>VDFB02323508.1:224937-458631 GCA_007258455.2 Sequoia sempervirens
CCAATTGCACACAAGTAAGATTTTAAACCAAATTTAAAGCATGCAATTTTTGATAGCATATTAATACAAAACACTCTAATTATTGCGATCATCAAAACTATTTTATTTTTTTTAAAAGTATAAAATAAAGTGGCAACTTGTGCATAAATTACAATGCTCTCACAATGTTTTCTACTTTATAATAATGTTACTAAAAATTACTTTATTTTTCGTAAATTAAACACACCATTCTAAGTACGTATCTAGGAGCAAACATACAAAAGATGCATCAAGTTTGTATTAGAATATAATATATTTCTAGCCCAACCAACATATGAGAGATATCACTTAACAATTTGAATAAATAGCAAGAAGAAGAGAAAACGATACCAACAAGTCCAAAAAGATCAATTTTTTTAGGGTGTTGAAATTTTTTAAGGTTTGAAATGTTGCTAGCATAGGATAGATGCACCAACATGTAGAAGGAAAATGTGATTTAAAAGACAAATGCCAAATTATTTTCAAACAGTTGTCAAAAGGTGAAAAAATAATTTAAATTATTTTCAACACCTAGCACGCTAGGTATTATCTGACACTATTAAATATTAACACCTTGAAAATCATACTCACTTTGGCTATATCCTCATATCTTGGTGCTGAAAATTTAAGAGACATGCAATAAAACCTTAACTACAAGATTTTCTTGATAATGAAATCCATGAAATGTTGGCTCATGTAATCTCACATTTATGATAATTTTGAAAGCCTAAAGATCTTCTAGTATAGCTTATTTCTAAGGCTACAAGCTATAAAATTCTTAGGAAACCCTCTAAAATATCCACTTTTTGTATATTGTTGTTTAGAAAGAGCCCATCCCTAAACTTCTCAAATTTGATTAGAGATAAAAATTTTGTAAAAATGATAATCTTTATTTTATATTGCACCTTCTATCAAGTTGAAGTGGCAACACACTTCAATATGTTTTATTTTCCCATGAAGAATGATGTTCTTTAGTGATTTTGATTGCTTTAGAGTAACAATTTCATTTTCTTTTGAAAATTTATGTTCAAACATTTCATTTTCTAATGAGTGTTTATGTTCTTTTACAATTTTGAATTCTATACAATATGGGCATGTGCAAGATCATGGAGTTCCAAAAAGTGGCAATAAGGAAAAAATGTGTTTTTACTTTGCTGAAATTGTGAAAAAAAATGTTGAATTTTTGTATGGGTCGGGTACAATATCCATTTTGGTTTGGTAATACCAAACCAAAATGGAAATCCATTTATAACGGATATCTGTTTTTAAATGGATATCCATTATAAATGGATAATCCATTTCTCTAAATTAATTTTCATCAATTTATGCAAAGAAAATGGATGAAACAAAACATATATCTATTTCAAAATGGATATTTGTTTGAAACAAAACGGATATCCATTTTGAAAATCCCAAAAAACACACTTTAATAAAATAGGCATAAATTTTGAATTTTTATAGGCGTTGGAAAGGTGATTTAGAGCTCTACGCAATGGATAAGATTAATTTTAAATGCTCATAATTCTTGCATACAATATCTTTTTTTCATGGTTATTTTTGCAATAATCATCCTAAATGACTTGAAACATTAAAGAAGTAATAAATAATAAAAATATATATTTTTAATAAGGATTGTAAAAATTTTCATAAATCATCATAGAAGGACTCCTTGTTGTCTTTGATCCTTTGCACACCTTTACCCACGTTGAACTAGGAGAACATATATATATCCCTATATCTATTTAGCTATCTCTCCCTCTCTCCCCCTCTCCTTCATTTACCCTCTATATCTATCACTCCACTTTTCCCTTACTCCACCTTTATCTATATCTCTCCTCTCTCTCTCCATCCTACCACGTGACGCGACGACGCCTGACGAGCCGGACGAAATATCGATGAGATCTTCGTTTCGAGGTTTCTGCCTCAGACCTCTCGGTCTGACGAGATCGACGCGATTGTCGATATCTCTTCACTGTTCTCCTCGCCGACGATCTTTGTCCTTTGCCCGCTTTCACTTCTTTCATCGATGTTTCGATCTTTCTTTGATCGATCGATCTCATCTTCTCCTTATCCCTTTCTATCCATATATTTCTATACCTCTATCTCCCTATCTCTCTATATCTCGATATCTTCCTCTATCATTATCTCTCCCTATATGTTTCTCTATCATTATCTCTCCCTCTTTCCCTCTCCCACTATATATTGATATACATGATCTCTACCCATCTTCTTCTCTCTCTACCTCTCAACCTATCTCTCTCATTTTCTCTACCTCTATCTCTCTATATAGGGTACTTGGAGAGATAGGTAGGGAGTGGGAGAGACCTATGAAGGAGAGAAACTTAAGAGGGGGAGAGACTTGAGAGGGAGAGAGAGATAGAGGGGGGAGGGAGAGAGGGAGAGAGGAGGAGAGAGGGAGAGAGAGAGTTATCTAGTTAGGGTGGAAGGGAGACACATGAGAGACCCAAAAGGAGATGGAAACTGAGTGGAGTGAGAGAGAGAGAGCGTGAGAGAGAGGGAGAGAGTGATGAGAGACCAGAGAGAGGAAGGGGAGACCTGAGAGGGATAGAGGGAGAGAAGGAGAATGGAGAGAGGGAGGGAGTGGAGTGGAGGGACCAGAGAAAGAGAGGGAGGGAGAGGAAAAGAGAGAGGGAGGGAGATGGAAGGAGAGAGATAGAGGAGAGACGGGAGGAGGGAAGGAATGGAGAAGGAGATGGAGAGAGGGAAGGGAGGGGTGGAGAGGAAATAATGGAAGAGAGAGGGAGGGTGGATGGAAGGAGAGAGAGTGGAGAGAGAGAGGGAGAAAGAGAGGGAGGAGGGATATGGAGAGGGAGAGATAGAGTGGGAAAGACTTGAGAGAGAGAGACCTATGAGAGAGAGGGAGAGAGACTTCAAAGGGATGGAGAGGGAGAGGAAGAGAGGGAAATGGAGAGTGAGAGGGAGATGGAGAGGGAGAGCATTGGAAATGTGTCTCAACTTACTGGTTTGATGTGGTAGCGTTGTGTTCTCCTATCTCCTTGATCGTCTAGATTGTGCTCCATCGGTGAGACATTGTGTGGTCGGTGAGACCTCACCTACTGTCTCCATGATGGCCTGATAGTTCATGGTGTTGGTGGCTTGTTCTATCAACATGACTTGGATTTGTTGGCAGAACCCTAATGATAGTCCCAATGAAAAGCTGATAAAGTTTTTTCATCAGTGGGACACTATGTCATCAATGTGACTCTGTTTTGAGTCCCAACGATAGGATGATAATGTTCCTTCATCGACAAGACTTGAGGTCATCATTGGGATGTTAAACCATGTCTCCCTAATGGAATGATGATTCTGGTGGGACCTAAGCTGATAGGTGGAAAGTGGTAGCTGGAGTTTGCTTGGCGGTGGGACCACATCAACTGGTTAGTACTTCATTGTTGTGACTATGCTTTATTGTCAAGACTTGAAAGCTAGTTCCCCCAATGTGTTGATGGTAAGACTGATCGTTGGGATGTAAATCCACCTCCAGGATGTGAAAGTTTGTCTTGCTAATAGACCGATGCATTGTGAACTGTTTTAACGGTAATGTGAACATTGGTAGGAAAATTTCATATTAGTGGGATGCTTGAAGTTGTCCCAACAAAAACCCGATAAGGAAACTATTGACTGATAGTTTATCTCTTGTAATGAATGGGAACCAAATTGGTATGTTTACTGCATGGGTCTGGTGATGCAGATAGATTGAAATTTTCTCTTTGAAGGAAAATGCTATAGTGTGTAATGCATTGTAATAGTGTTTTGAGTTGAGTTGTGATTCTAATGAGAGAGAACGAGATTGATCAGGAAATGTAATGCTGCCTATATTGAGAGTGTGAATTGACATCTAAAAGAAATGAACTATAACTCTGTATGTGGAATTTTTTCACTATAATACAAAGTTTTTTTGCTTGGTGTGGTGGGTTTTTCTCCCGAAAGGGTTTTCCTACATTAAATCTGGTGTCCATTTTGTGGTTGTGTTAAATTTTTATTTATTTAGTTTTTGCTAATGTGTATCTTTAATGAACTGTAATTCGAAATTGAATGATATGTTTGCATTCTCTTCTTAGAATTAGCATTAGGAAAGTGTTTTTACACCTCTTCTTTCCTTACAGGTGGTATAAGAGCCTGGAAATTTGTGTTATCCTTATGGGTTAGACAGGTTTTTTTTTCCAATTCTAAAGTAGGAGTCTTGTAGAGGAATCCGATAATCTCGATTGCGGATTAAGATGGCAAGCACATTAAGGAAGATAGAAATTGAAAAATTCAATGGTGGAAATTTTGAGTTATGGAAACTCAAAAAGGAAGACCTATTGGTAGATAGATATCTCTGGATTGCTCTATCTGGGACTAAACCTTTAGGCATGAAGCAAGAAGATTTGGACCTCATAGATAGAAAAGCCAAAGGGTTGATAAGACTATGTCTAGTAGGCTCTATTCTCTTGAACGTTCATGAAGAGAAGTCTACATCTTTTTTGTGGAAGAAACTTGGTGACATTTATCATGGAAAATTGTTGGTGAATAAGTTATTCTTAAGGAAGAAGTTGTACTCTTTGAAAATGGAGGAAGGGGCATTTGTGGCTGATCATCTAAATATATTAAATATGCTCATTGCTCAGTTAACATCTATAGGTGTGAAGATAGATGACGAGCATCATTGTATTCTTCTGTTATGTTCTTTGTTTGACTCATGGGATCATTTAGTGATGGCTATTGGGAGTACGAAAACCACTTTCAAGATGGAAGATTTGGTTGCTTCATTGCTGTTAGAAGAGATGTGAAGGAAATCTTCTAAGATGGAAAAGGAGGCCCTTGTTGTTTGAGGCAGATTGAAAGAGAAAGGTAAGAAGAAAGACAAGAATTCTAAATCAAAGTCTTAAGGGAGATAAAATTCTCCTAGCAAGAAGTCCAAGGTGAAATGTTGGAATTGTGGGAAGCCTAGTCATGTTTGAAAGGATTGCAAAGAGGAGAAAAAGAAGAAGAAAAACAATTCTTCGGATAATGATTCTTCTCAGAGCGATGGAGATGCCTTCATTGTAGCCTTGGTGACTCAGGCATCAAATGATGTCTAAATTATTGAATCATGTGCATCTTTTCAGATGACATCTCATAGAGATTAGTTTACGAAGTACAAACATTATCTTGGTGGAAAAGTGTATCTAGCAAGTGACTTATCTCTTGAAATTGTTGGCCATGGAAGAGTCAAAATTCAATTTCCTGATGAAATAATTAAAGGAATTGATGGAGTAATGCACATACCAGGTCTGGCTCAAAATTTTCTTTATGTTAGTAAGTTGAATGATGTTGGTGTGCAATTTTCATTCTTGAATGGTTGTTGTAAAATGACTAGAGGCTCAATGGTGTTGGAAAGGAGTGCTCAAATTGGTACCCTGTACAAGCTAGGCACATATGCCAGTGCTCAATGCAATAGTGTCTCTACAAAGTCAAGCAAGGCTGCTCGTGTAGAGAAGGAAAGCGAAGTTGTGTTCTGGATTATATTCACTCTGATTTTTTTGGTTTGTAAATGTTCCTTCGTTATCGAGATCAAGGTTTTATGTTTCTTTTATTGATGATTATTTGAGAAGGGAATTTGTGTATTTTCTAAAAAGTAAATCAGAAGTGTTTAGTCTATTTAAAGAGTTTAAAAACTTGGTTGAAAATAAAACTAGAAGAAAAATTAAATGCTTGAGGACATATAATGGTGGTGAGTTATGTTCTACAAATTTCAAAAGGTATTGCAAAGACCATGGAATAAAAAGGCATACAACATGTTCACTTTATACTCCACAAGAAAATGGAGTTGCTGAAAGGTTGAATAGGACACTGATGGAAAGGGAAAGAATTATGTTGAGCAATGCTGGTCTAGAGCATAAGTTCTCGGCCAAGGCTATGGCTACAACATGTTATTTAATAAATCGATCTCCCTCTTTGAAACTTGTTGACAAAACCCCTATGGAAGTTTGGTCTGGTAAGAAGCCCTCTTTAAGACATATAAGAGTCTTTGGCTACGAAGCATATGTTTATGTGGAAAATGAGAAAAGATATAAATTGGAAAATAAAGCTGTAAAATGTATCTTAATTGGCTATGGCATTGGTGTGAAAGGATATAAGCTTTGGAATCCTATGACCAAAAAGGTTTGACATAACAAAAGTGTAATCTTTCGTGAGTTGAAACCTTCTTCAGTGGATCTTCAGTTAGAGATGAAAGAAGAAAAGAAAGAAAATGTAGTTGAAATTCCTCAAACTCAAGATAAAGAGGAACTATGAAGTGTACCTAAAACTAAGGAGAGTTCTAGTAGCTCTGAGAGTTCTAAAGAAGAATAACCACAAACTCAGCCTCAACATTTGATGAGGTCTACATGTGAAAGGAAACAACCTGAAAGGTATGGTTTTTCCATGTTGGATGTAAAGTGTGCCTATGCTTTGATTACAAGCACTGATGAGCCTAGGGATGTGAAATAGGCAATTGAAATGTTTGATTCAAAATCTTGGTTGAAATCCATGAATGAGGAAATGACATCATTAAAAAAGAATGCAACCTAGGATTTGGTGCCTTTGCCTAAAGGTTGAAAGCCTGTTGGCTGTAAATGGGTATTCAAGAAGAAAATCAGTGTGGATGACAATGTTGAAAAGTATAAAGCTAGGTTGGTTGCGAAAGGCTATTCCTAGGTAGAGGAAATTGATTATGGCAAAATATTTTCTCCTGTAGCTAAGATGACATCTATTAGATTTCTTTTATCAATTGCTGTGACACATGAATTAGAGATTGAACAGATGGATGTGAAGACAACATTTCTTCATGAAGATCTTGAAGAAGAGATTTATATGTCCTAGCCTGAGCACTTTGTGGAAAAAGGTAAAGAAATTTTGGTTTGCAAGTTGAAGAAATCTTTGTATGGTTTAAAACAATCGCTTAAAATGTGGTACTAGAAGTTTGACACATTTGTGCTGCATTGGGATTTGTAAGATCAAAATCTGATCATTGTGTGTACTTCAAAATTGAAAAATGATTGAGTTCTTATTATTGCCCTGTATGTTGATGACATGTTTATAGGAAATAATAAGACTATGATTTTTTATCTAAAATCTGAATTGTCAGCAAATTTTGAAATGAAAAGTCTAGGTGCAACAAGGTATATTCTGGGGATGGAAATAAAAAAGGATAGAGGAAGTAGAAAGTTTTGGCTCAACCAGAGTAAGTATATCAATATTGTTTTGGAGAGATTTGGTATGACTAATTACAAGTAGCTAGTTGTTCTAGTGTTGCAGGGAACAAAGCTATCTATTGAAGATTTTCCAAAATCTCCTACCAAGATGGAGGACATGACCAAAGTGCCTTATGCAAGCGCAGTTGACAGTTTAACGTATGCAATGGTGTAAAAGGATAGATATTTCCCAAGTAGTGGGAGTTTTTAGTAGTTTTATGGGTAAATGCAAGAAGATGAGTCCACAAAACATGGAAGTTTTTGCCTATGCAAAAAATGAAATTGGCTTGAAAAAAGAGGGATCCCACATTTTAATAAACAAGATCCTATTTAAAAGAATGGGACCCTGAGCCTATATAAAAAATGGGATCCTGTTTTGAAAATTTTCCAAAAATGGAAAGTTTTCAAAATGAGATCCCGTCTTGAAAAAAATCCATTTTCAAAAAAAATTCAATACGGGATCCCATTTGAAATTCCATTTTTGGAACCTTCCATGTTTGCATTTTCAAAAACATTCCATTTTAAAATGGGATCCCATTTTGTAGAACCATAAAAAAAAAAATTACTGAAACAGGATCTCATTTTAGAACGAGGCCCCGTTTTGTAAAATATGAATTTTTGGTCGGGTTTTTGGCTTGTTTTTTAGTTCAAGAAATGGCTTGGGGACCCAAACCTAAGCTTTGGACCCTAGTTTGACCTGCAACTTGAAGGTCATGTCAATTTCACAAGAAAATAGTGACTTTGGACATATGTCTAAAGACCTATTTTACAATTTTTTAATGAAATAAAACCCATTATAGATGAGATAGTGCAAATTCCAAATATGTGTTTTTTTTACAATTTCATTATTTTTTCTATTTTTCAATTAATTTTTGATGAAACTAGTCCATAAACTTGAATTATCAAAAGGTTTTTTAGTATTTTAATAACTTTTTATTAACATATTTTTTTGTAAAATGAATTGCACCAAAACGTACTTTAGACAATTCTTTTCAATTTGAAAAAGGAATTCAAAAAATGATAAGTTTAGGTCATCTTATGCCTGACATAAGGGCGATTTTTCAAAACAATAAATATGGCCAATAAAAATTTAACAAAACAAAATTCAATAAAAAACTACAAAAAAATATCAAAAAACTTGCTTCAGTGAGTTATGAAAATTTTTCAAAAAGGATTTAGAAAAATATGATTATTTAGGTCAAAATATGGATGACATACATGTGCATGGTATGGTAAAAAAAAAGTGACTTTTAAACAGTGGTTTTTAGAAACGCCTATTGAAAATAATTTTTTATCATCTAAGGATTGAAATAAATTAAATATTTGGAAACTAGACTCCGAGTACTATATTTTATGATTAGTGACTTTTTATAAGATTCCATCTCTAAGTGCTTCAAATTTTAAGGTCAAATGTGACAAATTTTGAAAATCAGGTAAAACACTTCCACTTTTTGGCAAAAAAGCGGACTCAACTTCTTGCACACACCCTTATCGGAAATCCAAGTAGACCACACTAGGATGTTGTGAAAAGAGTTTTAGATATTTAAAAGGTACCTCTCAGTATGCTTTGTGTTATCATAGTAACTCGGTTGGGTCATAGAGATCCATTAGCATTCTAGGTTATGTGGATTTTGATTGGGTAGGGGACATTGGCAGTAGGAGATCCACCAATATATACATCTTCATGTCGAATGGTCGTGCAGTTAGTTGGATGAGCAAGCGACAGGCTATAGTCGCTTTATCTACTATGGAGGTAGAGTATATGGCAACAACACATGCCTGTAAAGAAGCCATTTGTCTTAGACATTTTTGTTCTGATATTGGGTTCAATACAGAGAAAATTACTATCTTCTATGATAGTCAGAGTGCTATTTGTTTGGCGAAAAATCTAACTTTCCATGCCAAGATGAAATATATTGATGTGTAGTATCATTTTGTATGGGATATGGTGGAGGATGGAAAGGTCAGTCTTGAAAAAGTGGATACTCTGGAAAATGTTGCAGATGCGTTAACGAAACCAATGAGCACAGACAAGTTTAGGTGGTGTGCCAGTTCGATGGGCCTTGGGGCCTATGATATTTAGTAATGTCAAAGTTTTGGGACAAGCCAATAAGTCTTCATCAACTGGGAGGATGTTGGAAATGTGTCTCAACTTACTGGCTTGATGTGGCAACATTGTGTTCTCCTATCTCCTTACTTAGCTAGAATGTGCCCCATCGGTGAGACTTTCTTAGCTATCTCCCCAACAACCCGATAAGCTTTCAAGGTTTCACCTAGCTCTTCATCGATGAGACATTAGGTAGTTGGTGAGACCTCACTTGATGTCTCTATGATGGTCTGATAGTTCATTGTGTTGGTGCCTTGTTCTATTGGCATGACTTGGCTTTGTCGATAGGACCCTAACGATAGTCTCAATGACAACCCAATAAAGTTCTTTTGTTGGTGGGACACTATTTTGTTGGTGTGACTATGTTTTGAGTCCCAATGATAGGATGATAATGTTCCTTTGTTGTTAGGACTTGAGGTCATCGCTAGGATGTTCAACTTGGTCTCCCCGATGGAATGATGACCATGGTGGGACTTGAGTTGATAGGTGGAAAGTGGTAGTTGGAGCTAGCTTGGAAGTGGGACCACATCAATTGGTTAATACTTCATCATTGTGAGTGTGCTTTATTGTCAGGACTTGAAAGCTAGTCCCCCCAATGTGTCGATGGTAAGACTGATTGTTGGGACGTAACTCCATTGCTAGGAAATGAAAGTTGGTATTTCTGATAGATCGGTGCATTGTGAACTATTTGAATGATAAAGTGAACATCGATAGAACAATTTCATATCGGTGGGATGCTTGAAGTTGTTCCAATTACAACTCGATAAGGAAACTATTCATTGATGGTTTGTCTACTGTAATGAATGGGATTCAAATTGATATGTTTCCTGCATGGGTTTGGTGATGAAGATAGATTGAAATTCTCTCTCTGATGGAAAATTCTATAGTTGTAATGCATTGTAATAGTGTGTTGAGTTGAGTTGTGAATCTGATAAGAGAGAACGAGATTGATCAGGAATTGTAATGTTGCATGTATTGAGAGTGTGAATAGACATCTGAAAGCAACAAACTATAAATCTGTATGTGGAATTTTTTTACTATAATACAAAGTGTTTTCGCTTAGTGTGGTGGGTTTTTCTCCCGAAAGGGTTTGAACCATAGATTTTTGGCACCACAAGGCTCTCTAGCTCTTCTAGGGTTTTGCACCTAAAAGGAGAGAGGTAGGCCAAAAATGCTAGCTAGGTTCATTTAAATTAAGATGTGTATGATGTTATTAAGGCTAAATGAGATGATCTAAGTGCAACTAAGCTATGAAATTGATCGAATATGATTGCCAAATCAGAGAAACAAGTGATGTTTGAAAACACATTGTGTAATACAACAATGAACTAGAAATGAATGCAAAACTTAACAAAAATGAATGAAACTTGAAGTGTGCACCTCAAATATGGATGGAGATTGGAAATTTCTTCTGAAATGCTACTGATGCTGAATTTTTAGGCCTAATGGGACTCATTCTCCATTCTGGGTGAATTAGTCTCAGTTCTGTAAAATTGAGCTGGAACCCTTTTCATACAAAAGGGTATCTAAAAATGCAAAAAACTAAAAAATTACCTTGGAGTGGGACTCATTCTCCACCCATGGTGAATGAGTCAACTTTTGAATTTTTGGATTTTCAAAAGTGGAATCTAAAGCTCTCGGTCTACACTTTGACTTCCTATAGGAGTCTGCTTCCAAGGCTCTAATTTACAGGTCTAAAAAATGATTTTTTTGTTGATATTTTGACTTTATCAATGAAGAGAATACCTAAACAACTTTTCAACTTGATTCTTAATGATTTCCAAGCTTCCAAGAGTCTTAAATCTGCAAACACACAAGGCAAAAGAGAGAGATGTTGAATGTTAGGGTATGGGGGTTTGCCTTGGTCAAACCCCTTTTAGGTAATTAAACCCATATGATGAAAGAATAAAATGAAACATGTAATAATGGAGTTGATTACCTTTCCATGATGTTTGATCTTGAAATTCTACAACAAAACATGAAGGATCTGCCATTGAATGTCTGAAAATTGATATCTTGGTGACTTGAAATGATTAAACCTTAAGTTGCTTGACTTGAGATAGAAGATTGGTGGATGAAGGAATGATAAGAGATAAGAGATGTGAAATGAGAAGAAAAAAAATATTTATACACATTTGTGCCTTAGTAACCCGATGGTACTTCATCACAGGCCGACATGAAGTGAAATTAAACTTAAATTTCACATTTTTCCTACTCAGAGGTCAAAATTGGACCAAATGGAACTAATTTGCTACACATGGAAAATGGGTCCCACCTGGATGGTACTGATTCTTCATGCATGGCGAATGGGTCCCGTGGGAGCCAATTTGATAGCTAAGATGTTAGGAGATAAGGAAATAAGGTTTAAAATGCAACTTTGTCGGATATTTGATCAATTTAGGCCTCAGGATGCACAATATGGGTTAATAGGGGCCTATTAATGATGATGTGAATGTCAAATAGGTCTTGGGACACATAATTCAATGTGAAAGTGTGATTAAATACACTTTACAACACTAAAATGAGGTTCACATAGCCTAGAAAGGCACACAAACCAATGCGAATGTGAAAGACACATTACAACACTAGTTTATCATTAAGTTTAAGTTATAAGCTTTCTAGGTTGGTGTGAAGATGCAATTAAATACATTTTATAATTTTGAATTAGGGAGAAATAGGTTCATTAAGTCTAGAAAAGTGTGAAAGTTCATTACAAGACTTTACAACACCTTTACAAGACATCGTTAAAAGCATGTTATTCAATTTATAAGGTTCCAAGACCTAGTGTGGATGCATATAATGCCTCACAAGACCTGAATAAAGGCCTCATTAGGTCTAGTTTATCATGAATTATCCCATGTCAAGCAAAGGGTACTTTTTTTCTACAGAACAGGGTTTTCCCACATTAAATCTAGTGTCCATTCTATGGTTGTGTTAATTTTTTTCTAATATGTTTTCTACTAATGTGCATCTTTAATGAGCTGTAATTCAAAATTGAATCATATGTATGCATTCTCTTCTTAGAATTAGCGTTAGGAAAGTGTTTCAACACCTCTACTTTCCTTACAGAGCGAGATAGCGAGAGGGAGTGGGAGGGACCTAAGAGTGTGTGAGAGAGAGGGATGGAGAGAGGAGAGAGAGTGGAAGAGAGAGACCTGAGAGGGAGATCTAGAGTGTGTGTGGATAGGGAGATGGAGGAGGACAAATGGAGAGGAAGGGGGAGAGAGAGGGGGGATGGAGTGGTGGAGAGAGAATGGAGAGGGAGAAAGAGCCCCAGAGGAGGAGAGAGGAGAGGGAGAGGGAGATCTGGGAGGAGGAATGACATGAGAGAGATACCTGAGAGAGGGATGGAGAGAGGAGAGAGATAGTGGAGAGAGGACCGAGGGATGGAGTGGAGAGAGAGGGAGGGAGAGATGGAGAGAGGGAGAGGGGAGAGAGAGAGAGACGGGAGAGGGGAGGGAGATGCATATATTCTTTTACATACTCTTAAGCACGGCAGCACGCATATTGTCTATATAATTTATATATATATATATATATCTCAAAGGAGGAGAGGAGAGGCAGAGAATGAGACTTGAGATGAGAGGAGGAGGAGAGGAGGAGAGATAGATGGAGGAGAGAGATTTGGAGAGGGTGAGAGGGAGAGGGAGGGAGGGGGAGAGAGATAGATGGAGGGATAGAGAGACTTGAGAGGGAGAGAGGGAGATAAAGGGAGAGAGAGAGAGAGAGAGAGAATTGAGATGGAGATAGAGAGTGGGAGAGACCTGAGAGAGAGAGACCTAATAGGGAGAGACTTAATATAGAGGGATACTTCAGAGGGAGGGAGAGAGATTGAGGGGGGAGATGGAGAGTGGGAGGGGAATGGAGAGAGAGAGAGAGGGAGAGGGAGTTGGAGGGACTTGAAAAAGAGAGATAAAAAGATATATAAAGAGGGACAAAGAAAGAGGGAAGGAAGGATGGAGAGAGAGGTAGAGAGATAGGTCTAGAGCTTAAGGAGAGAGAGAGAGAGAGGTGTCTAAAGAGGGACAAAGAGATAAGGAAGGATGGAGGGATGTAGAAGTAGATAGTTAAGTCTATAGTTCAATATATTGATAGGGAGAGGTCTAAAGAGGTAAAAAGAGAGGGAGGAAGGAAGGGAGAAACAAGTGGAGGGATAGGTCCAAAGCTTAAGGGGAGACATTGTGAAATATAGAGAGGTAGAGAAAGGGATAGAGATATATGATGATTTATAAAGATTTGTTCATCTCCTTAGTAAAAATAAATAAATATTTCATTATTGATTAATTTTTATAATGAACGGTGCTATCATAATAGTGGTTTACAATTCCTAAGAGGAACGGATTTTAGCTGAAATCACATATTTTTAGAAAATATAATGATTTAAGCCTTAAAAAGTTCCATTTTAAGGATTCTAATTGAAGAGGGTTTGATCAAATCACCTTAGATCAAACCCCCTTGGATAGATCCTCGCTAGTTTTAAACCATACCTATAAAGGCCCTTTACACCTATCAAAATGTCATAAAAATAACTTTGATTTAGCTTTGGGATCAAATGAATTCATTTAAAAAATTTATTTCAAAATGATTATGGTATTCCTCGTATTTCCAAATGAATATAGTACTCTTTTAATATGTTTTGGTTTTGTTATGTATTTGTTTTTCCATTAAACATAGGTTTTCATCTAAAATGAATTTCTTTTGTTCTTCATGTGAAAAAAAAAATAGAAGATTATTAAAAAAATTGAAAATATGAGTGCACCGGGAGCATTGAAGTCCTTGATCCAACAAAAACTTAAATTAAATTTTGACATATACAAAAAAAATTACGCGTTATACAGTCGCGTTGTGTCTGAATTGTAATTCGTTTGACTTTGAAACTTGATTAAGGAAAAAATATTCAATAAAAAACTATCTAACCAGTTGGAAGCACTAGATATCAGAGTTACAAATCTAAATTTGAAAGAATTAGAATTTTATCCTTCATGGCAAAAAAGTTATGCGTTATACGGTGTGCATCACTTTTTAAAAATGTTGTTTTCTGAAAAAATTTAATTTTCGTGGGAGATGGAAAAAGAAGTGCAATTTGATTCCAAAAATTTTGAAAAAAATATTTTTAGAATCTATAGACAAAATTTGATGAGATTCTAGTTTGCACCATCTTCAAATTCCTCACAGTTTAGCCGCTATAGGTGTCTGAATGTGAAGATTTAGTTAAAAATAATAATTTAAGTGTCCAGTTTGGCCAAAAATTGTAAACCACTATTATGGGATCACCCTGTTTCAAAGATTTTTAGATGAGTGTTACAAAAAATTCATGAAAAAGAGACTTTGCATGTGAAAGTAGTGAGCATTTGATGTTTCAAAAATGAAAATAAAATTTTAAATGAGTATAATTAATTTTTGTGTACAAAATAGAAAAGCTACCTAGTCCATTGCATAGAGCTCTCAATCACCTATCCAATGCCTATAAAAAATCAAAATTTTGATAAGAAACACAAAAGTTATGCCCATTTTACTAAAGAGGGTTTTTTAGGTCTTAAAAATAGAATTAAATCCTTTTTAGTTTGGATGTGTTTTGGAGCTAGTCAGTGAAATATCAAATGTCTTTTCTAAAGTTCATCATCGAGTTGACCTAATTATGGTTTTAAATCCTTGTGGAGAATATATATATAGAAGATTAAATTAATTTTTGAATGTGATGATGGATAGTGAAGTATGATTAAGAAAAATGCAAAAGATGAAGTGTGTGAAGTCAATGTGAAGGGTTAATTGTGCAAAAAGGTTCAATTGCAACATCAACATGTGTTAGATGTTTCTTCATAGTAGTTCATATTCAATTTTCTCATTCTAATTTTCATGTATCCTAATCTGAGATAGTGAGTCTCATTAGGTACTTTGTGTCTTTCTCTAGGATTGTACATCTTAGTTTGCAATTTCATAGGTAGTGATCCTTGAACAACATTTTAATTTCTATTAGTAGTGAGCTACATATATTGTGAGTTAATCCTCACCTTTTTGTTTTTCCCTCATTGTGTTTTCCACGTAAAAATCTTGGTCTATTTATGTGATACATGTGTTCTCTTATGTTCTTTTCAGTTTATGTGATGTATTGTTAATCTACAAATAATAATGGTTAAGTTTTAATATATTTTGATTCACCCCCCCTCTCAACATATCATTGTATTCAATAGGGTTGACCAATGGGTATGTGCAGGATCATCATGGAAAAAGCAAGCCCTTAAGTGGCAAATTTTTTAGAAAAATCAGAGTTATGCAACTTGACGTAAAAATTTGAATAAGTTATCTATATTATTTCAAAAATATGTAAGAATAAGATATGTAGCCTTGGAGATTGGATATGAGAAAGTTTCCTAAAGCTATTAAAGTTTGTTTAAAAAAATAAAATCTATTTGAGGTGGAATATGTTTGGAGTTTCCGTCTGCAATGGTGCTTGATTTTAGGGAAAGGGATTAAAGAGTAAGGTGTTTGTCTGACCACCTAGCCACGTAGTAGATGTGTTTTTATAAAGTTTTAGGTCTCAAAGTGAAGACTCATTACTTTTAGATGTGATGCAGAACAATTTTTTTCAAGAGTAAAATGAATTAATTATGAAGTTGCACATTACAACTTTTTAAAAGTATAAAGAAACTTCGTGTATGTTTGACCACCTGGCCGAGGTCAAGGAGCTTCATGAAGGTGTTTTTTCTTTTTAATCCTAAAGTGTGGCAGGCATAGAGATGTGAAGCGCATTTTGAATTAAAAATATATTATAATTTTGAAAGCTATAGATGTTTTCAATGCGGCTATCAATTAGGACTTTGAGTCATAATTTGGAATAGAAAATGAATAATAATTACTTATGAAATTCAAAGAAAGTATAATTTATATCGATGGAAAGTTGGGAATCTCTTTTAAAAACCCTTTTTGTTTCATCAATTTTGGGTTAAAAAATAGTCGTCAGCCACATAGCCATCATATTGCCACTTTTTGGCCCATCATGATCCTGCACATACCCCAATGTTCAATCCACCTTTCAATGGACCATGGACATGGTGTTTCAAGGTGTATTAAAAATTTGTGTTGGTCTACTTGGGTGACATAATAGTCTTTTAAAAACATGTAAGTGATCACTTTAGCCACCTTAAATAAGTCTTCAAGAAGTGCATAGAGTATGGTATTTCCCCAAATCCAAATAAGTGTATCTTTGCTAGAAACTAAGGAAAATTACTTGGAAACATTTTTTACAAAGATGCTTTGAACCATTAATCTAGGAGAGTCTAGAGTCCATCCTATCCATTCCACTCTTCAACCACAAGAAAGGGTTACAAATCTTCTTAGGAACAATTAATTTTATGAGAAGATTCATTCCCAACCTTTCTATTTTGTTTTTCAAAATGGATATTCATTTCAAACAAATATCCATTTTTTTTTCAAAACGGATATTTGTTTCAAATGGATATCTATTTTGTTTTTCAAAAAATAGGTTCCCACTTTCCAAATCAGATATTCATTTTGAAACAGATATTTGTTTTAAATGGAAAAAAATTGTAGCCTTAGGATTTCCCTCAGGTTTTCCTTGGTTTTTGGCTTGAGATTGCCAAACCTGGAAAGTCAACTAAAAGAAAGTGTTCACAAAATTTTCTTAGTTTTCTGAATTTCATCCTTGTGGCTGGCAACTTTTCTTTTATGGATGAATTTCATGAAATGAAAAGGGTTTATAGAAAAAATTATCAGCTTTCCACCAATATAAGTTATGCCTTATTTTGAATTTAATAAATAATTATTATTGATTTTCTACAGACATTATGACTAAAGTCTTGATTGATAGGTTGATTGAAAAAATTCTATAACTTTCAAACTACTTAACATTTTTCAAACCTACAAGATACATCACATTCTATGCTTCGCATACTATAGGATAAAAAAAAATTGAATTTCATAAAGTTTTGACCAAGTTATGGTGGTTAGACACACACGTTTAAATAATTCTGAAATTTTCTATTAAAAAATTCATAACTAATTATTTACATGAAAAAAAATTACAAAAAGAAAAGATCTGACACATCTGTGCATGTGTTCTTTACATATTGAAAAGATTCGGAAAAATAAATTCTTGTACTTTCCTTAGGGTGGTCGCTCATACACCTACTTCTTATCTTTTTCTTGAAAATTTAGTACCATTGCATTGAAATTTTAAATTTTTACATTGTATATTTACTTTTTCCAAAAAAGGACTAGTAGCCTAGAAACTACATTCAATTTTCTACAACTTTTGTTCTCACATATTTTCCAAATTATGTTAATAACCTATTCAATTTTTTATGTCAAGTTGCCTAACTCTATTTTTCTAAATTTTCATCACCACTTAGAGGCCTAGTTTGGACCCCCATGATCCTGCACTGACCCATATTAACAACAACATTGGCCAATTTGATGGTATGCCTATATCTCTTATGGATTTTGAACCAAATTCTTTCATACACTACTCCTTGCCTCACAATCTATTCCAATGGAAAAAATGGGAGTTGTTTATTAATCACTTAAAACCTTCTCTTAAACCCATGTGAAAACATATGAAGTTGATTTATAGTGATTAATATTACTTGAAAATTCTATATGTATTGTGTCAAGTAGCAATTGTCATTCCTGGTATTTTTAGTCAAAATTTTAAAGTACTAACCACTTATGTCACCACTTTATCACTCTTAGATTGAAATGATTTCAATGAAATATTTAACAGTGCCCACACCAATGGTCTATGGAAGCACCAAGAAAAATCAGAAAAGAAGTGTACAACATAGGGTCCTTGCTACCTAGGAAAAGTATATAAGTAATGCTAAGAGACATTTTTTCTCCTTTCTTGAAGTTACATCTTCCACTATGAATTATGCTAGGAAAACCATGCATTTTTAAGCTCTTATATTTTAAAGTGTCAATCCTCAACTTATCTATTATTTGTTTTTGATGTCATTGTAGACTAAACACTCCAGTGTCACTCTATCTTTATGAGCCCTAAGCTAGAAAATATACATATTCTATTTTCCTATTCTTCCTTGGGTATTTCCCATTAAGCTGTGTATATATTTTATTTCCAATTGATATCTACCCTTGTATGGGTCTTTTGATGGTGCTCATATGTGGGATTAAATTCAATGATCTAATATTTTTTCTTCCAAGTGAATTTATTCATCCACTTGTTTAGTTTGATACTTTAAATCATACCTTTCAACTTACTTATTAACATCAATAACAATTGTGCAGGATAATGCCATACTTCTTCATCCACTTAATTTTTTGTTTTGACCAAGTGCTCTTCCTTGCATTCCAAAAATTCTCCAAATACCATCTTCGACCACCAATTAATATCCATGCTTATATTTTCTTTCAATAGTCTAGTAGTTATAATCATGGGCATTGTTTCCAAAGGAAAGGCACATAACTCAGCTGATAGTATCTCATATGGAATCAAGGCTTTGATATTGTAACTATGGATGATAAAGTGCTTGTTAATTCACTATATTTGTCTCTATTATAATCATGATGTATCACCACTCCATACTTAAAACTTGTAAAGTACCACTAGCATGAGGAGCAGCCCAAACATGATCCTTGTGTGTTTTTTTGGTTCCACAACTATGTAAATTTCATAAGCATAGTCAAACACAATGAGAATTGACAAAAACAAAGGAAACCCAAAAAAATATTTTACACACAAACACATAACCTCATCTTTATTCCTTTGATAATACTAACTGTTATAGGGTGCCTCAATATATAGAGGTTTTTTTAGTTACAAAGAATCTTATAAAATGGATTGCATTTACCCCTACAGAGTGGTTACAAAACTGTTACATGCAATAACCTATATTTAGATCACTGATATATTAATGCATTATGGTGGAGAGAAATTAATATTCCAACACCCCCCCTTAATTTTGACCACTTTATTCTAACTTTGTTTTCAACTTGATCTTCAAATCTACAATTCAAAACTTCTAGAAGGGCTCTTACTTGTCTTCCTCGTGCTTCTGCACTATGCTAAAACAATTCAATATCTTCAATTTCTTCACTATTCTCTACACTTGGTTGTTCACTATATTTGGTTGTTCTATTTTTGCAGTTCAATTCCTTTTCCTTTTTCTCAACATGAAAATACTTACTATCTCTTAGATCATATAACACCTTATTTCTTTTAACATGCCAACATTTAGATTTATAGAACCTTTTGAACATACTTGTAATTTTTCTCCAACTGGATCCATCAATCCATCCATAATCAATTTTCATACAATGTTTTTCAAATTTTCCATTGTACTCTCTATTCCAATACGAATTTTTTGAATGATTCTTCAACCAACAAATCATACAAGGATGAAGTTCCCAACATTTCTCTTTTTTATGTCCTTCCCTGTGACAATGAGAACATTCCATAAACTCTATACTTTTAGCTGATCTGCACGAACTTGTAACACTTGTTACATTACTTCTATCTCTCTCACCATATCTTAGGCCTTCATTCTTTGGCCTCACAACTGGTTGAATGGGCTCTCTCATTCCTTGCCCATGTTTTCCCAAACCTTTTATTTTTTCAAGCCAACCTTTGTTATCAGCTTCACATCCTACAAAAACATTAGTTTCAAATATATATTTATCTTCAACTTCATGCTCTTTACCTAAACAAACTTTAGCTACATCACCCATATGAAATGAAGAAAACACATCATTTGTATCACATGCAACATCACACAACAATGAGTTTGACATCAAACACTCAATTTCTTTCTCCAACAACTTAAGCTTTCCTTCAAGATCTTCATTCTTTTTATTGACCTCATCAAGCAACTTCAATATGCCTTCTAACTCTTCATTTTTCTTTTTCACTTTTTCTAATTCTTTTTCCAAATTTTCATTTTCACACATATAATCACACCTTTCTTTTGAAAACTCTTTTATCTTATTTATCAATTCTGAATTACATTTTTTGAGCTTCACTAATTCTTCTATCAAACTATCTTTCTCACACAATAAATTTGCAGTTTCTTTCTTTGAAATTTTACCAGTCTTTCCCATTAAAACAAAAATTTAAACACTCCTAAGAACTACAATTGATAGTGATTATTGATTGTGAACAAAAGAAACAATTAAATCTGCGATCTATTTAGCTTTTATTTCTTCCTTATTGAGGCTTTTTTCTTAAAGATTCTCTTTATTTCTGAGACCTCCACAATCTTTCTCTTGAAATATGCACTTTGCTTGGAGACTAAAATGCAAACTTTCTCTAAAACTATGATCAGCAAACAACATCAATGTCTGCTGCTTTCTTTTTAACAATGATCTCCTAAGTCTTTTCTCCTACATGATCTGCAATGATCTTTTACAATACAGATAGATATTCAACCCTCTAATCTAACATGCTCTGATACCAATTGTAAATTTCAGAAGCATAATCAAACACAATGAGAATCGACAAAAACAGAAGAAACACAAAAAAGTCTTTTACACACAAACACATAGCCTCAACTTTATTCCTTTGATAATACTAACTGTTATAAGGTGCCTCAATATATAGAGGTTTTTTCAGTAACAAAGAATCTTATAAAATGGATTGCATTTACCCCTACAGAGCAGTTACAAAACTGTTACATACAATAACCTATATTTAGATCATTGACGTATTAATGCATTATGGTGGAGAGAAATTAATATTCCAACAAACTATGTGTTTCTGCACCTATTCTCTACCGTGTATAATGCCTTCCCTCTCCATTGTATTCTATTTGGATTTCATGATTTCCAACTAAGTTTTTTGTAGGGATTAAGACCAATATCTTTGTATTCTTCCTCTATCTCCACAGACTGCCCTCAAAACGGATGCTTGTCAACTATATTTCTCCAACTTAGAGAAAGTGAAGACTTCAGTTTTGTTTCTATTTACCTTTATTCCTATTTTCTTATAAAGGAGATGTAATTCTTTCAAGTGTTCTATTGAATTATGAGATTCTTTTCAAGATGAGGTCATCCACATAAAGAAGTAAATTTTCTTTTTCATCTACTCATCTAACTTGTCCATCTAATGTTCCTACAATGTGGGGGATAATTGGCAATTTTGTTCGACATCGATGTCATTTTCAAAACACATTGATAAACCTGCAGGTGTTCTGAGTTTGGCTTGTACTTGATCATAATTCATGTGAACTTCTGCTCTATACACATTTGGCACACTAAGCTCCTCAATGCCATTCTGAATTTTTCTTCTAGGCATTGTTTGAATGGCTTTCTTAAAGATAACAGAGTAGCCAAAAAAACTTCTCCGCTTCACTTATCCCATACCTTTTCAATTAGATGTCAGAGTTAAGTGGTAATCGATTGTAAACTATTTAGGTCTAAAACATGCCTACGATTTTCCCCTCCCTTGTTTTTTGTACCCAACTTCAGATTCTACACTCTATCATACTCCTAAATTATTTTGGAGGCAGAGGGTCGATCATAGCAGCTTGGAAGATTATTTACATCCACATATATAAAGAGTGGGCAAGACAACACTGATTTTCCAATCTATTGGGAAGTCCTCTCAAGTAAAAACATTAATTATATTTCTGATGTGCAGAGTTCGAGTCTCAAGTCCCCACTAGATACGTTCTGATTGTAGCCCATCTACCCTAAGCTTTTCACCTCCTCATAGCCTCACCTTCCTTGATGTCCCCATACTGAGAAGATTTTGTTGTATTAATTATCAAGGTAGATTTTTTTATCTTGCTTGTGTTCATAAAGTTGCTTTATGTTTTCTAGATTGATTATCTGAAACTGTTATTTATGTATTTTAAGTTTTCTTACAACTCCCTATAAAACCCCTTCATATTGTGTTTCCCAAATAAATATTAGCTCCTTTCTCAGCATTTTCTTGGATTAGGATTCTCTTTTCTACCTTGCATTCATCGTCATACCAAAATTTTGGGGAAAAAGATAGTTTTGCTTCTCCTTTTTGGCCTAGATCTTTGCCATGTACTCAATACTTCATGAATTATGAAAACCAATTTATTGCTATCCATAGGACATCTAGGTTTACAACATTTACAAACTTTCTTTGAAACTTGAAAGTGATTTTTCAAGGATGCTTTGAGGATTTTACAATCTTCATGAGTCATGAAAATATTTTCTTCCATTTTTGGCTTCTCTTAGTTATCCTAAACCTATTTCTTATGCTGCTAAATATTTCCTAACATGCAGATCTTTCTTCCGAATGGGTTCTGATTAGACTTCATTTCGATCAGAGAAATCCAACTTCCATTTCCCTAAGTCCTGGGATGAAACTTTCCAAGCAAATGAGATAGTTGACCACACTATGTCCATTGTATATTTTACATGTAAAATTCTTTGAAGCCTACCATGCACTCATGCCAATTCATATGATTCTTCCCATGATATGCCACAACCACTTCCTATCCAAAAAATCCTTGAATATTATTGGACTTCCTCTTCCTCTAATTTCCTCTAATCACAGTGGGTTGCTTTCTATGCCATCTCCATTTCTCAAAATTATGCCTTATCTATTTGTTGCTCTTGGATTGACATCACCTATCATCACAAAGAGATAGTTCATAACTTGACAGTAATCCTACATCCAATCTGGTGCATGAGAGATAAATGCGATGAAAAAAATTTCCTGCATAGAATTTCTTTTATTTTCTTTGACTCAACATACATGAAAAGCTTCAAACATGCTTCCATTGGCATTGCTCTTGGTTGGCACTCTTCTTGAAGAGTACGCATAATAAACTGCTATTTGTGTAGTATTCAGTTTGCTTTATTCTATTGTTTTCCTTAGCATGTTCGACATCTTTCTTAGCTTTCTTTAAGCTTTGTTTTTTATAGCTTTCTCTAGTTGTTTTTTCATTTCCGGTCTCCTTGTTGCAGCCTATTCGCCGTATTCTCAAAACTCTTTATATATGGAGTTAATTGTAATATTTTTGACAGTTGAATATACAAAAATCTTCTCAGCTTGCTGATCTTGCAAATTATTAATTTAATGAAATTGTTTATATCAGTATAGTGTTAGTGCTGTTTAGAATTCAATCTTTCACTGCTATCCTTTAATTTCTCAAGCAGATCTTTGGCACATTTGTCTGTGATATAAAACTTTCAAGTCAAGGTATTAGTACAATAGCCCAAGATTTATCACCTTCAAGAACCTATTCAAAATCCTACTTGACCTCTAAAACCAACTCTTCATTGCTAAATACAAGAACCATATGAAATTCATTTATGTGTAGTCAATCACCAATCTTGACATAAAAAATGTCAGTCCAGACAAATAACAATGTCATTAGGAATCAGAGAGAAAACTCGCAGGACGAAAGCAGTACGAAGATAGAAAGAAAGTGAGGATTGACATTGCATAATCGATAGTTGCCTCCCACAACTCAAGTATGAGTACTGAGCACATATATTTCCAAGGCTCTTGGAGGTAGAGGGAAAATTCATTATAAAAAAAAATAAACATAAAAATATTATTTTCTAATCATGTAGTCAACAAGTCATAATTTTCTCTCGCTTGCTCACATTCACCTTCTTCCTATTCCTCCATTAATTCAAAGGTTTTAAATTACAAAATATATGTCAGAGGTAAAAGTCACTGTGCGGAAAGATTTTCACAGATGAGAGGGAACGAAAATACAATTTAAATTCAAAATCACCTAACTAACTTTACTCCGTCAAAATGCATTTAATACAATGTCCTTTTCATAATATTAAGACTTAAATATTAATTATTTCGTATCCGGATATTTCCTGACGGTGGCGGCTTTTTCCATAGTTCCCCGCGGTATCGCGATGGTTAAAAACTTTATTGCGATATTGCGGGCAGCGGTTAGTTGACGGCCCGGTAAACTGCGGCGGTTAAAAATAAAACAAACTTTTACGGAGTCTCCCGCGGTGTCGCGATTAATATTTTATTGATTGCGATATAGCGGGCATTGGCTGGAATAAAACAAAACATTACGGAAGACTCCCGCGGTATCGCAATGGCTAATTTATTGATTGCGATATAGCGGGCAGTGGTTGGCGGGGACGGCGGCAGTTAGGGTTAATATTCCAACACTCCTCCTTAAGCATAACTGCACTGTCCACCATGCCCAATCTGTTCCTTTGAAAAATAAAATTATCTCTTCCCAGCGGCTTTGTAAAAATATCTGCACTTTGCTCTTCTGATCTGCAAAATTCTAAAAATATATCACCATTGTTAATTAATTCTCTGATAAAATGATATCTGGTATCAATATGCTTGCTTCTCTTATGAAAGACCGGATTCTTCGGAAGAGTTTAGCAGGCTGAATTGTTATCACAGTAAATTTTTGTTGCCCCCATTTGTTCATTTTGTAATTCTTTCAAAATTCTTCTCATCCAGACTGCTTGACATGCTGCACTTG
The DNA here is from genome assembly GCA_007258455.2 of Sequoia sempervirens. Taxonomy (NCBI): domain Eukaryota; kingdom Viridiplantae; phylum Streptophyta; class Pinopsida; order Cupressales; family Cupressaceae; genus Sequoia; species Sequoia sempervirens. Next base: position 249,705 of record VDFB02323508.1, read on the forward strand.
TGGCTGCCACATACTCTGCTTCAGCTGATGAAAGACAAACTATTGGCTGCTTCTTTGAAGACCATGAGACAACTCCAGTCCCAAAATTAAATACATAACCAGACGTGCTTTTTTCCATTATCATATGCTAACATGTCACTGTCGGTAGTCCTATGAGTTTGAACTCATCCGCCAACTTGAATACGGACGCCAAATTTCTTGTTCCACTTACATACCTTAAAATTCTCTTCCTCGCCTTTCCATCGTGGTGTCTTTGTTTCCAAGAACTGGAAAATCAAACTTACTCCATACATAATATCCGCTCAGGTCGTGAGATACATGAGATCGTCGTTTCTAAACAAAAGTTGGATCAACATTAGACCCCATCATCCTTGCTTAGTTTCAGACCACATCAGAGAAAAGTTGCTGGTTTGCACTACATCATATTAAACCTTTTCAAATGTCATTTGTGGTTATGCTTTTGATCGTGAAATAAAAATTTTATTTTCATTTTGATTCACTCTCCTATGCCTTAAAATACTTTCATCACCTAAGTCTCGCTATTTCAAATTCTTTCTTCATGTCTGCCTTGAACAGATCAATTGACAAATTGCCAGTGAAAATTAAATCATCCACATATAAGCATACTATTAGTATTTCACCTTCTTCATTCATTTTTGTATACAGTGTGGGCTCACTGCTACATCTATTAAATCCATTGTGCAAAAGATAACTGTCTATTTTGCTATACCAAGCTCTTGGGGCTTGCTTCAATCCATACAATGCCTTTTTCAATTTGTAAACTTTGTCTTCTTGACCTGTGACCTCTCATACCGTGGCTGATTCATGTAAACTCTTTCCTTCTAAATAACCATTTAAAAAAGCTGACTTTACATCCATTTGAGATACAGACCACTTATTCTGAGCTACTAATGCTAAAATCATCCTTATAGTATCCAATCGTGCTACAGGTGCAAATGTCTCATTGTAATCAATTCCGGGCTGTTGTGAATAGCCCTTTACAACCAATCTTGCTTTAAGCTTCTAAACTTCATCTTTTTCATTCAATTTGGTTTTATAAACCCATTTCACTCCAATGACATCTTTGTCTTTTGGAAGACTGACTAGATCCCATGTCTGATTCTTTTCAATTGCTTCAATCTTCTTCATCCATAGCACTTACCCATTTATCATCTTTGATTGCATCTTCAAAATGAACTGGATCTTCTATTTGAGAATAAAATGCACAAAGAGAAATCTGATGGAATTATTCTCACCTTTTTTTCTATATATATCTATGCTTACTTTTCTCTCCTCAGACTTGCAAATGTATTCACAATTGAACTTGTGGAATATGGACCCGATGGTCACCCTGTAGATGGTGTTTGTTGTCCTCTGACTGCTTTCCTTGAATGATTGAGGCTGTTTCTATAGTCGATGCCGTGTCACTTGTGGACCACTTTGTTGAGCTTGAATGGGAGTGGTAGGAGTCACAATAGCTGGAATATTTGATGATGCTGAAACTTCATTCTCCTCTTGAGGTATACTAGCTGAAATATTGACTGTCTTCTCTATACTTCCATCCCATGCTTCATCTTCTACAAATTGTACATCTCTGCTGATTATAACTTTCTTTGTTGTTGGATTATAAAGCTTATATGCTTTGGATTCTTCACTGTATCCAACAAATATACATTTTTCTCCTTTGTTATCTAGCTTCCTTCTCAATTCATCAGGCACATGTGCATATGCTACACATCCAAATACTCTCATGTGAGTAACACTGTGTTTTCTTCCTGTCCATGCTTCTTCAGGTACCATATTCATAACACTTTTTGTTGGACACCTATTCATTATCTAGGCACAAGATTATGCCCAATATTCACTGACAAATGTTTTTTCAACATGCTTCTAGCCATTTCCATGATTGTTCTGTTTTTCCTTTCTACCAATTTTGTTGAGGTGTGTATCTAGTTGTGAATTGCTTGTGAATTCCATGACTTTGCAAAATTAAAAAATTCTCTTGAAATATACTCACCACCTCTATCTGTTCTCAACACTTTGATATAATAACCACTTTGTTTTTCAATCCAAATTCTTGAACTGACGAAACAGATCAAACACTTCATTTTTCTGCTTTAAAATAAACCCATATTTTTCTTGAATAATCATCAATGAATGTCAGAAAATAAAAACTACCACCTATTGAAGGTGTTTGCATAGGTCCACACAAATCTGAATGTATAATTTCCAAAGGGGCTTTTGCTCTAGTTGACTTTCCTGCTGGAAATGATTCTCTGTGTTGTTTTCCTAAAATGCACCCTTCACATACCCTTTCTGGTTTTTCTATTAAAGGTAGTCCCTTGACCATGCCTTTCCTATGAAGTAAATTTAAACCTCCAAAGTTGAGATGACCAAATCTCAGGTGCCATAACCAATTTTCATCTTTTATCTCAGCTTGAAAGATTGTCTGCACTACTGTTGTAGTTTCTTCTCTACCCACTTGTGAATTCATTAAGTGTTGTGCTTGAGCATAATTTATATTCAAATATGGCCTTATCTTTAAGGGAAACATTCTGTTGTTTGTCATTCTGACTTTTGCAATAAGCTGGTTGCTTGGGTATTTGTCTAAAATTGTGCACAAACCATTCTTGAAGGTTACTCTATACCCTTTTTGAACCAGTTGCCCTACACTCATTAAGTTATGTTTCAGACCAGGCACAAAATACACATCTGAAATATACTTTTTCTCCCCCTGTTTAGTTAGAATATTGACATCTCCTTTTCCTTTGACTGACACTTTGTTGTCATTACCCAATGTAACATCAGACTTTACATTCTCATTTAAACTTGAAAACATTTCTAGATTCCCTGTCATATGATTGCTACAGCCTGAATCTAAAAACCATACATCTTTTTCATTTGTTTGAGCAACATTACAAGCTAAAAACATTGTTCTCTTATCTGAATCCTGATTTTGACCTTCTCTTGAAAAATTTGCATTTTGTCTATTATTATCATACTGCTTCTTTCTACACTCATTCATATAATGCCCATATTTTTTACAGTAGTGACATTGGACTTGAGATTTATCATACCTTTGATTTTGTGACTGATTCTGTGATGGGTTTTGGTTTGAGCCTTGATTGCTGCCTCTTCCACTTGAGTTTGATAAACTGTATCTTTCACCTCTGTAAGAGTTTCTTCCTCTTCCTCTTGATCTACCTCTACCTCTTCCTTGACTGACTGAAGCCTGAGTTTTGAAAGCATGCTCCAGTGATGTATCTGCTGACCTTTTCAGCCTTTGTTCATGAGAAATTAGAGATGCATACAGCTCATCAACTGAGAACTGTGAGAGATCCTTTGTCTCCTCTATTGCAACTACAACCGGTAGAAATTTTGTGGGCAAACTCCTTAAAATCTTTTCAACAACTCTGGTATCTTCCAGATTTTCTCCATGAGACCTAATTTGATTAACCACCCCAATGACTTGGGTGTAGAATGAATCTACAGATTCATTGTCCTTCATACATATTGTTTCAAAATCTCTTCTCAGCATTTGTAGCTTTGTTGTTTTAACTTTTGCCATGCCTTGATAGGCTGTTTGAAGTATGTCCCATGCTTGTTTGGACTTTGTTGCAGCTGATATCCTTGGAAAAATGCTCTCATGTACAGCTTGAAACAGATAAAATAAAGCCTTTGAGTCTTTCTTCCTTGTGTCTTTTCAATAAGTCTTTCTCTGCTTGTGTTAAAGCATTGTATGCTACTGCATCTGCTGGCTCTGCAAATCCATTCTCTACTAAATCCCATATATCTTGTGAGCTAAATAGTGCTTTCATTGTAATTGACCAGTACTCATAATTCTTCCCATTAAACTGTGGAATTTGTGGGTTTGTCAAGCTTGTGCTTGCTGCCATTTTTAAAATTTACCCAGATAATCTGCTTTGATAAAATTGGCTCTGATAATCGAACTTGCTCTGATACCACGTGAAGGCCGGAGGCAGAGGGAAAAATTCACACACAGTAAAAAAAATAAAACATAAAATATTATTTTCTAACACACAGAGCTGCTGCTCGTAATTTTCTGTTTGCTCACATTCACCTTCTTCTCATTCTCATTAATTCAAAAGTAATTTTCAATTACAAAATATATGCTGTAGGTAAAAAGTCACGTGAAAGATTTTCACGGATGAGAGGGAACGAAAATACAATTTAAATTCAAAATCACCTAACTAACTTTACCCCCGTCAAAATGCATTTAATACAATGTCCTTTTCATAATATTAAGACTTAAATATTAATTATTTCGTATCCGGATATTTCCTGACGGTGGCGGCTTTTTCCATAGTTCCCCGCGGTATCGCGATGGTTAAAATCTTTATTGCGATATTGCGGGCAGCGGTTAGTTGACGGCCCGGTAAACGGCGGTTAAAAATAAAACAAACTTTTACGGAGTCTCCCGCGGTGTCGCGATTAATATTTTATTGATTGCGATATAGCGGGCATTGGCTGGAATAAAACAAAACATTACGGAAGACTCCCGCGGTATCGCAATGGTTATTTTATTGATTGCGATAAAGCGGGCAGTGGTTGGGACGGGCGGCAGTTAGGGTTAATATTCCAACATATACTAGGATAGTGTCATGTGATTTAAAGGCACTGTCAAATCTGATATATTTACATGTTTATATTCTGTGGATGCATCTGTTTTGCTGATAGAGAAACCAAACTGTAATAGCTATATTTGCATGTGGAATAAAGGATGGATCGAGTGTTATTTTATGATTGAATCTTTGAAGTTTTGAATCGTGTGAAACTTTTGGGTTTCCAATTTATTGAATTGAATGCAGTGAACATTTCAAACGGGGTTTCAATTACTCGACATGGATCTTTATAGCATAGCATGTTGGTGCTGCTATCAGTGAGAATGTTTATGAAGGAATCTCATTGCTGGTTTAGTGAAGAAACACCGTTACGAAGGGGGCCTGGAGTCATATTATTGTGGGCGTGGGTCCAAAAATTAGAAATTTTTGAAGAGAAATTCCTTAGATATAGATTTCAGAAGACTCATTTTTTTATCAAATTATTAATTTTTGTCTAAAATAATCAGACTAGTGATGAATTTGAATTTGATACGGTCCTTAATGTTTTGATTCTTTATTTGAAAATGAATATTTTTCTCTCAGCCTATTATGCTAGACATCAATTGGAAATGGGTGCAGATGTCCTAAATATTTAACAATGATTTCAATACATTTTTTCTCTCAATCTATCATACTAGTAATGAATTAGAAAGTGTTGGAAACATTTATCGTTAGATTCATTAGATTGTATGGCTTCACTTGATCTATTAGAGAAGTATTGAACTAAAATTTGGTGAGATTGGTTGAAATTTTATTTGATTAAATGTTATGGGATGAGGAATCTCAATTAACATTATTTGTGATAGGAAATTTGTGGATAAAAATTCTATTATTTATGGCATTGTACATGGATACTGGATAAGTGAGAGGAACATGATGCAGTGGAGCTTTCAATTTCAGAATATTAATCACCTCGGCTCACTAACATCAACTGTTCCATCTCCTCACCATTATAATTCCCATCCAGCTTTGCATCTGCAGCTGAAGACTTAATAAAGCTTTCCCTTGTCCATACAAATCCCAAACCCATTCCAAAGCAGAAGACTTAATAAAGCCTAGTTGTGTGGGAGGCTGCACACTGTCGCCCCACATCTCTAGCTAGGCTGAAATCCCCCAGTTGAGATATTCTTCTTTCCCTTTTCTAAACATTTCATTGTTGCTGAAGTTTCCCTTTTCCTAGCATTTCATTGTCGTCTAAGTTTCCCTTTTCCTAGCACTTCATTGTTGCTGGAGTTTTCTGTCTGGATGTCTGACACCTTCTATAGCCATCTCCCGCCGACCAAGCGCCATCTTGAGCCGCCCATGCCTCACCTTCCTTGATAAATGCTACAACTAACACTATGCTACAATATACTAAAAAAATATTATAAATTTGGCCATAAATCAAACACCTAAACATGGATTCTTTAGCACTCAATTTCCATAGAGTTGCTCTACAGAGCTAGGGCAGATGTATCTGCACTTGTATTGATATTGATATAAATAGAAACATATTTTCTCTATTGTGTGTTTGTTTGAGTTGTGCTCTGCATATTGTCTTTCAAATAGATATTAAAGCAGGTTAAAGGTCGTTGGTATTTCTCATCACAGTCTCTAAAGAGCATGCAGAAGAGGAGCTTGAAGAACGCAGTTAATTCGAAGATGATCAAGATCGCTGGTTTGTTAAGCTGCTCCCACCAAATGCCCACTAGTTTATGAAGATGTTGCCATGTATGAAGACTACAGCCATTTAAAACAGGTGATTGCAATGTCTTAAAAGGAGTCAAATCTAAGCTTGGTGCTGAATCAAAGACAGGTCAATAGAGCTGAAGACTGTCTGGGTATCAAAAAATATAGTCATAAAGATTGAGGAGTTAAATAAAAAGGCTGATTTGAAAAGATTATGACAGGGGATCCGCAACAATGTATAGAAGCCTCCAGCTTAAGACAAGTGCAGTCCCAAGGTATATTCAAGTGAAGAGGAAGTTGATGTAGCCGAGTAAAGGTGATTTCTATTTGTTGATAAAAAATATTGTTGTTTTGGAAAAGAAATCAAAGTTATAACATTTGGATGAAAATGTGAGGTGAAGGCAATTGTTTGTTTTCCTTTTGAGAAGTTGAAATAAAAAAGTTAATCAAAAGAAAAATCATGTCATTGTAGTTCAAATCACAATCAAATTTGAATTAGTTATTGTAAACAAATATTTTGGCACTCAATTGCTTTCTAGTCCTTCTAGGGTTTTTCACCTAAAAGGGGGAAAAATGGGCCAAAATGCAATGTATAAATTCAAAGATTAAGGTGATGTGGGTGTAATGTGTCTAAATTAGATGATCTAACTGCAAAAAACTAAAAAAGAAAGATGACTATTAATGCAAAACTATTGAAATGCATCTTGTTTGAAAACACATTGTAATATGCAAAAACACCTAAAAATGAAAGTAAATTGTAACAAAAATTGATGAAACTAAAGATGTACACCTGAGAACTTGCTGGAGACTAGGAATGACTTCTAAAATGCTGCTGATACTAAAAATTTGGCCTACTGGGACTCATTCACCATTCTGGGCGAATTAGTCCCAGATCTGGGAAACTATTCTAGATCCTGTTTTAGACAAATGGGTATCCAAAACTATAGAAAACCTTTTTCAGGCCTGGCAGTGGGACTCATTCACAACTAATGGTGAATCAATCTACTTTTGAATTTTTGAAAATCCAAAAGTGGAAAATGAAGCCCTCAGTCTGCACTTCGGTTCTTGATAGGTATTCACCTTTGAAAGTCTAATTTCTGACACTGAAAGTGAATTTTAGTTGATACTTTGACCTTGCAAGGAAGAAGATGACTCCAGAAAATCTTCAACTTATTCTTCAATGATTTTCAAGTCTTCAAGATGCCTAAATTTGCAAACACATAAGAAGAGAAGGAGAAATGTTGAATGTTAGGTCATGGGGGTTTTCCTTGGTCAAACCCCTTTTTAGGTAATTAAACCAAAATTTAGAAAGAATGTAATGAAGCATGCAAAAATGGAGTTAATACCTTGCCATGAAGATTGATCTTGTATTGCTACAACAAAAGATGAAGATTCTACCCTTGAATGTCTGAAAAATGATCTTGAATGACTTGGACTGTTAAAACCCTAGCTTGTTTGACATAAGGTGGAAGAAAAATGATGAATGAATGGTAATATGTGTGTATGGATTATGAATTAGGGTTTAGAATCTTGTATTTATAGGTAATTCACCTTATTTACCCATTAATTTGATCCCTAAGGCTGACATGGAGAAAAATTAAACTTAAAATCCAACTTTTCTTGCTTAGACCCTGAAAATGACTCAAATGGACTCATTCTCCATCAAGGGAAAATGGGTCCCACCTAGATGGGACAGATTTTCCCCTAATGGCGAGTGGGTCCCACAGGGGCCATTTTGCTAGCTAGGATGCCAAGAAGTAAGGAAATTAGGTTTATATGATGTTTTTGTCAATTATTTCATCAAATTATGCCTCGGGATACACAATATGGGGTCATAGAGGCCTATTAATGATGATGTAAAGGTCAATTAGGACTTGGGACACAAAATTCAATGTGAAAGCGTGATTAAATACACTTTAGACCATTAAAATAGGGTCCACACAGCCTAGAAAGGAACAACATCCAATGTGAATGTGTAAGACACATTACAACACTAGATTAAAGCTAAGTTTAATTTACAAGTCTTTTAGATGAATGTGATAATGCAATTAAATATATTTTACATTGTTGAATTAAGGGAAAATGGGTTCATTAAGTCTAGAGAAGTGTGAAAGTCTTTTACAACACTTTACAACAACTTTACAAGACATTGTTAGAGACATTTTTTTTCTATTTGCAAGGATCCAAGACCTAGTGTGGATGTGTAAAACACCTCACAACACTTAAATCAAGGCCTCATTAAGTCCACTTTTTAATCAATTATTCCCAAATCAAGCAACCAAAAAGGGATACTTTTTCCATGTCCACAGTTATCACGAAAGATAGGTACTAAACTATTGTCTAAATCTAAGTTGCGGAAAATTTAGAACAAGCTATAATTTGAAATGTTCCAAAGAGATTAAGGAAGATCATCAAGTGGAGATTAAAGCTTTTTTGAATAAGAAGAAAGTAAATTTCAGTTGAAGGTTAAAAGAAATGCACATAAGTAAAGGTAAATCATGATTTTTGAAAAGAATCCTTGTATTTTAAGGAAGTTGTAGAAAAGTGAATTGTGTTAGCATGAAAAAAAAGAAAAAAAGAGTCTAGTCTAGGAGATCTAAGTTTAGCCAAACATAATAGTCTATAGCATAGTTAAACAACCTTTAAATTGCAATCAAGAAGTAAGAACACAAGAAGAGACTATTAAGTGTCATTAAAAAATATGAAGAATTTGAAAGGTACAATTATTGAAGAAAGAATATTTTTAATTGGAATTTGAAGAATCTAACTAGTCAAAGGAAATTATGGAAGAGAAAGAAGGAATGTGAAGCTATCAAAGAAAGGAGAAAATTATTGTAGCAGAATTAAGAAACCAAACAAGATGGAGGTGAAGGTGCAAGAAGACACCAATTCAATTGTCATAATCATCAAGGTGGAATTAAATTTTGGTAGCAAAGTGCAGTAGCATGAAGAAGAGTACTTTCTAGAAATGAAGAAATTGGATTTGAATATTGCTGATTAGAAGATCGTCTAGTAAGCAAAGGAATATGCAAATAAGGATTTTCAAAGACAAAATTTGAATATTTGATGATCATCAATGTATTAGTGATTAAGTGAATGTAAATGGGTACTTAATAAGGTTGTAGGTTGGGACCCATCTTTTTAGATTATGGGGGGATAGTTAGAATAATTAGCATAATTAATTTAAGGGGTGATGTTGGTAGTATGTAAATTAATTATGGGTGTCGGCATAGACCAAACACCTTCTAGAGATGTCTGACACTTTCTAGAGCCATCTCCTATCGACCAAGTGATAAATGCTTCAACTAACACTATGCTAAAATTTATTATGAATTTGGCTATAAATCGAACACCTGAACATGGATTCATTAGCAATCCGTTTCCATAGAGTTGCTCCATAGAGTTAGGGAACATGTATATGCACTTGTATTGATATTGATATAAATAGAAACATATTTTCTTTGTTGTGTGTTTGTCTGAGTTGTGCTCTGTGTATTGTCTTTCACTGTCATGCTTGTTTAATTATGTGGTCATATATCATATTACAAGATTGGTGTTGTGTGTTTGGCAAAAGAAACATTAGGGCTTATCACACACAGAAGAAATATTTTACTTGGCTTGCAGAGATGTTCACCTTACAAACAATGCTCTTTACATAGATTTCCTTAGGGTTGTCATTCATATCGATATAATTCTTGATCGTATCAAATTTCACCCCAACAATTTGACTAGAGAAATTTTCACCATATGCATGATTAAATAGACCAAGCCATTGATGAGTGGCATGTTGAGGGGGCTCCAAGTTAGGAGGAGCCATAAAAAAGAAAGTCCATCCCAGTATACATGAATATAACTTTTATACACAAATAAAAATAGAATTTTTATACACAATTTTCTTGCCAATGTTTTATAACATAAAATCCTTTCAACTCATGATAATAATTATGAGCATTATACAAGGATCTTTTCCACTTGGATATTGAGAAAAAATCATAAGATTACATTCTTGAATCTTCTTGAGATATTCATAATCTCTACACTTTGAATTCTCATCATATTTATTCCATTTGAGCTGCCAGTATCTCCTACACTAGTAGTCCATATATAAACAGGATTATTTTGGGCTGATTTTCTTAGTATAATAGGTTACTTTAAAGTTCTATCTATATATTTTCTTTAATTATTTAAGGTAGATTTGTGTATCTAAACTATACATAGAGGATACCATTTCAAATTGGTTTTTGAATAATAACAATAATACCCATTTGGCCAGTATCTTTGTCCACATTTTGGTGGACCTAACATTTTGAATACCTTCTTTTCTAATTAGGAGTCCATCCTCACCATAGATCTAGCTTGCATTGAATTTGCATTAGGGATTGCATTAGTTAATTGACATCTAGGGTTTCCAAAATTTTGCATTGGTGAAAGTGCATTTAGCTTATATTTTTGCATCTTAAATCATTTAAAATTTTGGAAATTCTACATTGGCATCTTAGATCTACATCATACAACACAAAAAAATCAAAATCAACCAAAAAAATCTAAAAATTCTGAAATATATCCATACTAGGACTAATTTTCCACCTTGGGTAACTTAGTCCTTTTTCACCCCTGAAACTGCCCTTTACAAAATTGAAAACCTTGTTTTTAAGCTTCTCTTTGCTGCCCTTACCTATCTGTATTAGTTAGCCAAGTTTTTGTAACATGCATTTCATTAGATCTAGCCTAGATTAGCTCATTTCATGCATTATTTAATTTCAAAATTACATTTCAAACACTTCATCTTTCAAGTTTTTGCATAACGTAATCAAAAAATTACCTTGTTTTACATCTAAAAATTGCATTTAAACATTTCATTTTAAGTCATTAGCATTGCACATTTCCATGATAGCATGTTTTCTTTCAAAATATGTGGCTTTAATTTGGTTAAAAATAGACTACATAAATACAACATTCCCTCTTATGAGTTCACTTTTGATTACAATAATGAGGTCATTAAGAAACATGTTAATCCTAAAACCAATGACACAATCCTTAATATTACATTGGCCATTGGTGAGAATGGTAGTGTAAACATTCATAACAGTCATACTTGTTCTTCTCCCAATACCTCTCCTATTAGTGATGAAGGTATCTTGGTGAAAGAAGATACAAGCATTGAGGGTCTTGATTGTCCCTCTCCTCATTCCCCTTTGGAAGAACTTAGGAAACAAGAACATGAGATCATAGCCACTAATTTTCCTTCCCCTCCTTGTAAGAATCCTTTAAAAGAGGATACAATCATGATAATCACCTTTTTCAAGAGGATATGTGGATTGAAAGTGATAACCTTATCTCTTTCCTTCCTAATGTCCCTAACATTTGGAAAGACCTATTTGAACAAAAGAATCTTAGTTTTCCTTCTCTTGCTACATCCCTTCCTTCTAATGAAGATTCTTTACAAAATCTAACCATGGAAGAACATACTACAAGCTCTCCTACTAGGGAAGATAACATGGCACAAGAGAATGAGACCTTAAAGACAATGGACAATCAAATAGCACCTTCTCCTAATCATCTCACTCTTGATAATCCCATCATTTCTCATTCCCCTACTTTTCTACTTGTGATGAAGTTATTTTAGAAGAACCAACCCTTGAATTTCATGAACATGTGGTTTGTAGTTCTCCTAACAACTCTCCTCCTAGGGAGGATATCATGATGTAAGACAAGGATAACATTGACAATAATGATATTATGCCCTTCGAAGAAGATGAAGAGCCCATGTTAGACTCTCATTTGCCAAGGGATGTTAATATTATTCAACCTCAACTCATCCTTTATCCCCCTTCACACACACCTCAAACTTAAAACAAACTCAAACTTTTCCTTTACCCACCTAAAAATAATGTTTTGTAGAAACTGAGTCATAATACCATTGCTCATAAATATAACACTAGAAACAATCCACAACCACAACAACCAACCCCAACTTCCTTACCTTTTCCTAATTCCATACTACCTAGTGCTCCTTGATTAAGGTTGTATGATCTTGTTGAGCAACTTAAGAGCACTCTTGCAAAGATATCCCTTTAGGACCTTCTTCAGAATTCACCTACCTATCACACTATGCTTCAAATGACCTTACAACAAGTTCCTATCCCTTCTAATGTGAAACCAAATGACATAGCTACCATAATTCAAGGAATAAACACTGACATTGTTTTTCACCAAAGTGAACTCCCCCCTTTGGAAGTGCAAAAACAAAATGAAGCTTTCATAATACTATCTCAATGATACAAACACATAGGGATAAAACAAACCCTTGTTGACAACCCTGACAATGGCTCAAGCCTTAATGTGTATAGTGTTAAAATTTTGGATAGGCTTCATGTGGATAAATCACAAATCCAACCTGATTCTTTATCTCTTAAGGGATTTGACAATGTAAAAAATAATTGCTTGGTGTGATTAATTTACCTATTATAGTTGGGAAGGCCAGATTGGATACACAAATTCATGTTATGCCTCATGAACTTTCATATAATCTTGTTTTGGGAAGACCATGGATTCATGCAATGAATGGGGTGTCTTCTACTCTTCATCGTAAAATGAATTACATCTACAAAAACAAATTGTACACACTTGACACTGATCTTGAGCCTTAGAGTGTATTACAACTTGAGAAAAAAAAAACAATCCCTTGACAACATTGACACCAAACACACAAGTGGAACCCATGCAACAAAAAGGCAATGGAAAACACATCAAAGAAGTCACAAAGTTCTTAGAAGATGATTGGGGTTCCTTAAATTTTGAGCATACATTCATGGGAAAGTACACGATCATAAACAAAGATTCAAGTACTTGGGAAACAAAAAAGCAGTCATGTCAACACAAAACTTGAAATACCCTTCAAAAGCATCCACCTCAACCACTTCGGAAGAAAAAAGAAAATTACACAACAAACTTTAACAAAGCTGATTATGAACAACCACCTGATCGGAAAGGAATGAAAAAGCTTTATGGAAGAGGTTATGAGCTCATGAAATAACTTACATATAGTGGAAAAGGATGTGGTACGAAAGAACAAGGTATTTGTGGCCCCATTGATCCTAACACACAAGAAAAAACTCATGGTCTTGGTTATTGTCCTTTGATAGAAATCACCAAGCCTTCACTCAATATCAACACTATTAGAAAACACCTTTCTAAGACAACTTTAATAGTATTACATCCTGAACTAATAAAAATTAGTGGTCTTCATCCTTTTCAATAAATGAAACAAACAAAGACATCCTCACTTAATGTAAGTGTCATCACGCAAAGGACTAATGATTTGAGTTCATTAGATTTTACACCCTCCAATAAAGGAGAGAAAAAAAACTCGTAATCTAAAGAGTCTTGTGTAGATATGACATCTTGTACATCTAAGCAAGAGATATCTTTGTCGCATAATAGATGATCATATACCATTGATCAATAGGGTATCTTGTTAGAACTCCTCCAAGATCACTTGATATGCCTTCCTCCACGAACCTAGAAGAAATCCTATTACAAGACTTCATTTTGCACATATCACAAAATTCACGATCATTCTACTAATGAATGTAAGGCTTTGCATAGTAAAATCCAACATCTTAAGGAGTTTGGTGCTCTCCCTTATGCTGGGGCACCTAATTCCTCTAATTGATACTAATTTTCACCATAGCATGCATTTCATCAATCATTTCATCTCACCCTTGTCTTGCATTAAGTGGGGGCAAGGGATTAGGTATCATTGTCTTCATATGTAACCTATCATTGCCTCTTTTGGCTAGCTGTTAACCTTTCATGAACATAAAGATCAAGCTTGAAATGTGGATGACATGCCTTAAGTTGGCTTGTATGTTGCATACTATCTTTGTCATGATGTAGCTTACCAGAAACATATGACTTGGCATAGGAATTCTGAATAAGCTCTCATATCCTATTCTACTTTAAAGAAATTTATCATAGTAATGGTGTTAGCAACCACTTTAAAGTGGGGGCATACATCAACACTCACATTTTATTATGTGATTTTCTTTTTCTTTCAATTTCCTCTCTTGGAAACATTAGGTACAATGTTGCCCAAGATGAGACCATTTGCACTTGTCCTCTCTTGGAAACAAGATGAGTCAATCTACACTTTTCCTCTCTTGGAAAGATTAAGCATGATGCTCCCTAAGATGAGACCTTGCAAGAATTAAGCAAAATCCCTTTGAATATTCCTTACACCATTTTGCATGGGTTTCAAGCATACGAAGCTTTGCTTGTCTCATAGAGCTCGAAGATCATTTTTGTGTGGTGCCTTATTAAAGTTATCAGGAGGTATAACTTTGGTATTGTTTGAGCGGGAAGCCCATTCCGAGGCATGAATTTCCACATAGCCACTTGTGTGTGTGTGAGTGCATACCAGCCATGAGTGTATGTTTCTCTCCTTTCAAGACTTCTCACGTGGTGGACAACCTAGAGTTTCATTGCCTCAGAGTGAGTATGCATTTTCTTTCCAACAAAATAGCCTAGATCTGACCCACATCATGTTGGACAAATGGTCGAAGCTTGATCCACCTTTTTATTTTCATCCTTCTCTTCCTTCTAGTTATTGTCATTGTATGCTTGCGTATCTTGTTTTGCTACAAATCAATCATCTTGTGCGTGTCTTTTTGCGCTTATGTTGGTTTGACTTAGGATCTTGGATCTTAGGGGCTTGCACAACCTCCTTTGATCTTTTTCATCCCTTTTTGTCCGCATTGGTACAATTGGAACCTTCTTGAATGTCTACTTTAGTGTGAGTTTGAAGCAAGTTCATCCTCTCACTAAAGTGGGGGCTAACTATGGACACTGTGGAAAAAGTATTCCTTTTCCCCTTGCTTGATTTAGGATCAATTGATGATAAATTAGACTTAATGATGCCTTGATCTAGTTTTGTGAGGTGTTTTACACATCCACACTAGGTCTTGGACCCTTACAAGCTGAATAAAATGTATCTAACAATGTCTTGTAAAGGTGTTGTAAAGTGTTGTAAAATAATTTCACACTTCTCTAGACTTAATGGACCTATTCTTCCCCTAATTCAATGCTATAAAATGTATTTAATTGCATCTTCACATTAATCTAGAAGGCTTGTAAATCAAACCTAATTGTAATCTAGTGTTGTAATGTGCCTTACATATTCACATTGGATTTTGTTTCTTTCTTGGCTATGTGGGCCTCATTTTAGTGTTGTAAAGTGTATATATTATCACACTTTCACATTGAACTTTGTGTCCCTAGCACTAATTACCATTTACATCATCATTAATAAGCCCTTGTGGCACCATATTATGCATCCTAAGGCTTAATTTGATCAAAGACTCGATCAAATCATCATATAAACATATTTTCTTCATTCCTTCACAATCCTGTTGGAAAAATAAACCCTATGGGACCAAGTCACCCATTTGGGCGAATTAGTCCCATCCAGGTGGGACTAAGTCACCCAGCCTGGCGACTTAGTCCCATTTGGGCTATTTCCGAGGTTTAGGTGGGAAAATTTGGATTTTAAGTTTATTTTTCCTTCATGTCGGCCTTGGGGATCAAATTAATAGGAAAATGAGGTGGATTTCCTATAAATACAAGCTTGTAAACCCTAATTCATTATCATCTTGACTCATTCATCATTTATTTTCCACCTCAAGTCAAGAAAGCTATGGTTTTAGCATTCTAAGTCATCAAGATAGTTTTTTCAAACATTCAAAGGCAGATTCTTCATCTTTTGCTACAAAAATTCAAGATCTATCATCATGGCAAGTCCCCATGCCCTAACATTCAACATTTTTTCTCTCCTTCATTGTGTGTTTGTAGATTAGGTATCTTAAAGACTTGGAGATCATTAAAGGTTAAGTTGAAAAGATGTTGAAGACATCTCCTTGTTGGCTAGGTCAAGAGATCAACAAAAAGTCACTTACAGTGCCAAAAATTAGAGTTTAAGAACCAGACACCTGTCAGGAACCGAAGTGCGGATTGAGCGCTTTCATTTCCACTTTCAGATTTTAAGAAAAGCCAAAGTGAACTAAGTCACCATCAGTGGCGAATTAGTCCCACTATACCTATTTTCCATAGTTTTTTGTAGACTTGGATACCCATTTGGCTGAATTGGGCTCCGATGCAGTTTTCCAGATCTGGGATAAGGTTGCCCAGAATGGCAGAAATGTCCTAGTAGGCCAAATTTTCAAGATCAGCAGCATTTTCAATCTTCAATCCAGTCTTCAAAAAATTTCTAGGTGCATGCTTTCTGTTTTAATTCCCTGTTATGTTCTATTTGCATTTCTATTCATCTTTCTAAGTGTTTTTGCATACAATACTATATTTTCAAACAACCCGCATCCTTAGATTTTGCATTAATAATTCATTTCCTTCATCAATTCATTGCATTAGGACATTACATTTAGTCATATTTTGTTCACATTCATATTATTCTTGAGTGGGGACATTGTCCATTTTGGCCCATCTCTCTCCTTTTAGGTGAAAAATCTTAGAAGTGGTGGAGAACTATGGGTGCCAAAATCTTTGTCCTCAAATGATTATTTGGAATTCATGAGTTACCATCCTAGTTGTTCAGTTCATCATCCTATCACATTCTCGTAAACATTAGACTTATTTTTCTGTTAATCATCTATCGAAGTGCAAGATCATCATGGAAAAAATAGGCCCTTAAGTGGCAAAAAATTCAGAAAAATCAGAGTTAGACAACTTGATGTAAAAATTTGAATAAGTTATCGATATTATTTCAAAAATATGTAAGAATAGAATCTGTAGCAAATTGAATGTAGTTTCTAAACTACTAGGTTTATTTTTAAAAAAGAAAAATCTATTTGGTGAAAATTTGAAATTTCAATGTAGTAGTACTTAAATTTCAAAGAAAAAATTAGAAGTAGGTGTTCCTCTGACCACCCTAACCATAATAAAATATAATATTTTTTTATAATATTTTAGATATAAGTAGAGGAATCATGTATAGATGTGATGCATATTTTTTTGTAACTTTTTTCCAAGTAAATAATTAATTATGATTTTTTTATTACAACTTTTAAAAAATATAAAAACTCGTATGTCTAACCACCTTAACTTGGTCAAAATTTCATGAAATTCAAATTTTCTTTTTTTAATATTATAGTATGTGAAGCATAGAATGTGATACATGTTTTGGATTCCAAAAATGTGATACCGTTTGAAAGCTATAGATTTTTTTCAATCAGCCTATCAATAAGGACTTTTACTCATAATTCAAATAGAAAATGAATAATAATTATTTATTAAATTCAAAGTAAAGAATAATTTATATTGGTGGAAAGCTGAGAATCTCCTTTAAAAACCCTTTTCATTTCATCAATTTTGGGTAAAAAATAAGTCATCAGCCACATACCCTACAAATACCCATCATGATCATGCACATAGCCCGTCGGCTCAATGTAATTTGGTCGAAGGAAAAACCTTGAACCCAAAACTATAATTGTACCCTTGATTTTGATGATCATAAGAACTTAAATATTAATATGATAGATTAAATAATTTAAATGGCCATTTGAAATAACTATTAAATAATTTAATATTTATTAATTTAATGGTGTTATAATTTATTTGATTTTGGCATGGATATATCTATATGTGTTTATCAGACTAACCAGGTACTAACAATTTTCTGAGAATGTGGATGACTTTTGCAGGTGCTTAGGGTGCAACAAAAGGTGGACTAGACAACCTATTCTGGGAAACAAAATTAAACTCGGTAACCTAGTTTGATGATTTGGAAGTCGAGTTACTCTAGTTACTTCACCTAATCAATAATTTATATGCCACCATTAGTAATGCTTGACCTGTGCACATTTCTTCACCTTGACGATGAGTCAATTAACCCACTTATTTCTCTATGGAAATTTTTAAATTGATCCATTAGGCGAAGCCAAAGAAGAAAAAAATAAAATAATAATAAATGAATAAATGAATAAATAAGTAAAATAAGATTTGACCAATTTAAATCCCTATCTATACACCTCACTCACATCATATTGAACTTATACCCATTTACCAACACTATACTACCTCACCATTTTAAAATAAAATATATAAATAAAACATAAGAAAGGAATTCAAAATAAATTATAAACTGAAAATATAATAAAATGTGAGAAGGTGAGTAAAAGAAAAGAAGAACAAAAGGGAAATAAATGAAACTGTGAGGGGAGGTCATGATTTTCAACAGGGTAGGAGGGAAAATTTACTCTCGAATGCAGGCACCAGAGATAGCCCTCATTTATGCTGATAGGGGAACTCATCTGAAGGCACGACTGCTCCATTAAAGAGGGTATCATTTCCAAGCTTGGGAGCCTTCCAAAATGTCTTGTGCCTGGGAAAGATGGAGAAGCATTTCACCATAAAACCCCACGGCCCCCTTCGTAGAGAAAGGAGAATGCTCACAATGAGAGAAGGGAGAGGCAGGAAGGGGAACAATAGAGGTGCAAAGGGGAGTAGGAAATCCAAACATGACAATAGTTGACTCTATCCGAGTGGAAGACGCCTTACAGGTTCCTCCATTCTTTCTAGGTAAAGAGATATTTATGTTTATTTATTTTTGTAACTAATTAGGGTTTGAAATCTCAATGTGTTTAGCTAATACTAGAAAAATTAATCTTCATTTTTTATCTTTATAATAATCATGCCAGGGTTTAGAAAAACACCATGAAGTAGTCAAACCACAATAGTGCTACACAAGCTTAGAGTACTATGTAAAATACATAAATAACCATTTTCAACTATTAGGATTACAAGAATTGAATCTATTTAGATAAAATCATATAAAACTTGCTAAAAAGGGAGCAAGATTGTAGCTACCACTTTAGGTTTTTCTAAAATAATACAACCAAGAACAAGTACTAGTGGGTGATCCCACAATATTGGTTTACAATTTCTGGGAGATCATGATTTTTGTTGAAATCACAATTTTTTAGAAAATATAATGATTTAAGCCTTGAAAAGTTTCATTTAAAGGATTCCAATTGAAGATGGTTTTATCAAACCACCTTAGATCAAACCCCCTTGGATAGAACCCCACTAGTTTTAAACCATACCTATAATGAAGTCTCCTTTACACGTATCAAAATGTTGATAAAAAACCACTTTGGATTTACCTTTTGGGGGATCAAATGAATTCATTTAAAATTTATTTTTTGTAAGTATGTAGTCCTCAAAATAAGCTATCCAATGAATACAATTTTAATATGTTTTAGTTTTATTATTTATTTATTTTTTAGTTTTATTAAACATAGGTTTTCCACCAAAAATCAAGCTCTCTGTTTTGCACATGTGGAAAAGTAGAAAATTATAAAAAAGTAAAATAAAAAATATGAGTGCACCAGATATTAATGTCCTTGATCCAACCAAAAAAAAAAGAATACAAAAAAATTTACGCGTTATATGGTCCTCCTATCATGTCTAAAATGTAATTGGTTTGACTTCAAAACTTGATTAAGGAAAAAATATTCAATAAAACACTATGAAACCAATTGGAAGCACCAGATATCGTAGTTACAAATATAAATTCAAAAAAATATAATTTTATCCTTCATGGAAAAAACGTTATGCATTATACGGTGAGTGTCACTCCTTAAAAATGTTGTTTACTAAAAAAAGCTAGTTTTCAAAGGAGATGGAAAAATGAGTACAATCTTATTCCAAAATAATTGAAAAAAGTATATTTAGAATCTATAGACAAAATTTCACAAATCACTATTTTGTATTATCTTTAAATTCCTCATGGTTTAGCCACTATAGGTGCCTGAAAGTGAAGATTTAGTTAGAAAAAAATATTTCAGTGTCTAGTTTGGCCAAAAATTGTAAACTAGTATTGTGGGATAACCCTAGTCCTATAAAAAAGGAAATCTATACACAATGTAAGAACAGAAAAAAATAATCTCTATGGAGTGCAAGTATGTTTGTATATTCTATAGATGTTTACCATTTTAAATTTTAGATGCAACTAATAAATATTTATTAGGAATGTTAACCCTTTTACACTTACCTAGCAGCCTTATATCGCAAAAAACTTATCATAGGCATTGAAGTAATTAAAATTTAAAATCAAGATTATCTTTATTTTATCCCTTTGACCAAGGGTTTGATATATCTCCCTTAATATTCAGGGCTGCTACCTTCACTTAATTAATTTTCTTAGAACTGCTTACAGTTGGGGCTAACTATTATTTGTATCCTTTCTATGACCCCCCATCCTTACTATAAGAAGAGGAAGAGTTGAATATAATATTTTGTAGATGGTTGTCTAATTCAAGTGGAATATTTTAGGGGTAGTAGATTGATAGTTATAACCATTATAATTAATATGTAACAAGTTATGGGAAAGAGTGAAGCCAAGTGCATGATAACTCTTTACCATCAGGCCATGATAGAATAATTAACAACTTGGACATCTTGGAAGCACTTTCCAACCTCCGTAACGATTTCTCACATATGCCAATAAACTAAAAATGTTAAGAGGGTTGTAGCCAAGTCCATAACCAATTTATGTATGATAAGTTGATTAGAACATCATTAAGGGAAGAACCAAATAGGTTAACCTTGGATTGCAACCTTAATTGAACCAATAAATGGGTTATGCATAAGCTCTTACCCCATAAGGAGTACCTGATATGCCACCAAAATAGTAGATTGCTCATTGTTAATGACAAACCATGTACATCTAGAAGGTTTACAATACTTATATATTTAGTAGAACTAATCAACTCCTCAATCACTTTAGTATTCCCACGAAGTTGAGTATATTGCTACTTAAAATAACAAATAGGACCAAACTAGAGAAGAACCAAGAGTGAACCACTAGGATAGTTGAGTAGTGATAGGTAGTCATTGGATTGTGCTAGTGAACGATGTCTAGGCTACTATTAGGGACTAGTTGGCATTTCCATGTTACATGGAGGTGAAGGTTGCCATGAGATAGCCTGTTAAGATATAGTCATAGCGATTGAATAGGTAGGGACCCATCCGTGTGGGTAATGGTAATTCGGGGCTAACCATTGTATTTAAGGGGCTCACTAGCTCGGTGGTAAGCACAAAAGTGACCGATGCCAAGTGTTACTTGGGTTATGATAGATACACTTCTTAGGCATTCTCTAAGATCTTTGGGATGGAGGACAGACCCATGGTGTAGTATGGGATGCATCAAATCCTCTACCTAGTTAACCAATACCCATACCACCATTGCATTTAGCGTAGAAGACGAAGGAACGAATGGGAAACCCAGTGTAGTGCAGAATGCACCGTCATTCCTTTCTATGGGATGCTCAAGATGGGATAGTGGTGAGTCTCCCCCCTCCTATTCATCTACCTATCATACCCACACTTGTACTAAACCCATTGTGATAAGGTTGGACCCAAGGTGTAGTATGGGATGCATCGAAGCCTCTTCACAACTAAGCTTTGACCTTGTTAGTTATCTTCATGACCACAACCATAACAATTGTAGGTATGTCTTGGAATAGCTTGTTGGGTCCACTTGGTTGGGGTAGATTTGGCTATGGTTCACATTGTTGGGTGTGTTTCACCCCATGAGGAAGTAAAAGCCATGTCAATCACCCATTTTTGAGGCCTAGATATGTCAGGTAATCTAATTCATGAATCTTCCTTTGATATTTAGTGTATGGACTTCTTAGCTATGCATACATAACTAGTTTTTCTACTAATGATTTATGGATATTGTAATGCTTATATGTGAAAATGTGTTGTATAAAAATAAAATTGCTCTCATGGCTAGGTTTTTACATTGGTATCAAAGCACCCAGGTTCAAACTCTAGACCTTGGCACCCATATATTTCGTGTTTAATAAAAATATTCTTGAATTGATATTCCATGGGACATGAAAGGAAAGGTCAACATAAAGCCCCCAAGAAAACCCAAGGGAAACTAAAACCATTACCTAAACCTGAGGAATGCAAGAAGACTATACCTCTAAATGAAATGAAGACAATATTTGACACATAGACCTTGGCCTCCACCCTTAAGAAAATGAAGGTCAACCCAGGAAAATATAAAGCAGGCCCCTCTCAAACTAAGGAAACAACAATGAATACAAAAACACCCACTATCAAAGATTTACCCTTTGGATGTGGGTGTTATGCCCCACCACTGACTAAAGAGGTCATAGAAAAATATGAATGAATACATTCAAAGGTGAATGTAACAAAGGAACTCCCTGAGGAGGAAGATCCCATTGAAGAATAGACAATGTAGTCAAAGGAGGAAACTATGTACTTATGTAATCACAATGGCTAGCATATTAACTAAATAACATCATGCTATTATGTGTACAAGAAAGAAATATGAAAGTAAAATATATATAAATATGTATATGCATATACAAATATATAATTAATATGAGTTTTATGTCCTTACTATGTGATATGCGAAAGATTGCTTATGTTGAATGATGATTTGAAAGTTGATTGAAAATTTCTTATTTGCATTTCCAATAACTTTTTGAAATGAAATTTTCTTTGACCAATTCAAGGCATAGAAATTAACTATTTAAAAAGGACTAAAATGACACCTTGTTATTTTAACAAGAAAACTTGAACATACCCACTATGAGGAGGACAAGTAGGAGGGAGCAAGTCCCAACCTAGCCAAGATCTTATGTGTTAGCAATAATGCAACCCCGCACTAGCAAGGTTGTCAGGGGAACTTCAAGCTGAACTAAATGCTCTTCGAGCCAAAATAGCTTCTCATGAGTAGCAGATAGAGGAATTGTATAGGAAAAGGGAACAAGGGACAAACCATAACATTGGTTTGGGCACCAAAGAATAGAGAAGTGGAGAAGAACCCTTAGATTCTAACCATGGGAACAACTCTCATATACCGATTTGTGGCCCATCCCCTATGGGTCAGCAAGGGTATGAAAGAAAGGAACCTTTCATATCATAATTGAAGAAAATGAAGCCACCAAAATATGATAGGATAGGTGGTGGAGATGCCACAGAGGCTTGGTTGATTAGTATGAACAAGTACTTTGGGTTGATCGACATGGATACCAATACTAAGGCTAGATTGGAAATATATTAGCTAGAAGGAGAAGCATCTCTATGGTGGAACCAATCAAAGAGTGTGACCTCAAGGATTTAACTTGGGAAAAAATTTGAGAGGTGGTTTCACAAGGAGTATTTGTTTGCTTGACATCGTGATAAAAAAATGATAGAGTTTCACTTATTACATCAAGGAAACATGATAGTGAGTGAGTATAAAGCCCAATTTATGAGCCTAATAAAATATGTGAATTACTTAAAATAGGAGGAAGATATAGTGAATAAGTTTATTCTTGATCTAAACAAAATCTTGATTTACACTACTAAGCTTGTTCGACCTAAGAACCTAAGCTAGGCAATGGAACTAGCTACCATCACTGAAGAAAAGTGGAAGAGTACGTAAGAAAGGAGACAAAGTTATCCACCTTTATCTGTACTAATAAAAAGGAATATATGAAGGGCATATAAGTGGAACAAAACCTAAGAAAATTGTGAACCGTAGATTTTTGGTTCCTTGCACTTCTCTAGCTCTTCTAGGGTTTTCCACCTAAAAGGAGAGAGTAGGGCAAAAAATGCTAAAGGGTTCATTCAAATTAGGATGTGTATGATGTTGTAAGAGCTAAATGAGATGATCTAAATGCAGTTATATGAACCAATTGATTGATTATGAATGCAAAATCTAAGAATTATGAGCTATGTTGGAAAACACATTGTGTAATGCAACACTGAACTAGAAATGAAAGCAAAGCTAAACATAAATGAATGAAACTTGAAGTGTGCACCTAAAAGCTTGAAGGAGACTAAAAATTTCTTTTGAAACATTTCTAATGCTAATTTCTAGGCCTGGAGGGACTCATTCGCCATTCTAGGAGAATCAACCCTAGTTCTGCCAAACTGTACTAAAACCTATTTTTGACAAAAGGGTATCTAAAAATGTAAAAATCCAAAAACTAACCTTGGGGTGGGACTCATTCTCCACCCATGGTGAATGAGTTCACTTTTGAATTTCTAGATTTTCAAAGGTGGATTTTGAAGCTTCAGATATGCATTTTGATGCCCTATAGGTGTACGCTTTCGAAACTCTGATTTACAGGTCTAAAAATGAGATTTTGTTTATATTTTGACTTATTGAATGAGAGGAAGACTTGAGAAACCTTGAAAATTGATCTTCAATGATTTCTAAGCTTCCAAGGGACCTAAATCTACAAACACACAAGAAGAGAAGAAGAAATGGTGAATGTTAGGGCATTGGGGTTTGCCTTGGTCAAACCCCTTTTTAGGTAATTAAACCAAAATGATGAATATATGTAATGAAGCATGAAAAAATGGAGTTGTTACTTTTCCATGATGACTGAACTTGAATGTCTGTAGTAAAACATGAAGATTATGCCCTTGAATGTCTAAAAAGTGCTACCTTGGTGACTTAGAATGACAAAACCTTGGCTTGTTTGACTTGATATGGAAGAAAAATGATGAATGAATTTAAGTTATTATGAATTAGGGTTGTATTTAGACGAAATTCACCTTATTTTCCTGTTAATTGGACCCCCAAGGCCGACATGAAGAAAAATTGAATAAAAACCTTAATTTTTCCTACTCATACCTTGAAATGGCTCAAATGGGACTCATTCACCACTAATGGTGAATGGGTCCCACCTAGATGGGACTAATTCACCACTAATGGTGAATGGGTCCCACAGGGGCCATTTTTGCTAGCTGGAATGCCAAGAAGTAAGAAATTCAGGTTTATATGATGACTATGTCGAGTATTTCATTAGATTATTCCTCAGGATGCACAATATGGGTTAATAGGGGCCTCTTCATGATGATGTAAAGAGTAATTAGGGATTGGGACACATAATTGAATGTGAACGTGTGATTAAATACACTTTACAACACTAAAATGAGGTCCACATAGCTTAGGAAGGTGCAAGAACCAATTTGAATGTGCAAGAGACATTGCGACACTAGTTTAACATTAAGCCTTCTAGATTGATGTGATAATGTTATTAAACACATTTTATAATGTTTAATTATAGATAAATAGTTTCATTAAGTCTAGAAAAGAATGAAAGTCCATTACAAGACTTTACAACACCTTTACAAGACATCGTTAAAAGCATGTTATTCAATTTGCAAGGGTCCAAGACCTAGTGTGGATGCATAAAATGCCTCACAACACCTGAATCAAGGCCTTGATGTATTAATTCCAATTAATCTCATGTCAAGCAAAGGGTCCTCTTTTCTACAACACATTTAACCCCCACTTTAGTGAGAGGATGAACTTGCTTCAAACTAAAACTAAAGTAGACATTCATGAGTGATCCAAGTGTACAAATGTAGATGATAAAGAATGACAAAGATCAAAGGAGGTGGTCAAGCCCTGAAGATCTAAGGTCCTAATTCAAACCATCAAGATACAAAATCATTCAATGGCAAGAACTAAAGAAAAGAAAGATAGGGTGAAAAAGATGTACTCACTCTGGGGCTACATAATTTTAGGTCATCTACAGGGTGAGAAGTCCATGACATACTCACTCTGGGGCCATGGACCTTTTGATTGTCCATGAGGTGAGAAATCCAAAAAGGTGAGAAACATACGCTAGTTGGTATGCACTCACAAACACAAAGGTGGCTATGGGGAAAAGTCATGCCACTAGGTCGGCTTCCTGCTCAACCATATCAAAGTTATATCTCCTAATAACTTTAACAAGGTGCCATAAGGGAAAATTATTATCGAGCTCTATGAAATAAGAAAAAATTTGTATGCTTGACACTCATAGACATTGTTAATGAAGAATAGTGTAAGGACTGTTCAAAGTGATTTTACTTTGTTCATGCAATGTCTCATCTTAGGGAACTCATGCCCAATGTCTCCAAGAGAGGATAAATGCAAGCGGTCTCATCTTTTTTCCAAGAGAGGACAAGTGCAAGGTCTCATCCTAGGAAACATTGTACCTAATGCTTCCAAGAGAGGGAATCACAAGAAAAGAAAATCGCACAACGAAACA
Source organism: Sequoia sempervirens (assembly GCA_007258455.2). Lineage (NCBI taxonomy): Eukaryota > Viridiplantae > Streptophyta > Pinopsida > Cupressales > Cupressaceae > Sequoia > Sequoia sempervirens. Next base: position 276,079 of record VDFB02323508.1, read on the forward strand.
TGAGTGGTGATGTATTCCCCCAGTTTAAAGCAGTTGTGAGGACCCGTACTATGAGCACTTGATTTAAAGTAGAAAAAGAGGACATGAGATCTTACTCAAAAAGCCTTATGCCAAGTCATATGTTTCCAATAAGCTACATCATGAGAGAGAAGTATGTCATATGTAAGCCAGCCTAAGGCATGTCATCCACATCCCAAGCTTTCTCTTAAGTATTCATGAAAGGTTAAGGACTAGCCAAAGGAGGCAACTACAAGTGACATACGAGGATAAGGCTATTGAACCCCTTGCGCCCACTTAGCGAAGGACAAAGGTGAGCCGAAATTGTTGATGAGATGTATGCTAGAGGGAAAATCAATAGAAATTAGAGGAATGGGGTGCCTCTACATAGGGAAGCATACCAAACTCCTAAAAATGTTAGATTTTACAACTCAAAGCATTACATTCATTATTGGAGTGTCCATGAACTCTATGATAGGCATAGTATAAAGTCATGGAAGAGCATTTATTTTGAGTTTTGGGAGGGAGGGTGATCAAGTGATCTTGGAGGAGTCTTGACAAGATACCCTCTTGATCAATGGTAGAAGGTGGTCTTGGGATTGGTGTCAAAGATACATATTGCTTATTAGTATATATCATACCTACCGAAGACTCTTTATATTGTGAGATTTTGTTCACTCCATTATAGGAGGATACAAAATCTAACAAATACATGAGAATTTTGCGAGATGACATTGACATTAAGCGAAGGCATAGTTGTGTTTTGCATGTTTGGTAAAGGATGATGTTCAAGACCATTAGTTGTGACGGATGACTTAGGAGTGTGTATTGTGAGATTGTTGATGTTGAGTGAAGGTTGGGACAAAGGACAATAACCAAGACCATGGGTTGTTTGTTGTGTGTTAGGGTTGTGAATACCTTGTTCTCGAGCACCATATCCTTTTCCACTATATCCCTATTGTTTTATGAGTTCATACCCTTTTCCATAAATTTGTTTCATTGCTTTGGAATTAGGTGGTTCATTAAATGTTGTTGTGTAGTTTGTGGATTTGTCTAAAGTGGTGGAGGTGGATTCTTTTGAAAGGTTTTCTGAATGTTGCATTGACATGATGGTTGGTTGCACTTGTTTCTCATCTTTCCTTTGTGTGAATATGTATTCTCCCATAGATGAAGGTGTAAATTCTAAGGATCCCCAATCATCACCAAATAATTTAGATGGAAATTCCTCATCGTTTCATTCAATTTCTATATTGGATGTGGGAATCAATGTGTTCAGAGGACTTGTATTTCCTTTTTCAAGGTGTAAGCAACTTTCCGGCTTGGGATCTACTTCAACTTGATAAATGTTATTGTTATAGACATATTTCATTATACAATGAAGGGTTGAATGGACTACATGCATCTCATGAATCCATGGTCTGCCTAAAATAAGATTGTACGAAAGATCATAAGGCATGGCATGAATAAGAGTTTGCAAAGTAACCACCCCAGCCGTAATAGGCAAAGTGATTACATCGAGTGGTTGATTTGTTGAATTATCAAATCCTTGAATAGATATGGAATCAGGTATTATTTGTGACTTTTCAACATCTAATTGATGAAGGAGATTCACACTACACACATTAAGGGAAAAACCATTATCAATAAGGGTTCATTTTATCCTTATCCAATTGTATCGAGCAATGATCATGAAAGCTTCGTTTTGTTTTTGCAACTCTAAAGGAGGGAGCTCATGTTGATGGAAAGTAATGTCAAGATTAGTTTGATTAATTTTATGGATTAGAGCTGCCACATCATTCAAAGTTGTACCATGAGGAGCTTCAATTTTTTTTAAGGCTATTTGAAGAGTATTGTGGTAATTTGGTGAGTTTTGAAGTAAATCCCAGAGGGAAATATTTGCAGGAGTATTCTTTAATTGTTCAACAAGATCACACTCCTTTATGTGTGGGATGTAACGAGGAGTGCTAGGTAGATTGGGTAAAGGTAAGGAGGGTGGGATTGGTTGTAGCAGTTGCAGATTATTTTGAGTGTTATATGTATGAGCAATAGTATTGTTACTAGATTGTTGCGATACATTGGTGTTAGGGGGTATAGGGTGTACCGAGGTTGGTTGGAGGGGTAAAGTTTATGTGAAGGTGGGTAAAGAATAAGTTGAGGTTTTTTTTGAGTTTTTTATTTATGTGAAGGTGGGTAGAGAGTAAACTTGGGTTTGTTTTGAGATGGAGTTTTATGTGAAGGGGGATAAGGATAAGTTGAGGTTGAATAATGTTAAAATCTCGTAACAAGTGAGAGTCTTCATTTTCTTTGAAGGGCATGTTATCTTTGTCTTGAGTCATAATATCCTCCCTAGAAGGAGATTTATTAGGATAACAACAAACCACATGTTCATGACAATTAAGGTTTGGTTCATCCAAAATAACTTCATCACAACCAATGGAGTTATTAATGGTTGAATGTGTTTGATTATTGATATTGGGGAGATTAGGGGAAGATTTTATGTAATCATTCAATGTTTGTAATGTCACATTCTTTTGTTCCATATTATCTACCCTACTAGGAGAGCTTGTAATATGTTCATCTAAGGTTGAAATTTTTAAAGTAGCTTCATCACAAGTGGGAGAGGCATCAAGAGAAGAAAAAACATCACATTCTTTTTTTTCAATGATTGGATCCTTTTGACGAAGTATGTATTCGTGGATGGGGGAATCATGAGGAAAGGAAGCAAGAAGATTCTCATGATTATCTATGATTACCTCCCTTTGTCCAATAATGTCTTCCAAAATAGGGGAAGAAAAATAAAGAGGATTGTCATAGGTCTTAAATATTTGATCATCTAATGTTAACATATCCTCCTCACAAATAATGTGATTTCCATGATTACTCACAAAAAAATTCTCACAAATAGGGGAGGAGATGGGAGATGAATCTATGGTCTCATCATCATGTTGTGTTGTACAATTGTCATGATTACTTAGTGTGATGTCCTCTTCTATAGTAATGTTATGTCTAATAGGAGAGGTAAGAGGAGAGAAACAACTCAGATTGTCACAACTCTCATCAATTGGTTCTTCTAGTACTAAAATATCTACTTCAAAAGTGTGAGAGATAATAGGAGAAGAAAAAATGTAAGTGTTATGAATATCCAAGGTTTCTTTCATGAAACCAACCTCATCCATAAAAGGGGAACTAGGAGAGGGATCTATGATGAACAAAAAGAGAGGGGAAAGAACCTCATATTTACATGCTTTTAACAAAATTTGCTTACAACACGCAATAATACCTGAAAAGAGAACATGAAAGATGAGAAGTATAGAATTTTGTAATGAAAAAATGATGGAATGATTAATCTACAATCTTGAAATGTAACAATTCCAAATAAAAGATGCAAATGAAGAATAATGTTTCAGATTTCAAAGATGACAATTGATTGATTATGATATGTAACAAGATGAGTATGCAAACTTGTAATGGAAACCATGCATGAAATGAGATAATTAAGGCTAGATTTTATGAAATGCATGCTACAAAAATGCAACTAACTGATATAGGTAGGTTAAGGAACCAAATAGAATCTAAAAAACAAACTTATGAGTTTTGTAAAATGTTGTTTCAGGGGTCAGAAGGGATTGATTCGCCCAAGTTGGCAAATGTGTCCCAATATGGATTTTTTTCAAAATTTTCATATTTTTTTTACTAAATTTGATGGTTTTTGAATGTTATGATGTAGACCTAATTGAAAAATGAAAAATTTCAGAGAGTGGAAATGAATGTAGATGCCAACAATGCAACCTAAATGCACTTTTTTCATGAATGCAAAATTTAACACCTAACATGCAAATGAATCATGAAAACCCTAATGTAATCTAGATCTATGATGATGAAAGGAATCCAAATTAGTCAATAAAGCATTCGAAAAGTAGGTTCACCAAAATGAACTGTAGATTTTTGGCTCCTTGCACTTCTCTAGCTCTTCTGGGGTTTTTCACCTAAAAGGAGAGTAGGTCCAAAAATGCTAAAGGGTTCATTCAAATTAGGATGTGTACGATGTTGTAAAAGATAAATGAGATGATCTAAATTTAGTTATATGAACCAATTGATTGATTATGAGTACAAAATCTAAGAATTATGCTATGTTGGAAACCACATTGTGTAATGCAACAATGAGCTAGAAATGAAAGCAAAGCTAAATAGAAATGAATGAAACTTGAAGTGTGCACCTGAAAGCTTGAAGGAGATTGGAAATTGCTTATAAAACACTATTGATGCTAATTTTCAGGCCTAAAGGTACTCATTCACCATTTTGGATGAATCAATCCTATTTCTGCTAAACTGTACCTGAGCCTATTTCTGACAAAAAGGTATCTAAAAATGTAAAAATCCAAAAACTAACCTTTGGGTGGGACTCATTCATCACCCATGGCGAGTGAGTCTACTTTTGAATTTCTAGATTTTCTAAGGTGGATTCTGAAGCTTTTGATCTGCACTTTGATGCCCTATAGGTGTCTACTTTCGAAACTCTGATTTAAGGGTCTAAAAATGAGATTTTTTGGATATTTTGACTTGTTGAATGAGAAAAAGACTTGAGAATCCTTGCAACTTGATCTTTAATTATTTCCAAGCTTCCAAGGGACCTAAATTTGCAAACATACAAGAAGAGAAGAAGAAATGGTGAATGTTAGGGCATGGGGGTTTGCCTTGGTCAAACCCCTTTTTAGGTAATTAAACCAAAATGATGAAAAGATGTAATGAAGCATGAAAAAATGGAGTTTTTACCTTTTCATGATGATTGAACTTGAATTTTTGCAACAAAACATGAAGATTCTTCCCTTGAATGTCTGAAAAGTGCTACCTTGGTGACTTAGAATGACAAAACCCTAGCTTGCTTGACTTGAGTTGGAAGAAAAATGATGAATGAAGTTAAGTTAATATGAATTAGGGTTATATTTATAGGAAATTAACCTTATTTTCCCATTAATTGGACCCCCAAGGGCGACATGAAGAAAAATTGAATAAAAACCTTAATTTTTCCTGCTTATACCCAAAATATGTCTCAAATGGGACTCATTCACCACTAATGGAAAATGGGTCCCACCTAGATGGGACTAATTTGCCACTAATGGTGAATGGGTCCCATAGGGACCATTATTGCTAGCTGGAATGTTGAGAAGTAAGAAAATTGGGTTTATATGATGACTATGTCGAGTATTTCATCAGATTATGCCTCAAGATGCACAATATGGGTTAATAGGGGCCTATTAATGATGATGTAAAGAGTAATTAGGCCTTGGGACACATAATTCAACATTAAAGTGTGATTAAATACACTTTACAACACTGAAATGATGTCCACATAGCTTAGGAAGGTGCAAGAAGCAATGTGAATGTGTAAGACACATTACAACACTAGTTTAACATTAAGTTTAAGTTATAAGGCTTCTAGATTGATGTGATAATGTTATTAAACACATTTTATAATTTTTAATTAGAGAGAAATAGGTTCATTAAGTCTAGAAAAGCATGAAAGTCTATTACAAGAATTTACAACACCTTTACAAGACATCGTTAAAAGTGTCTTATTCAATTTGCAAGGGTCCAAGACCTAGTGTGGATGCATAAAATGCATCACAACACTTGAATCAATGCCTCACTAAGTCCAATTAATCTCATGTCAAGCAAAGGGTCCTTTTTTCTTTGACACAAATTCAAAAGGAGCCACGGAGAAAATCAAAACTCCAAGGTAGCACTGTCTAAGAATAGAGAGGAAAGGTGGTAGAAGCCATCAAAGTTGGAGACCCCTGCAAGCTACCATAAGGATCAAGGAAGGAAAGAGATGGAATATTAAGAAGGATGTTGGGAAAGCAGAGGAAACTATTATAGGAGAGATTACCCCAAGAGGATAGATCAAAGCACCAAGTCGACCGCTAAGATGTATGCCGCTATGGACAAGTAGGAGGCCGATTATCAAGCCTCTTTGATAGAGATTCTAGGTACTTTTTATGGGGAACCTATTACTATCTTGGCCAATTTAGGAGAAACTCGTAGCTCTATATCTCTAGATGTATTGAATAAATTTAATGTTAGCCTTAAATTATTAAGTCGAGAGGAGATGGAGGTAGAGTTTGGGTTTGGTAAAACTGAAAGGGTAGACTTTTATTTAAAAGACACGAAACTCGACATAGGGGGTATATGGACCAAAGTAAATTTATTGGTAACCTAGATAGGATCATATGATGTGATACTAGGGATGGATTGGTTTAGGGAGCATAGGGCCACCCTCGACTGCTACCAAAAATAAATTAAGTGTAGAGATGATCATGGGAAATTAGTAGTGCTTTAATGAGTGCCAAGGCCAATAAGGATCTTAATAATCTTGGTAATGCAAGACAAATGAGTTGTGAGGAAAGGTTGAAAAATCCTCTTAATCAAGATAGAGGAAGGCAGTGAAGAACCTGTTCCAAGTATCACAGACCACCCGATACTCTAGGAATGTCAAGATGTATTTCTTGAATAATTGCCAGGATTTCCCCCTAAGTGTCAATTTGAATTCTCTATTGAATTGGTTCTAGATGTAGAGCCCATCTCTAGAGCCACTTATCAAATGAATATATCCAAATTGCAAGAACTCAATTTTTTTTTGTAGGAACTAATGGATTTTGATTCAATCCAGTGTGTCTCCATTGGGAGATCCTATGTTATTCATTAAAAAGAAATATGGGATGCTACACCTGTGTATAGATTACAAGATGCTCAGCAAGGTAACCATAAAAAATATATATCCTCTCCCATGAATTGATTACTTCTTTGATCAAATGAAGGGAGATACTATCTTCTCTAATATTGATCTAAGATCTCAATACCATCAGCTGAGAATCAGGGAGGAAGATATTCCCAAGACAACATTTAGAACTAGTTATGGTCACTACTAGTTTCTAGTGGTACCTTTTGGCCTAACAGATGCTCCTTCAAAATTTATGAGTCTTATGAACCATGTATTCCATGAATTTCTAGATAAGTTTGTGTTGGTCTTCCTTGATGTCTGACATCTTGATTTACTCTAAGAATCCAATAGAACATGAGGAACACTTGATAATTATGCTTCAAAGGATTCAAGAACATAGGATTTATGGAAAATTGAGAAAATGCTCCTTCTTCCAACCCAAAATACAATACTTGGGGCACATCCTATCCTCAAAATGGGTTTATGTTTATCCATCCAAAATTTAAGCCATTGTAGAATGGCCCACACCTAAAAATGTGTCAGAAGTAAGGAGTTTCATGGGACTAGTAGGGTATTACAAAAGGTTTGTAGAGGACTTCTCTAAGGTTTCCAACTAGAAGCTCCTTGCAACAAAAAGAAAAAAAGGTTTGAATGGTAAAAAAAGTGTGAACTGGTCTTTCGGCAGTTAAAGAGAGCTTTAACCACAACTCCTATCTTGAAGTAACCGATCCCAAAAAATATTTTGTAGTATGGATTGATGCCTCATTGGAGGGTCTAGGAGGAATTCTAACATAGGATGATCGAGTAATTTCCTATGAGTTCTGAAAACTAAAAGATCATGAACTCAACTATCCTACTCATGATTTAGAATTGGTTGCGATTGTCCATGCTCTAAAAATCTGGAAGCATTACCTAGTAGGGAGACCCTTCAAGTTAAATATAGCTCATAGGGGACTCCAATATTTATTCACCCAGCCTAGCCTTAATGCTTGCCAAAGAAGATGGGTAGAATTATTGAGCAGTTATGATTTTGACATATCTTATGTTAAGGGAAAGGAAAATCATGTAGTAGATGCCTTAAGTTGTAGGATCAGTTTGGTAGCTATTACACAATTAAAGATAAACCTATTAGATACCCTCAAGTAGTTGCAAGGAATAGATCTCCTTTTCCAATAGATGAAGTTAGATATGGGGCAGTCATTAAACCCTACATACTACTCTAGGGGAAAAGATGGTATGCTTAGATACCAAGGTCAAATTGTGGTACCCAATGAAGGAGGATCGAGAACAAGAACCCTTCCAACAAATCCATAATGCAGGATATCAAGGTCATCTAGGTGTGCCCAAGATATATGTGGATCTTAGATCTATCTACTTCTGGCTAGGAATGAAAAATGACATGGCATATTTTATGGTCGGGTGCTTAGAGTGCTAGAGAGTTAAAGTCGAGCATTTCCATCTCGTAGGGGTGTTATATCGCCATGAGGTACCGTAGCATAAACGGTTAGTAATTTCAATGGACTTCATGGTGGGTTTGCCAAAAATTTGTCTTAAACATGAGAGTATGTAATCATGGTGGTTGATCAACTAACCAAGGTGGCACATTTTATACCTGGTAATGTTAAGGATGATGCCCAAACTACAGTAAGAAAATTTCTTAAGGAGGTTGTTAGATTGCATAGGGTCCAAGAAGTAATTATCTTAGATAGAGATAAATTATTCACCTCTCAGTTCTAGAATACTTTAGTGATAGCCTTAGGGACCCAACTCAACTTTAGTACAACCTACCACCCAAAAACATACGACCAAATTGAGAGATTCAACCAAGTTATGGACTGATATTCTATGAATGTACATCATGGACCAACCAACTAAGTGGGAAGAATACTTTCCATTGGTGGAATTTTCTTATAATAATAGCTACCAAGCCTCCATTCAAATGACACCTTTTGAAGAAATTTATGGTAGGAAGTGCAAAACACCAATTGGATGGAAGGGATTAGACAATAGAGTCCATAGAGGACCTAAGATACTTTAGGAATATGACCGATAGGTAAAGGTTATCAAGGAAAGATTAAAAGATTCCTTAGATCGCCAAAAGAGATGCAGATGCAAAGAGAACCCCAAGAGAATTTGAAATAGGGGATAAAGTGTTCCTTCATGTTAAACCCAAAAAGAGCTTGATAAAATTGGGCAAGGGAGCTAAGTTTTCCCCTCGATTCATTGATTTTTTTGACATTATAGAGAAAATTAGTCATGTGGCTTATCAATCGACTCTTCCTCCATCTCTCTCTCACATACATTATGTGTTTTATATGTATTTTCTTAAGAAATATGTACCTAACCTGACCCATGTAATTGATTGGAATACACTGTAGGTGGAAGAGGCTAGAGAAATCCATCCAAGTCCACTTGTAATCGTCGACAGGTGCAATATCACACTGCACAACTACACCATACAATAGGTTAAGGTCCTTTGGAACCAATATGGTGATTGTGGAGCCATTTGGGAAGATGAATAAATTATCAAACAAGAATACCCCTACCTCTTTAACTAAGCCAGGATGACTTAGCCTAATGGGGGAGGAATGTCACATCCCTGTAAATATTAGACTTAATTTTATGTTAATCTTCTGTCAACCAAATGTAATTTGGTCGAAAGTGAAACCTTGAACCCAAAATTATGATTGCACCCTTTATTTTGATGATCATAAGAACTTAAACATTAATATGATATATTATATACTTTAAATGGCCATTTGAAATAACTATTAGATCATCTGATATTTATGAATTCAATGGTGTTATAAGTTATTTTATTTTGGCATGGATATATCTATATGTGTTTATTGGACTAACTAGGTACTAATGTAATTTTGTGAGAATGTGGATGAGTTTTACAGGTGCTTAGTGTCCAACAAAAGGAAAATATAGTAACCTATTCTAGGAAAGAACCTTAAACTCAGTAACATAGTTTTATGAGTTGGAAGTCGAGTCACTCTAGTTACTTCACCTAATCGAGAATTTATCTGCCACCCTTAGTAATGCTTGACCTGTGCACATTTATTTTCCTTGACGATGATTCAATTAACCCATTTATTTCTTTATGGAAATTATTAAATTGAGCCATTAGGTGAAGCTAAAGAAGATAAAAATAAATAAAAATAAAAAAAATAAAAATTAATAAATAACTAAAATAATATTTGACCAATTTAAATCCCTATCTATACACCTCAATCACATCATGTCGAGCTTATACCAATTTACCAACACTATACTGCCTCACCATTTTAAAATCAAATATATAAATAAAACATAAGAAAGGAATTCAAAAGAAACTATAAATTGAAAACATAATAAAATGTGAGGTGAGTAAAAGAAAAGAAAAAAACAAGGGAAATGAATGAAACTGTGAAGGGAGGTTGTGATTCTCAATGGGGTAGGAGGGAAAATTTACTCTGCAATGCACACACCAGATACAACCCTCATTTATGAGGATAGGGGCACTCATTTGAAATCACAACTACACTCCATTAAAGAGGGTATGGCATCCAAGCTTGGGAGTCTTCTAGAATTTCCTACGCTTGGGAAAGATGATAAAAAATTTCACCATAAAACAACATGACCCCCTTTAGAGAGAAAGGAGAATGCTCACAATGAGAGAAGGGAGAGGTAGGAAGGGGAACAACAGAGTCACACTAGGGAGTTGGAAAGCCAAACGTGAAAAGGGTTGAGTCTATATGAGTTGCAAACTCCTTATAGGTTCCTCCAATCTTGCTAGGTTAAGAGATATTTATGTTTATTTATTTTTGCAACTACTTAGGGTTTGAAATCTCAGTCTATTTAGATGATAATGTAAAAAGTAATCTTCATTTGTTATCTTTACAATAATCATGCGAGGGTTTAGAAAGGAAACCATGAAGTATTCAAACCACAAATGAGAGCACTACACAAGCTTAGACTACTCTATAAAATACATAAATAACCATCTTCAACTCTTAGGATTACAAGAATTGAATCTATTTAGACAAAAAACATATAAAACTTGCTAAAATTGGAGGAAGATTGTAGCTGCCACTTTAGGTCTATCTGAAATAATATAGCCAAGAACAAGTACTAGTCTTGTAAACACGGAAAATTATACATAGTGTAAGAGCAAAAAAAGATAATCTCTATGAAGTTCAAGTATGTTTGAATAGTCTATAGCAATTTATCATATTAAATTTTAGATGTAACTAAGAAATATTCATTGGGAATGTTAACCCTTTTACAATTACCTAGCAGCCTTATATCATAGAAATTTTTGCATAGGAATTAATGTAATTAAACATTAACATCATCATTATCTTTCTTTTCTCCCTCTCACCAAGGGTTTGACATATCTCCCTTAATATTCAGAGTTGCTACCTTATTAATTTTCTTAGAATTACTTACAGTGGGGGCTAACTAGTCTTTGTATCCTTTCTATGACCCTCTAGCCTTGCTATAAGAAGAGGAAGAGTTGAATAATATTCTATAGACTATTGTCTAGCTCAAGTGGAATATGTTAGGGGTAGTAAATTAATATTTTTTGATAAAGGAAAAAATGGGTTTTACAAGGACCTGAAACCACAAAGTTTACATAAAATATAATGAATAAGCATTAAAGAACCCAAAACAAGAAGGCTGCAGAAATAAAAGAGCCAAGAAAGCACAACAACCCCCAACCCAAGGCCAGTAAGGGCCACCAGAAAAGCCCAACCAAAAAAACCAGCAACGGAAACAACCCATAGCTAACTTAAGGATTTTAGAGCATCAACAACCTCAACCTTGAGAATGTGTATGTCTTGGGAACACTTTTTTAGAGCCTGAACCATCTGAGTTGTAGGAGGCACCTTCCTCTTTAGATTAGCTCTTGTCCTCTTCGAAATACCATCATCTCAGTCCTTCTTTTATCCTTTTCGACTTCCAAGTCCACGATTAGAGATCCTTGATGTGTGTTATCCAATTTCTCAGTCAAGCATTAATGATAATGGCGTTATGTTGTACCATTATGTGGTTGTGCTCCATAATAGTTTTCATGGTATCTTTTATTTTAACAATTTATGCTTCCATGCGCTTGACCTTACCTTGATTATCCTCAGTCTCAATCCTCATCTTGTCCTCATTTCTCCCACCCTCCATGGAATTAAGGGAACTGAATTTAACTTAAAAATCCTCCAGCTTGCTTTTGAGGGCCCTATTTTTGAGGTTAAGGTCCTTGATTTCATGGAAGGCCCACTTCAAAATTTTGAAGTAATCAATGACACCATTTCTGGCGATTGCTAGGATATCCCCAGGAAACTCACAACCTTGCTTAAAATAATGATCTTCAGGGTTAAGGTCATTAGGGAATTTGGGTATGTTCTCTCTGTCTTTGGTAGGGTAGGAAGAGAAAGAGTCTTTGCTGGCATTGGGGACACCAAAAATATCCTATGGGGTATCCTCAGAGTAGGAGACCAATTTATTAGCAGGTGAACCCTTTTTAATGGACTTCTCTTTCAGAACAACTCTACTGTGGTTTTTGGCAGCCTTTATTTTTTGAGTGGGGGTTTACGCTGCAAAATTTTCTTACCAGAATTGTTAGGGGAAGGAGGATCATCTTCAATCCACTCAAAGTCAGGCTTATTATTGTCCTCTAACACACTATTAATTGTGTCATCATCTTCAAAGGATGAGGCCGAGATAGGGTTGGATAAGGCCGACAAATTTTGAAAATGTTCATAAATAATCCAAATAAGGTCAGTATGCAATATTGGGTACTTCTTAGGATTATTTTTATGATCATCCAAACTATTACTTAAAGAGAAATATAGATAGTAAGGAAATCAAACCCTAACCTTGTGACTGAAGTGGTTGAGAAGGGAAAAGTGGTAGTCGTAGACCCTAGTGAACCTTCCATCCAGGGTAATGTATTCCATGATGATTTTGAGCACTTTTCTCCATAACAACTTAATCGAATCAGCTTCAAAGAAGTTGTTGGAGACTTTTATCAGCTTAGTCTTCTCCTTTTCTTTCTTGGGGAGTCTAATAACCACCTTGTCAGAGAACTTTCTATCATGAAAGAATTTCATTCCCTCTGTAGACATGCCAGTCACTTCCCTTATGAGGTTCTTGTCCACATTAACCTTCCTCCTAAAAAGAATAATTTCTCCGCTCTTCCAATTTTTCTCAAAGTACTATGTGGCGTTCAGATCAGGTCCATGAAGCTTTTCAATGAGGGGAAGCAACTCACCTCTTTCTATCTATCTCCATACCTTTGGGTTCCTCTTGTGCATTTCATACCTCTTTGGCTCCATCCTTTTTCCTATCTCCTCCCATTTTTGCAAACATGCCAGAGCCAGAGTCTTGAAATAAAATATTGTAGCTGAACCAAAGAGCCCACAAAATGTTCCACTTGTTACTGCCATTTAAGATAATCAGCGCAACCCCATCAAATCTAATGATGTTGATGTACTTGACCCTACTCTCTTTCATCATCATAAAAAGTTGTTGCTTTCCCATGCGTGATATCATAATCAATTAAGGCCCTAGCGTTCATGCCTAGACCCTTGGGATTCTGCCACATGACTAACCCCTTCTGTTTAACCCCCTCATTAGCAAAAAAATCGGCCATGCTGTTGGTTTCCCTAAAAGAATGAGATATTTTAACTTTCTCGAATCTTGCTAAAAGGGATTTAGCATCTTCGATCCAACTCTTGATTTTCCATGAGGGAGGGGACTTTCCTAGGTGGCAATCAATAATATTTTTTGAGTCTCCTTCAAGCCATAAATTTTTATAATTTTGACTTTAAAGCGCTAAGTTAATCACTTGAAAGGCTCCAATAGCTTCACCACGTGGTTTGTTTGAGATCCAAGGGATACAACCACCACCACTAAAAAAATGTCATTTGAGTCCCTATTCCCACCTCCACTTCTAGCCAACCTCGGATTTCCCTTAGTTGCTCCATCAAAGTTGGCTTTAATGTAGCCACTTGGTGGTAAACACCAACACACCCCTTCCCAATCTTTTTTAGCTGGTTTAGATTCCCTTGACACATCATTTTTAATCTTCTAATCCTTGGCCATCTTTAAGTCATAAGGAGAGCACACCAAAACCTCCAGTTTGTTCTCTTGTTGAGGAATGATGTTAAAGTTTTCCACAATTAGCTTGAATATTTTTTCAAACACATTGTTCTCCGATGTTTCCTTGTCCCTGAAGTGTCTATTATTTCATTCCTTCCATACTCCCCAAGCTATATAGGGGAAAGTGAAGGTCCATAATCTTCGAATAAAAGGATTCAAAGAAGGAGCTTTCCATTGAGAAAAAAAGTCTTTGATAGAATGAGGAAAAACCCATGAGATGTTCCAGAGAGCCAAAATATTACCCCATATAGCAGCAACAAATGAACAGTGGAGAAACAAGTGATTTGTAGACTCTGCTTCATTCTTACAAAGATATCATCTATTAGGTATTTGGAAACCTCGCTTGCAAAGATTATCAACCATAGGAACTTTGTTTTGAAGAAGGATCCAAAAAAAAATATTGAATTTAGGGGTTAGATGTTTTATCCAAGCTCTGGTCTAGAAAGGAGAGGGGGCTTGAGAAAGGGACAACAGGGTATGTGCAGGATCATGATGGGCCAAAAAGTGGCAATATGATGGGTATGTGGCTGACGACATTTTTTTTACCCAAAATTGATGAAACGAAAAATAGTTTTTAAAGGAGATTCTTAGCTTTCCACCAATATAAATTGTTCTTTACTTTGAATTTAATAAGTAATTATTATTCATTTTCTATTTGAATTACAACTAAAGTCTTGATTGATAGGCTAATTGAATAACATTTATAGCTTTCAAATGGTATCACACTTTTTGAATCAAAAACATGCATCACATTATATGCTTTGCATACTATAGGATTAAAAAAAGAAAAAATTAATTTCATGAATTTTTGACCAAGTTAAGGTGGTCAGACATACAAGTTTTTATATTTTTTAAAATTTGTAATAAAAAATTCATAATTAATTATTTACTTGGAAAAAAATTACAAAAAAATATGCATCACATTTGGACATGAGTTCTCTACTTATATCTAAAATATTATAAAAAAATATTATCATTTTATTGTGATTAGGTTGGTCAGATAGACACCTACTTCTTATTTTTCCCTTGAAATTTAAGTACTACTGCATTGAAATTTTAAATTTTCACCAAATAGATTTTTTTTTCTTAAAAAAACCTAGTAGTTTAGAAACTACATTCAATTTTCTATAGATTTTATTCTTACATATTTTTGAAATAATATATATAACTTATTCAAATTTTTATGTCAAGTTTCCTAACTCTGATTTTTTTGAATTTTTTGCCACTTAAGGGCTTGTTTTTTCCATGATGATCCTGCACATACCCAACAGAGAGACAACCGATGAAACATAGTAGTTGCTCGAGGGGTTATATTTCTAGACTAAAAGGTTGTCCTCCAGCACTAATTCAAACCCATCCTTATAGCCAACCTAGATGAGTGAATTAGGGCAAGCTCCAGGCTAAGCTGGCTTAAGTCCACCCATCCCCCATCATGCCAATAGTCCTTAACTTGAGTACCAAAAGTAATTTTTCACATGTTAGCCCACCTATTGAACCTTTCATTATTGATTAGGGGTTCCTTAAGTAACCATTTGTCCTCCTAGAACCTAGTTTTATTTCCACTTCTTATATTCCACCCAACCCCTAAGTCAACAATCCTTTTGGATTTTGTTGGTTGAGAGATTTAGTAAGAAGATTGTTGGTTGGAAAGGAGCTCTGTTAAGCCAAGCGAGTAAACTACAACTCCTTAAATCTACTCTTCATAATTTTTTGATTTATGCACTGAGCCTCTTCAAAATACCTGCTAAGTTCGTGGATGCTATTGAAAAGATTCAAAAAATATTTTTTTGGTCGGGTGTTGAAGAATTAAAAGTCTGCCTTTAATAGGATGGGATCTGGTGTGTAGACTGAAAAAGGCCAGAGGTTTAGGTCTTAGAAGAATCAGAATGGTTAACAAGATTCTTCTAGCTAAACAAATTTGGAGAATATTTTCGTCCTCAGGGGAATGGACTGATATCCTTGCAAGAAAATATTTAGAGAGTAATAGATCTCTTATAATTATGAAGGAATCCCATCTTCTTCCCAGAGGCTCAACCTATTGGAATAATTTGATCAATGGAAGAAAAGTTGTTGATTCTATAGTGGGTTGGCAAGTAAGAAGCGGAAACCAAACAAGATTATGGGAGGATAGATGGTTGTTTAAGGAGCCCCTTATAAAAATTGATTCCTTTAGTGGGTGGGCTGAGAATTACAAAGCTATTTTTGGTTCTTATGTGAAAGACTATCATGTGGATGGAAAATGGGTGGATATGTGCCTTGTTGGTCAGACTCTTGCTCCTATTCAGTCTTCTTTGTTGGTTGTCAGACTCTGCCCTGTTCAAATGGAAGATCGTCTTGTTTGGAATGATGAACCCTCAGGAAATTATTCTATTTCATCTATTTTTTCCAGGCTTACTTCTTCCCAGGCTTCTCCTCCCTTCTGGTCAAAGGCTTGGTTCAAACATCTGGTCCCTAAAGTCAATATCTTTTTCTGGATCCTTCTCCAAAATAAGGTGCTCACGGTTGATAACCTATGCAATGGAGGTAGAGTCAGTGTGTCATATGTTTCTTCACTGTCCTTTTGCTGCCTCAATTTGGGAAAAAATAATCTGTTAGTGGCAACTATCTTGGGTTTTTCCCTTGTCTATTGAATATTTCTTCCTTCAATGGAAAGCCCCGACTCACAATCCTGTTCTCCGATACTTGCGAGATTTCTCTTTCCCTCATGTTGCTTGGGGACTTTGGAAAGAATGAAGCAACATAATTTACAGAGATAAAGAAGCACCGGTGGATATTGCTTTTGATAAAATAATTAGTTTTCTGAAAGAAAATGTCAATGCTATATCCCAGAAGGTTAGAAACTCTAAGAAAGCGGCTCACTCGTCCTATGATCTTATGGTTTCTAATGAATGGAATATAAGTCTTGATTTGCCTTGCACCCCTAAACAAGCTAAGAAGGATAGAGAGGGTGTTTGCTGGTCTTTTCCGCCTAATGGATGGGTCAAAGCCAACTTCGATGAAGCGGCTAAAGGTAATCCTGGGGCGGCGGGTTGCGACGGAGTCATAAGGGATTCCTTTGGCAACTTTGTAGGTGCGACTGCCACTCCCCTTGGATCCCAAACCAATCACCTGGCTGAGGTTGCTAGAGCTTTTCATATTATAAATTTGGCCCATAGTCTAAATTTTAAAAACCTTTGGCTTGAAGGGGATTCCAAAAACATTATTGATTGTCTTTTAGGTAAGTCCCCCCCCTCGTGGAAAATTAAGTCTTGGATTGATGATGCTATCTCGACCTTAGCCAAGTTTGATAACATAAAGATTTCACACACCTATAGAGAAGTCAATGTTGTGGCAGATTTTTTTGCAAATGAAGGGGTTAGGAGTAAAGGATAGTGCACTTGGCTAAATATTAGTGAACTAAGTGTTAATGTCTGGGCCTTATTGAGCTATGATGAATCACATGGGCAAGAATTGTGTCACCTTATTAATGATGATAGGACGGGGTAATAACATCATAATCATTAGATTGTATGGGACCGAGCTTAGTTACTTAATTTGTAAGGTTTCCCGGCACACTTTGTGGGTTCTTAGATTTGGTAGGACCATTTCTAGTAAATATTTCATCTCTGTTTGCCCCACTGTGCTTTCCAAGATGGGTGGAGACAGGAAAAGAGTTGAGCCAAACAACTTTGAGATGCATACAAGAAATTATAAAGCTTGGAATAAAGTAAAAAGTGGGGGCTTACTCCCTTTTATGGAAAAACTCCATGGTTCTAATCAAGAGGCTATTGAGCATTTTGAGAAGAATTGGAATAATGGGGAACTTACCCTTTTTGGTAGGAAAGTTGAGCTTGATGAAAACCTTATAGCTGAAGTGATGGGAATGTCCACTGATGGACACAAATTTTTCAGAGACAGGGTTTTCTCTGATGAAGCTGTCATCATATTTTTGAAGAAAGAGAAGGAAAGACTGAAATTGGTGAAAATTTCTAACAACTACTTCAAATTCAATACCATAAAATCTCTCTGGAGAAAGGTTGTCCGTGTTATCATGGAGTACATTACTGAGGATGGTCGCTTCACTAGTGTCTACGGTTATCACTTTGCTCTACTGAACCACTTCCGCTACAAGGTTAGGGTCTCTATTCCCTACTATCTTCTCTATTCTTTGAGAAAAAGTTTGGATGATCACAAGAAAAACCCAAAAAGATACCCTATTCTGCATATTGGCTTGATTAGGTTAATTGTTGAACATTACCAAAAAATTCCTGCCCCTGCTAATTTGGAAGCTTCTCCTGATTCTGAGGAGGACGATACTGAACCCAACTACTTGGGGAATCTGCCCAATTTGAGCCCGGTTAGAATGGTCCTTAGTCCGTCCTCTATCCAAATTGATATGAAAATCCCTAACCCCCTTTCTGTGAAAGCTTGCACTATGACTAAGTCGGGAAGCTCTACCCTTAAAACTAGAAGTATTGACAAGAATCTACCGGCTAAAAACCTTGTGTTGTACTCTGAAGACTCTCCTGAGTCTGAGAATTCTAGTGCTAACAATACTTCATCCTTTGCTTCCTTGTCATTGGATAGAGATGCTAGAATTGGTTCCCCTATAATCCCCGACCTTGCTAAAACTTGCTTCAACCTTGATAGGGAACCCACTCTGGATGTCTTGGGTTTAGCTAGAAATAATGTTGCTAACCATTTTAGATTTTCGAAATGGATCTTTCATGAAATCAATGAGCTAAAAATAAAAAATTGGGCCCTTCAAAGTAAACTTGAAGAAATGGGAGCCAAGGTTACGACACTTGGCAAGAAAGAGGTAGAGCTAAAAGATCATGGTGCCAGTAAAGAAACCCAGTACCAAGCAGGCATGGACAAAAGGGTTGAAATCGAGTTGGATAAAATGAAAAATACTGTTGAAATTATAGCTAAGAAGAACAATAGAATGGAAAGACACAATGCCATCACCATCAATGCCATGAATGAGAAATTGGACAAAGCTCAACAGGGATCTTTGGTGGTTGATCTAGAAGAGGTCAATGATAAAAACCAGGATGAGGATGTTGGTATTTCAGAGAGAACCAGGACCAATTTGAAGAGGAAGGCTCCCCCTATGCCGCAGATGATTCAAATCTTCAAGAAGGGATTCCAAGACATATAGAACCTGGAGGCTGAGACTGAGTCTGTTCTGAATACTTTGGGTTAATCGCGGCTGGTCTTTTTGTTGGCTTTTCTGCTAGATTTTTTTGTTTGACCCTCCTGGTCTTTTGCGGGTGGCTGCTACTTGTTCCAATTTTTTCCTTTTGTGTAGCCTATTTTTTCTGTTGGACTTTTTTATCCTTTCTCTTTTGTTGTAAACTTGGTGGTTTCGGGTCCCTGTAAAACCTATTTTTCCCTTTATCAAAAACAATTTCTCCTAGTAATCATGTCATTCTAGCAAGAAGATCCATGAGGTAGAGAGGGAGAATCTAGCAGAGCCTTAAGGGAGCCAGAATTAGCCATATAATATTTACTTTTTAAAATGTCTTTCCATTCCCCACAAGATGAAAAAGACCTCCAAATTTGCTTTGCAAGAAGTGTCTTATTCACCATTCTGATCTTTCTTAGACCCAATCCTCCCATCTTTTTCATCCTACAGACAAGATCCCATCCAATAAGGGGCATTCTCTTTCTTTCTTCAACCCTCGACCAAAGAAATCTTTTTTGAATTTTTTCAATAGTATCCACAAATTTGGCAGGGATTTTGAAAAGGCTTAAGGCGTAAATCATAAGGCTCTGAAGAGAAGCTTTGAGGAGCTGGATTTTTCCTGCTTGACTAAGAAGATATCCTTTCCATCCAACAAGTTTTTTGCTAAACCTATCAACCAACGAACTCCAAAAGGAGTCAGGAGGTTTCAGGCCTAAGGGAAAACCAAGATAAGTAGAAGGTAAAGACTCCACTCTACATCCTAGGATTTTGGCTATCTTGACTTGTCTGTGATCAGTGGTGTTGAAAAAGAATAGAGATATTTTATGTCTATTGACTGATTAACTAGAATCCCTCTCATACACGTCCAAAATTATTTTCATATTTTTAGCCTCAGTCACTGTAGATCTCCCCATAAGCATGGTGTCATCAACAAACCACTGATGTGAGAAAATCAAATTACTAGAAGAGGGCCTTAGACCCACTAAGGACCCCTGATCAATCATTCTTTTTAGGTTTCTCCCAAGACATTCAACCATAATAGTGAAGAAGATGGGGAGATTGGATCTCCTTGTCTTAAACCTCTCAAATTTTGAAAGAAGTGAGAAGGGGAACCATTCACCATAATGGATATAGAAACAGTAGAAATAAGTTGATCCACCATCTGAAGGACTCTATTGCTGAAACCAAATGCCCTCATAATTTTGAATAAAAAATTCCAGTCCACATGATCATAGGCTTTCAAGATATTGAGCTTAAGGAGAAAACCTTTAGTTTTGGATTCCACTAGGGAATGAATATTCTCATGGACAGTAACAATAGAATTGAGGATCTGCCTTCTAGGAACAAAGCCATTTTGCTGGGGGGAAATCAAAGAAGTCAAGATAATAAGAAGCCTAGATGTCATAACCTTTGAAATGATTTTGTAGAAAGAATTACAAAGTCTTATAGGCCCAAAATTTTCAAACTTTGCCACTTTAGGTTTTTTGGGAATAAGGACCAAAAAGGTAGCATCTAGTTCCTTTAGGAGACTCCTTGATCAAAAAAACTCTTTGACAACATTCATGACATCCTCCTCAACAATCTCTGAGAACCATTGAAAGAAAAACATGAGAAACCCATTTGGGCCAGGGGCCCTGGTCCCTTCAAAGGAAAACATGTGACTTTTTTAATTTCCTCCCTAGAGGGAATATCAACAAGTTTTGTATTATCTTCCTCCTCAACTAAATGAGGGATGACCTCTAAAAGGTGATCTTGCTCTTCATGGATGATTCCTCCACTCCCTAAGAGGAGATTACTATAGAAAAGGGCAACTTGTCTTCTAATGTCATCTTCCTCCTCAAACTGATTGCCATTGCTTTCAATGTGAGAGATTTTGTTGACAACCCTGTGTTTAGAAGTAGACAGGTGAAAGTATCTGGTGTTTTTATCTCCAACAAAAAGCCACAGAGCTCTAGATATTTGTCTCCAAAAATCCTCCTCTTTGGCTATAATTTCATGCTGTAGACACGTAAAATATACTGATTGACATCATGCATTCGATCCTGATTTACTAACATCGTTTCTTTCTAAATCATCCCTCGGTCTAACCATTTAATCAAATTCCCCTATCTGATTAAATTCATCAATATTTGTCTCTTAATTAAATAAATCATTTTATCTGATTAAGTCAATCCCTTATGTTAATTAAATCAACCCATCTGATCTAATTATCCCTATTTAATTAAATAATCAATTTATTTGATTAAATCTCTAAAGTCTATCCATTAAATTAAATAAATTAAAACCTTATTTGATTTAATCTAAAATCATCCCTTTTAATTAAATAAATCAAAATCTATATTTAATTAGCCTCTTATCATATTCCCCTCTTATTTGATTTAAATAAACCCATAAATTTAAGTCAAATAAGTCACATCATCAAATCTCCTATTAAATTAATTAACCCTTGATTAATTTAATCTAATCTCATGTCCCATCCTCTAGATAATGTAAGTTGCACATGAAAATAGATTTAATTCATTTATTAAATCCCTATTTTCCCTCACATGGCATCTTTTGGAATATTCTCTCAATTTGAATTCAAAAATTCCAAGTCAACATGTACATCCAACAAGGCAATAAATTCATCTTACATGTCCTTTGCCTTGAGCCAAGTGGCATTTATTGCATTTTCCCTTCCCTCTTACATGTCATTTCAACAAATTTGAATTTCAAATATTGGCATTTATTGGCACAAACCCCAAATCTTGCACATCCATCATCCATTCATAGCTTGACAAGTGGCACCATATCATTGGATGAATGTTAGTCCCACATTGCTCAAATTTGGACTTTCATCCATCTTGAAATCCTATAAATGAAAGGCTCATATCTTCATTTCATCATCCACAATCCAAGCAAAGTTACCATGCTAAAATACTTAGCCATTTCCATTCACAAATCTTGAGTTCTTAGCTAGGTTATTGCAGATTTTGGCTTGGAGCTCTCACCATTCATCATCAAAAGTGGATCAATCTCTCCAACATTCGAAGCTTGCATCATAGGAATTGGGAAAGGGCCAATTTTCACATCAAATTGGCACCAATTCCCCCATGGGATCAAGAGTTTGCTTTTCTAATTAGGATTCAATCTTTGTTTTGTCATTTGCTTTGTGTTCTTCAATATTTTCTTCCTAATTTCAATTTTGCAAATGGATTTCATGGGGAATCTTTGTTTTGGCTTGCAATCACTTGTCTAACTTGTTTATTCTTGCTATTTTGTAGGTACCAAGGCTTGAGTTCGCACACATGCATTTTCACAATCAACTCATTTTCTTTTTCCCTATTATAATCAATATATCCTTCCCTTTGGATTTTATCTTGAATCTCTGCCAGCTCCATCTGAAGCTCAGATTTGATTCCAAAAAGGTTAACAAAGGTCTCTTTTTTCCATCTTAATTTACATTTAACTTCCCTCAATCTCTCAGCAACCCTAAACATGGTTGTCTTAGGGACAACAATATTCCACCATTTCCTTATTTCCTCAAAAATTTGAGGATGGGACAACCACATTCTTTTGAATCTAAAAGGAAAGTTCCTCTTCCCCTTCAAAGGATCTGACACAAAACTTATGGGGAAGTTGTCAAAACCCACCCTAGAAAGAGCTTTTAAAGAACGGTAATAGTTTGAAAGCCATGTCCTGGAATTAATGTTCTGTCTAACCTTACTTGGATCAAGTCCTTACCAGTTCTTCGATTTGACCAAGTAAAGGTACAACTCCCTGCAAATCCAAATCAATCAGTGCCTTGTTATTCATGAAATCCAAAAGGTCCAATCTACTTTCTGTATTAATCTGGGAGCCTATGAACTTCTCATCATCCTAAAGGGGGGTATTACAGTCTCCCATGACGACCCAAGAGTCATTATTAAAAATACTACAAAAGGAAAAAAGCTCCTTCCAAAACAACTTTCTAGCTCCTTTCCCATTAGGGGCATATATGTTAGACTGAATCCAGGTAAAATCGTCTCTAATATGGTGAATCTAGTAGCCACATGATTAGTGCTCTCCAACAATGGTTCCCCTCTAATGAGATTCTGGTTCCAAAAAGTGACAATTCCCCCTGAGTCACCTTCTGAATTGTTTCCATGGGCACCACAAAATTGAAACATTTTAATCTTCTTCACCTTCCCCTTAGGCATTTTGGATTCTTGGACCAGTAAAATATTAGGTATAGGGTCCCTAACAAAATTGTGTAGCACATCCTGCTTATGGAGGCTGTTCAACCCCCTAATATTCCATGACATGATCTTTATGTCTTACTAGGTGATTGGAGAATCTCAGGGATGGTCTTTTGAACACCATCCACAATATCCTAAAAAATACCATGCTCCCTCAACCACTTTATAGTTTTTCTTCCTTGGTTACTCTTAGTGGTTCCACAATCTGCCTTAGCTCTAGTTCTAGTTAAAATTCCACTTGGGGTATTCTGCTGCTTGCTTTTCTTTTTCTTTTTCTTGGAGAAAGAGATGACATCATCTTTATACATATCTTCTTGGATTTCCAACTCTCTCCTTGATTCCTAGTCCTTATTAGACATTCTCCTTTGATCCAAGGGAAGGGTGTCCATCAGCCCATTGTTACACTGGGTAGAATTTTCACTTGAGAGCTCTTGAGTCAGACTCCTGTTCTCAAAGGTGTCCTTGACAAAATCCTGGTAGAAGGAAGTTCCCTAACTCTGAAAAAAGTCCAAGCTAGAGGGAAGACCTCCTCCTAAAGTAGGAGGAGGAAGTAAACCAAAGTACAATGTCAATCCCTAAATAGGAATATCATCCAGACCTGGTCCCCCAACCTCCAAGCCTTCTGAATCCTTTATAAGGTCGTTGATAGAGGAATCCAAATTCAACAATCCATTTCCAATGCCTTCCATTTCACACTCTCCATCCTCCTTCAAACTAGATAATTTCTCTGATTCATTTCGTTGAGGCTCCTGATAGCCCAAATCTCCCTCGAAACCCATCACTTCATTGGACTCAGAGGCAATAACTTAATCTTCAGGTTTTTCTTTGCACTCTTTTCCCTGCCCCTTAGGCTTCTTTCTCCAAACAAGCTTCAAAATAGGCTAAGGTTTCTCCTTCTCCTTGTTGGCATTGAGTGGAGATTTCTGAGCCCAATGCCCTATTTTTCTGTGCTTAAAGCAAGCAAACGAGATCAATTCAAAATCTATAGCTTGCGTCGACATCCCCAACTTTGAATGGATATCAATAGAAGAATGGAGGTCAACATTCTGGGATACTCCCACACAGATTCTAGCAAACACAAGCCTTTTTCTAGCCGCTGTTATGGGATCTATTGAAAAAAGCTCCCCAAAAGAGTTAGCGATGCCATTTAAGACATCCTCATTCCAACATTCCAAAGGAAGACTTGGAAGTCTAGCCCAGACTGGAACATTCTAAAAAATGGAGTTAGAAAGGTCCATATTAGATGTCCATTTCTTAAGATCCAGGGACAATTTCCCTATAACTAAGGGACCGCCACTCCTAACAACCACCATATCCTCCTTGCAGGTAAACTAAAAAGAAAAGCATCCTTTGGGAAATGCTACAACCGTAACCTTGCCATTGGTTCTCCATTCGTTTTTGACAAACTCCCTAACCACTTAAATATTTTGTCTAGGGCCCATAAACTTTCCAACCAATGCTATGTCCATTAATGCAATATTATGATCAATAATCAGATCAGGCACAAAAATGGAAAAATTATCTTTCACCGGATTAGATATGTTGCACACTTGAGGGAAAACTGATTTACCATTAGGCTTGACTCCAAAAAGAGAAGACCATGGTCTGTATTTAGCTCCTTCACCTCCAACGGCCCCCACCACATCACCCTTAGGGTTAGCATGTTTGACATCCTTCCCCCCGAGTCCACTAGAATATTGTTTCCTACATCCTTCTCGTCTAAATCATCCTCACCTTTCTTCCTGCTCGAAACTTGCACCGATTCCATCTGTGAATCCTTAGATCCTGCTCCATAGAATGCTCCATTGTTCAAAGATTCAAAATCTTTCTTTTCCCGCCCGTGCTCCACTGCTTGTGCCATTTTTTTGTACGCTATATTTGTTGTAGTAAATTAATAGTTATAACCATTAGACTTAATATGTAACAAGTTAGGGGAAAGAGAGAAGCCAAGTGCAGGATAACTTGTGACCATCAAACCATGATAGAATAATTAATTCCTTGGACATCTTGGAAGCAATTTTCCAACCGTCGTAATGATTTCTCACATAGCCAAAAAACTAAAAATGTTAAGAGGATTGCAACCAAGTTCATGACCAATTTTATGTATGATAAGCTTATTAGAACATCATTAAGGGAATAACCAAATAGGTTAACCTTGGATTGTAGCATTAATTGAACCAATAAATGGGTTATACATAAGCTCTTACCCCATAAGGAGTACCTATTATACCACTAGAATAGTAGATTGCTCATTGTTAATGATAAACCATGTACATCTAGAAGGTTTACAATACTTATATACTTAGTAGAACTAATCAAATCCTCAATCACTTTAGTATCCCCACCAAGTTGAGTATATTGCTACTTAAAATACCGAATATGACTAACCTAGAAAAAACCTAAGAGTGAACCACCAGGATAGTTGAGCAGTGATAGGCAGTCATTGGACCATTCCAGTGACCGATGT
Source organism: Sequoia sempervirens (assembly GCA_007258455.2). Classification (NCBI taxonomy): domain Eukaryota; kingdom Viridiplantae; phylum Streptophyta; class Pinopsida; order Cupressales; family Cupressaceae; genus Sequoia; species Sequoia sempervirens. The sequence goes on from VDFB02323508.1 coordinate 301,788, forward strand.
TTGGGCTACTACTAGGGACTAGCTGGAATTCATATATTACATGAAGGTGAAGGTTTCCATGAGCTACCTTGTTAAGATATGATTGTAGTGGTTGCATAGGTAGGGACCCATCCATGTGGGTAACGATAATTTGGGGCTAACTGTTGTATTTAAGAGGTTCACTAGTTGTCACATGTAAGCACAAAAGTGTCTGATGCCATGTGCTACCTAGGTTATGGTAGATTCACTTCTTGGGAATTCTCTAAGATCCTTGGGACAGAGGATGGACCCATGGTGTAGTATGGGATGCACTGAATCCTCTACCTAGTTATTCAATATCCATACTGCCACCCCATTTAGTGCAAAATACCAAGGAACAAATGGGAGATCCGGAGCAGTGTGCAATGCACCGTCATTCCTTTCTATGGGATGCTTAAGATGGGATTTTGGTGAGTCTTTCCCCTTCTTATTCATCTACTTATTATACTCACACTTGTACTAAACTCGTTGTGATGAGTTTGGACCCATGGTGTAGTATGGGATGCACCGAAGCCTCTTAACAGTTGAGCTTTGAACTTGTTAGTTATCTTCATGACCACAACCATAACAATCGTAGGTTTGTCCCAAAATAGCTTGTTGATTCCACTTGGTTGGGGAGGACTAGGTTGTGGTTCACATGGTTGGGTGTGTTGCACCCCACGAGGAAGTAAAAGCCATGTCAATTACCTAATTTTGATGCCTACATATGCCAAGTAATCTAATTCATTAATCTTTGTTTGATATTTAGTGTATGGACTTCTTAGCTGTGCATACATGACTAGTTTTTCTGCTAATGATTTATGGATATTGCAATTCTTATATGTGAAAATGTGTTGTAAAAAAAAAATTTCTCTCATGGCTAGGTATTTACACATCCTTCCAATTTGAGTTCCTTAGAATATCAGTCTAGAACGAGGTGTGTATTACGTTCTCTCCAAATGTTTATTGGATATATAATACTCACATGTTATTCTTATTTAATTTGCATAATTCAAAAAGTTAGATTTTATGATACATTATCATTTAGGTTTAGTGTTTAAGAATTTGATGGATAACTATTTATTTCTATTAGTTGCAATCTCTAAAATTTCATGGCATTGTTGTTGTTTTTGTTGATAATTTAGAAAGCGATATTCATAGGAATTCAGTCCATTGAATAATAATAGAATTAATCAATCCATTGTACTAGTACTTAGAGACAAAGTGTTAAATCAAATTTACTTTCCCAGGAGAGTGGATTGAGACAAGAAGATGTTGGAGAAAATCATAGACACTTGATGTTGCTTCAAGGATAATTTTTGAGATTATAGGTAGCCTCAACGAAGATGATTCACATTCAAATTTGCAAGCTTCTTGTAGAGACACCTCGTATAATGATAATATTTTAAAACATGTCATTGAAGACAATACTAGCATATCCTTGTAGAAAATTGGAGAACATAAATTGATATTGTCATTTTTTTTCTATAAAAAATATGGATCCAAAGACCCATAAATAGATATTAAACATGGACATGTGTGTCTCTTACACGAGACATGATTTTTTGTGAATAATTATATAGTTTATATTTTAACAAGAAAAAGGCTTGGCACAAGAACAATAACTCAATTAAGAGTACATGACAACTAGCTTTACAACTGCAAGTAGATATGAATGTGTAAACATATGGTATATGCATCTATGTGTGTGTTTGTATGGATGTTGCTTATGTAACATGATTTTGAAGGAATCACTCACATAGTGGGCTGCATTTAGTGGCTTAGTAATAAAGTTGATAATGAGTTATTCACTTAGAAAACTCAGCCAAGCTAACAAGCCCAAGGGTAGAATTAAAAAACATTATACTTAAATTCTAATTCTCTTATAGGGTTTTAGTTGATTTGTGGATTTCTTTCTCATTTTTTTAGACTAAATTTTTGTTTCCCTTTAGTGAAAAATTTATAGGTTTAAATATGTGTGCACACAACATTTTATTTTCTTTATTTATTTAATCCACTGTGTTTGGAGTTATCAATCAACCATTCCCTTCCATTGAGTTCATTGGGAAAAATTATGTATCACAACTATACCATTTTGAGTTTTGTCGATTCATAATTAAGTCAAGATTATATATAATATTTTGCTTCAACATTGGGCTTCATCTCATAGTGTGATGGTAAAGTTGTGGTGTTGTTGTGGTTACTAGAGTTCAAACCTCCATTGGGCCATTGTGATTGAAGGCACTATGTCTTTGTTGATGCAATGTGCTCATAGGATTGAATTGTAGCATTGAATTATGCTCACGAGTTCTATACCCCTATTGAGCTACCTTACTTGTGAGATTGAAGTATTTGTATTCATGTGCTTAAAAAAATATTGATTTGAAAGAATAATTTTTCTAAATTTTCAAATCTATAAAAAAAAATTATTTTTCATATTTAAATGATTTTTATTAAGCTAGAATATAAAAAATATTTAATAAAAATATTATAATAAATAAATATTTTAATGATATTAATTAATTTATAATGTTTGAAACTCTTTTAATTCTTAAATATTTAAAAATACTTATTTCTATGAAAAATATTTATTAATTTGAATATAAAACTTTTAATATTCAATTATATCATAAGTATAGGAAAAATGAGATAAAAAATATACAAAATTGTATTACAATTATAAATCTAAATCTTTTTGTTCTTTAAAGGTGTCCATTTAAATGGAAACTTAAATATGAATAGTCAGATATGCAAAATGAGTGTTTTTATTATATTTTTAAATATCTTTAAAGTTCATATGAAGGGCCTCTTTCATTTCAATTTTTTAAAGTTGAAATTAAAAAATTATATAAAATGATTAATAGTTATAATATTTTAAAAGGTTGAGATAGTTAAATGGTATTAATAAATATATAATTAATTTAGATTTATAATAAAAAATTACATTCAATTTAATAAGTGGTAAAAAATATATAAAATTAAATTAAGGATATATATAATTTTAGGAATAATGATAAAGAAACATATTGATGTGAAGTTTAGATTATTCATTATTAGTAAAATAATTTTTTTTATTTGGAAGATGTTTCATTTTTATGTTGTCTAGATATGTCGACCCACTCAAAGTATTGGAACAACTCAATATGCATCATTTTCTTCAAGAAGCTTGCTGCCACCTGTTATGCCTTACATAACCACCCCATTGTGTTTTATTTTGGAAAAAAATGGGTCCCCCTTTTTGTGTTGTTTTGTTCGCCTCTTGGTTGTTTGGTTGGGTCTTAGGAGTTCTTTGTTTTGCTCCTAAGTCTATCTTTTGTTCTGTCAGATTCGGGTCCGAAACCGAATCCAAACATGGAACTCTTTCAAGGATTCTAGTTCGGATATAGTTCCGACTCTGATTCCTCCTTCGTTTTTATTTCTCCTTTTTTCTGTTGGTTGTTTTCGACGAACACTTGGGTTGGTTCATCCTATTGTTTGTTGGTTGTTCCTTGTGTTTTTTGTTTGCTCACGTGGGAGCGGAACCGGGATTGGAACTCACAAGGGAAGTTTCAAGTTTCATTTTGTGTTCCCATCCCGATTCCGTCTCTGCTCTTTTCCTTCCTTGCTTTCTTTGTTGTTCGGGCCGAGTCCGGTGTTCGCTCTGGTCCCGCTTCCCTTGTTCTTTTGTTCTTTGCTTCTTGGTCGGGATTGGATTCAGACTCGGAATGGAACTTCAAACTTTGTGAAGTTCCATTTTAGTTTTTGTCTGCGCCCTCATCTTTGGTCATTTCGGTTGGTGTTTTTGTCAGGACCGGATCCGAGGTTAGAAATGAAATAGGGAACTTTGTGAAGTTTCTTTATCTTTTTCCAACCAGGCTTTGCATCCGCCTTACCTTTTGATGTTCTGTGGACTTGACTTAACTGTCTATTTGCATCATTGGCTTCGTCCCCGAACTACCGCATTTATGGCATTAAATGCAGCCTATTTGCATGCGTGAATTAATGATTAAAGGTTTAATTATGCTTAAACTGCCTCATTGTTATTATTATGCGAATTGTTTAAGCAAATCATGACGAGGAAAGTCTTGAAAGAATTGATTTGATCGTGGGGGTGAATTGCGGAGTGAATCTTGGCTAAATACTGGTTAGTTCTGGGGAGCGTTTTGAGGTAGGATTCTTTTTCTTTTCTTTCTCCCGTTTGTTCTTTCACATGTGTCATTTTAGCGTATTCGCAGGAGGTTTTTCTTCTGTGAATTTGCTTGCTTGGTTGTGTTTGTTTCTATTCTTCTTGTTCTCCTTGTTTGGTTCTTTCCTTCTCGTTTCGTTTTGTTTTGGGTTTGTCTTTTCATTTGTCATTTTTGGTTTTGTTGTTTGTTCTGTTGTACTTTGGTTTTAACTAGGGTTTCGAATTTTGAAGGGGTTTCCATCCTTGGGTAATGTATTTCGTTTTGAGACCCTATCTGGTTTTCTCATGTCAGTTTTGGGTTGTTTATACGGGTTTCTTGTTGTGTCCTAGTTTTTTGAAATGACGTATCGAGTGAACTAGGGTTTTGCAATATAACCTTTTCCATGGTTTTATCACTTTTGTATAGAGGAGCTATAGGAAGGATGAACTATGCTATTTCTAGTTTCCTTTGGGGCCCATGTGACCTAGGGTTTAGGGTCCATATGACCATGCCTTGTTTTAAATACTCTCTGTTTGTTGGAATTGATCCGCTCCCATTCATTATTATGATGTCACTATATCTTTACTCTTGGTTGGAATCAAATCCGGAGGGGAAGTTGGAATTGGTAACTAACATTTGTTTATGGTCTGATTCCCGTTCCGGTCCTGCCTCCAACCCTATTTTGTTTCTGGTTCAAATCTTGTTTCGGTCCCGCCTCTGACCCTATTTTGTTTCTGGTTTGGTTCTCGTTCTGGTCCCATCGCTGACACTATTTTGTTCCTTATCCAGTTCTGATCCCGGCCCCGCCTCAAGATAAGAAATATTGTTTATGCCTAGTACTTCTAAAGTTCCGCCTTTGATAAAGGCATAGTTTTACCAAGTAAATGTTATCTTAGGAGGATGGAGGAGGGATTATATGATTGACTAAATTAGATGCTTTTTTCATCAAATATAGGGAATTGCTGCAGGTATTAAGAAATTTTGGGAGCATCAGATGAGGCCTCTTAGAGGAGCTAGCCAGGTGAAACTTCATGGCAAGGAGTTAGGCCGAAGAAGATCAAAGTGGAACAACTCCCGTATACCTTGAGATGTAAGCATAAGGAGGTTGTCCTCACAACTAGCAAAATTGATTCTGACTGGGCTAATATTAATGACACCAATTTGGGCCCTTTTAACTATGAAGAATTGCATGAGGAGACATTCACTGAGGAGCAGGTCACAGGAAGGACAAAAAGGATTGTTCAGTCAGGACTGGCACATGTTGCACTTTTCCCCCTATCTATCCAATGTCCGGAGTTGATTCTTGCAGCAGCTAGAGCATATAACCCTGCTACTAGGCAGTGTGTGGATGTAAAGGGTAATGTTATTATTGACTTCAAGCCTCTGATGATCAAATTCTTGTTTAATATACCTGATCCCAAGAATCCTAAGTAATTAAATGAGACAGAGGCTTTGAAGCTTTACAGTGATAATAAGGAGAGGAATAGGTTTCACATGAATAAGACTTGGATGAGGGTGGAGAAGAAGTCTTTGACAAAGCTTCCAAACCAGCCTAAAAAGGTAGACTTTAGTAAAGAAATTACAAATATAATCATGTTCCTTTCTAGGGTGTTTGGGAAAAGGGATGCTTCACTATTTAAGGAATGGATGTTTCCTTTTATCCAAGCTATTTTGGATGGGAGGAAACAATTTGACTAGTCAATGATAGTATCAGACAACATTCACAATCAGATGATAAAAGTGAGAGAAACCAAGTGTTTCTTTATGACCTCCTATGTAGTTTATGTAGCTGCCCTTGTAGGGATTTTTCCTGGACTTCAAACGGTAGGTATATTGGGGGAAGCCCAAGGATAGAGGAGAGTGTGGGAGTATTATAACTAGCTCACCTTGTAGGCATCAGAGCAACATTATAGAAGGATTAATGATGCCTTTCTTTATGTCATTATTAACAAGCTTAATGGTGATGTTGGGTATAGGCTTAGCAGGGAGGCAATTGCTTTTGTGAATGAATTGGGACATTGGTTTATCCAGTACCCCACATTCACTTATTTTAGGTTAGCAGGCTTTGATGGTCACCCCCATTTGCTAGCAAGATGTTGTGGTGATAGGATCATTTTAATGTAGTTTATTTATCAAGCCTTGGCTGTTAATTTCTAGTTTGGCAACAAACATAAGACTGGGTGCCATAAGTTTCCAATGAAGCTGGGGGCCTTTTGTTGTCCACACATTCAGGCAGCTAAGGCTATTTGTGATGAATTAGTTTATTTGAAGTTGGGCTTGTACACGGCAAGGAAATACTATGACCCCAAGCACAAGATGAGGGCTTTGCTTCCTAGTGTCTTTGAGAAACACTTTAATCTATTGGAGGATTTTTGGGAGGATTTGCAGGAGGGTGATCCCACAATAGTGGTTTACAATTTTTGGCCAAACTGGACACTTAAATTATGATTTTTAACTAAATCTTCATATTCGGGCACCTATAGCAGCTAAACTGTGAAGAATTTGAAGATGATGCAAACTACAGTCCCGTCACATTTTCTCTATAGATTCTAAAAATATTTTTTTCAAAATTTTTGGAATCATATTGTACTTCTTTTTCCATCTCCCATGAAAACAAATTTTTTTCAAAAAACAACATTTTTAAAAAGTGACGCACACCGTATAACGCATAAATTTTTTTCCATGAAGGATAAAATTCTAATTCTTTTGAATTTAGATTCGTAACTCTGATATCTAGTGCTTCCACTTGGTTAGACAATTTTTATTGAATATTTTTTCTTTAATCAAGTTTCGAAGTCAAACCAATTACAATTCAGACATAGTGCATTGTATAACACATAACTTTTTTTGTATATATCGAAATTCATTTTTTTTGTTGGATCAAGGACTTCAATATCTGGTGCACTCATATTTTTCAATTTTTTTTTTGATAATCTGCTATTTTTCCACATGTGTAGAACAAAGACCTTCATTTTCGATGAAAAACCTATGTTTAATAAAACTAAAAAAACAAATACATAATAAAACCAAAGAATATTAAAATTATATTCATTGGACAACTCATTTCGAGGACTACTTGATTGCAGTTGGGTTTGTGAAGTTTCATCCATTTTCATCCTCAACCCGAGCTCCAAAGTGCCAAAATTCAGGGTTTTTTTTGTGTCTCAGGGGTGGATGAGGAATAAGGGGGGTTCGAGCGAACCCCTAGGGGCTCGCTCGAACCAGGGTTCATTCGAACCCCCCTTTTATAAGGGTTTTTTTGGGATTTTTTGGCGGGAAAGCATTAAAAGGGTTCGCCCGAACCCATGTTCTAGCGAACCCCAAATGGGTTCAGTCGAACCAATAGGTTCATACAAACCCCTAGAATCAATTTTTTTTCCATGCATTCATTTTTTCTGAGTTTTCCTTCCTAACTTCAATTGTAAACCACTATTATGGCTTCAACCACGATGAGTATGATCTTAGGAGGAAGAATTATGAAAGGATACCTATCCCACTTATGGTTGAGTTTGGGATAAAGGAAGACATTCCAGAAACATTTTGTGATGATGGGATAGTTTTGGATCCCAGGTATGATGTAGACAAGATTGGTACTAAGGATCTTGATCCAATAGATTGGAATGTTGATGAGACAATTGACATAATGCAGATTGCAAGACCGGTGCTCGATAGGAGTATTCAATGGGTGAGTTTGAGGGCTAATCAGACCGAGGCTACATCATCTAAGAAGAGGAAAGCTATAGGTACCACCCAAGGATATAAAAGAGCAAAGAGAAGGATGGCACCTAAGGAACCCTTAGAGTTTATGCCTTCTAATACACAAGAAGAGGTGGTTCCTCAAGACCTTCCAGAGGTACAAGAAGATGAAACAATTGTGGAAGTGGATGATTCTACATCTGTTGTAGGAGAGGTACCGACTCAGGCCTCTGATGCACAAGAATTAGTTCAAGAATCATCAAAGGGAGCCCTCCATAATGACACAGAGGTCTTAAAGTGAATGGAGGATGAAGTTGAGATACATAACATAGAAAAAAATTCAGAGAAGACTGCATCTGATAAAGAGCATCTGGCATTAACATATTTTGATATGACAGATGATGTAGGGATTGAGCACATATTGCTTGAAGAAGATCAATGGAAACTCTTTGAAGATGGAAAAGAGAAGCTGATGCTAAGGCACAAGCTGAAGCATCAACAAGGCAACAAGAGGAGGAGGCCAAGGCACAATTTGAGTTGGCAGTCAAGCAGAAGGAGTTAGAAGATAAGATCAAGGCTGATGAATTAGCTCAAAATTCAAAAAGAAAGGGATAAGTTGATGATGCAACAAAAATTTCATAACCTTGAAGAGGAAAAGGCCCAACAAAGAAGAGAAAAGGAAGCTATTGAAGCTAAGCTCAAAGCACAAGAAGAGGCTTATAGTAAAATGGAAGAGCAAGAGTGTTTGAACAAGGAAAGAGAGGCTGTTGAAATTGCTAAATATGAAAGGAAGTCCAAGGAGGCATGGGACTATGTTGAAGAATTGAAGAAGCAGCGGGATCAAATGTTAGAAAAGAAGAAAATAGAAGAGGAATGCTTAAATTAGGAGCTAGAGGCTAAAAGGCTGCAAGAGTAGAAGGATAAAGAGGAAGTAGAAAGGTTAACACAGGAAAAGGAACAAAGTAATTAGAAAAATGTGTAGGAAATTGATTCTCAACCAGGGCCTACATTGATACAACCTTTTTCTTCCACTACTGTTGCTTCTTCTTCAGCCTAGGAAACCACTACTCCTATTGCTCCTACCTGGTTAAAATTGGACTTGGAAAGAAAATAAGTTGTCCAACCACAACCGTTGATTTGGGAAGAGATGATGAAAGAAATTGGGAAAGAGAAACCTAAAAAAGAAGGCCCAAATTCTTCACTCTACTAGGCTCACTGATGCTGGAGAGATCATTGCTGAATGTGCCATACCTGTAATGGAGAAGAGCCATGATGATATGAAAATAATTGATTATCAGTTGGGGCAGTAAATTTGGGAAAGCCTACAAGAAACCAACAGATGAGTTTAATTGACATTGTGGCCTCTTCAACAAAAACCCAGATGATCAAAGATAGACAAAGGAAGGATGAGCTTAAGGCTCAATTGGATCAGCTCCATGATTTTTTAAAATATGTCTCAAGTCCCATTTCTCAACAAGCTTCTCTTCCTGAATCCCTGGTTTTGTTAACAAAGAGGGAAGTAAATGATTTGATTCAAATGAAGAGCAAGGTAAGAATGCTGGATAAATGGTTGGATAAGCTCAACTAGGAGGTTGATGATGTTCTTGTTGAAGGTTCTAAGATTCATAAAGCTACTCTTGAATTAGCATATTATCTAGACTAGTAGGCTAAGGATCTGGATAAGCAGAATGATGAATACAAGGAATATGTTAAAATGCTTAAGGATATTAGCAAAGTGCCCAAGTCCACCTTATTGGAATATTCAGTTCTTGAGCAGGGTAATGAATATTTTGTGGAAAAAAATGTGAGCATCATAAGATATAGGTCTAGAGCTATGCATGGACATCAAGAAGAAGTCTGAGAAATGAGTAAAGACTTGAATCAACATATCATTGAGTTAGAGGCAGTTGTGGCCATTGTAATCAACTTAGATTCCTCAAACAAAGAATTCCTATCTTTGGATAAACTAAGGGAGAAATGGAGGGGTAGGTTTGAAGAAATCATGCAAAAGGGAGATGATGGGGAGAGTTTATTGTTAGATCAGTTTATGGATATGCGGGAGTTTATGGATATGCGGGAGGAGGTAAGAACTGCCAGAAAAGAGATAATCAAGTTAAAGGAAATGCAAAGGTTGGTTTGCACAAAATTTGAAAGAATCAAATTTGAAGGTGATGGGTTGGATGGGCCAGATTTGGGTACTCTTCAACATATGTTCTCCAGTTTTGACGAGTACATTCTTGAGCATTCAGTGCAAACGTGACTGACTCTTTTCATCATGCTTTATTTTCTCTTCTCCTATTTTTATGGGTTTTGACATAAGTTCAACTTTGAGTTTTATCCGTGGGTTTCATTTTCTTCTTGGAGTATCATATTTCCTTTTTGTACAATGAAGTGATCAGCCTTGAAACAGGGGTTCCTTAGTCCACTTCTATGTTTAGTTTCGACTCCATGAATTGTGGATCTTGATTGATAATTGAGAAATTCATGCATGTGGCACCAATATGTACTATTAGAATCTACTTTCTAAAGGTCGGCTTATTGAAGAAAGCTCAGCCACCTGATGATAGAAGATAGAAACTAGATCTAGGATTTCAATGTTTTAGAAAGATAATCTAAAAGGTTCAGTAAAAAGGCTTGAATATTTTATAGTTTTCATATGTTTTCATGTCATGATCTATTTTGATAATGGTAATGGTACATGATCAATCCATACACCAATGATTTTGTTGTGCTTAATTGTTTCTTATTTGATGAAAGTCAATAGAAGGAACTAGATTCAAGGTCATATCATTGGGTTATCTATGAATTAAATTGTTATTGTGTTCATTTGATCTGTGTTTTTTATAATGAGTGAGTGATTTGTTTGAAGTAAGTTTAGTGAATGTTAATGATATCTGAATTAGCATTATGGATGTATGCAGTAGAATAGTTTATTCTATGGATTGCATCTTGTTGTAGTTATGGTTAGGTGAAATAAACACTCATTATTGATATGCATGTCTGGATACGTAAGGATTTTACTCACGTTTCTTTGATTTAAAGCTCTGTTTCATCTTTCTCTTTTATTTAAACCCCCCAAATGTAGACTACTTGATGCTATACAGTCTTGTTCTTTGTTACCAATAAAGGCCCCTTGAATATTTACGGTTACATCAACCACTGAGTGAAATCAACATAATTGAGAACCAATTACCAGGACCTTGGGTGTTAGATCTTCATGTGTAACCTATCTCTTTTAGGAGAAATAGAATAGTAATATTCTATTGAATGTTGTGTTGTTTTGACCCTCAGCAGATCTGGTGTTAGAGGGAGGGCCTTAAGAACAAGCTGGCTCACATTGGGTCATTTTCACCAGATAGGTATGAGAGAGTTCTTAAATCTTCTCAGAATCCTTAACCACTTGTTGAACTCCAAACCCATGTTGGGCATAGGCACAGGCTCGTAGAGTCTTGATCCAACCTTTATCACCACCGCTCACCCCACCTGGGTTTCCACCAAACCCACCTACACCACCTCACCGGACAATTTCACCGATTCCACAACCTACTCAACCTGTATCACTTCGAATACCTATGGATTACTTTATTAATAATCCTTCACCATTGGGGCTATCCCTGGAGGTATACATGATCTCCCAAAGAACCCAGTGAGGTTCCATCCTAGTACATGCATGGGGAGTCAAGAAGTGCTAAGGAGCACATACAAGAATTTAAGGATGCCTGTACCCATGCTCAGGTGGCTCATCAGTACGTTGTGTGTAGACTGTTCCCCTATTCGTTGGGAGACATGGCATACAATTGGTACCCAAACTTACCCCAAGGGTCGGTTCTAAGTTGGAAGAATTTAGAGAATGCCTTTATCAATCAGTTCAGGGTTTATGTAGACCCTTCTATCCTTTATCACCAGTTTGCCACCATAAGAAAAGATCATGAACCGCTCCCTCTATTCAACACCAAGTTTCAAAGAATGTACCGAAGGTTGCAGGATCCTTACCTAGTGACTGAGAACATAACCATCTTGGCATACTTAAGGGCTGTGGACCCTTTGATTGGTTTGTTCTTGAAAAGGACATATAACGCTAATGAAACTGATTCTTTGGCCAAGTATATCATCTCGCCATTCAATTGCAACAATAGATCAGTCTGCAATCTGGGAGTCTAGGAGGAGTTCTCCCTCCTATAGGATACCAAATGTCCAATCCACCCCCTCTATTCAATATGGTCCTAGGGATGTCCTATTCCCAATACAGACCCATGTCTGAATTCCAAGCTTCACCTCCCTTGCCATTTTTTAACAATGGTCCCCAAGATTCCTCCCAGCAAAATCAAAATTACCAAAATCAAGCTGGAGGATCAAGTTTAGTTAATCAATCTTTTGCTGTGAAGAATGTAGAAAGTGAAAAGATTCTCCAACTGACCAACGAGATGGAGACTCTCAAAAAGACAATTTCTTAGATGTCTAATGACATGGCCCAACTTAGAAAAAATCCCCCTCACAACTAGAACCAAGGTTTTCAGAGTTAGGGAGGATATTCTAATCAGGGTGGTTATCCTAACCAAAATCCCAATCAGAATTATAATGCCAACCAGAATGCCAATAGGGATTTCTAGAACCAAAACTCCTCTAATCAAAACTATCAAAATCATAATAGAGGATACAATCAAATGCCTAACAACAATAGCCCATGGAATACTAGACCCAATAACGGAGGAGTTTCTCACAATTATCAAGCGGGAGATGAAAAGCCACACACTGCCAATGTGGCAGACCTCCACCTTATGACCAATTGGTCTAGACTACATGATATGGTAGTCCATTATGAGGTAAATTTCCCAGAAATGGAAAAAATGGTTAAGATAGCCCAAGCTGATGCTCCATTCTAGGGTGCATCCAACAAATCTGGTGGATCAACAAATACTGCCATGGCATATGATATCTTTGAGGAAGAAATTCCATTTCCCAATTAGGAAGACAATGAAGCAGTAAAATATGTGTACGATGCCCAAGCCTTCCAAACCAAGGGAGGCCATTTCCTTAGAAATTAGAATAGAGGGCCATTCATGACCGCTGCCCCTCCTAATAACATGGTCCTGCCAAATCAAAATGCGGACAATAATCCACCACCACCAAAGGGACCATTGGATTATTAGAACAAAGGTAATTCATCTTCAATTCCTAAATATCAGGTTAGGAATGATTCAGAATTTGATTTCATTACAGAGATGCAAAGGTAGAAGACTTCAATGTCTTTCTTTGATATTCTGAAATGGTGCATGGCTCAAAAGGAAATCTTGTTGAAAGCCTTGGGGGAAGCATATAGATCAAAAGGAAGAGAAAAGGTGACTCCTACTAATGAGATGAATGCAACTCTCTATAAAGGTAAGACTGGTACTCCACCTTTCTTGCTAAGTTTGATAATTTTTGGAAAGAATTTACATAACTGTTTGCTAGATTCTGGGTCATCGAGGAATGTCATGCGATTTTCCATTTGTAGGAAGTTAGGTCTAAGCCCACTACAGAAAAATACAAAGGTTATCTAGTTAGATAAAATAGAAGTTAATGTGGTAGGAGAGCTTAAAAATATCCATGTATAGATTGGATCTGATCCAAGGATCCAAACTTATGTGGATATCCAAGTCTCAAATATCCCAAAAACCTATGGTATGTTCTTGAGTAGAGACTTGATGAAAAGTCTAAGTGGATATTTGTCTTTGGATTTCTCACACATGTGGCTGCCCTGGAAAGGAATAGCAAGCCAGATCGGATTTGAAAGTGAGCCCAGGCTCAAACACATGATCACTGAGTATGATTCCCTTGATGAGGTAGCCTATTTTGAAACTAAGATAGGAGTTTACAAGCAGGAGGAAATCATGACCTTTTCAGTACTTCATTCTAATGACTCACCCCTTTCACAACAAAATGACCCAATGATTATGGTTAATCAACAAGTCCTAACAATGAAATTACAACAAGATAGGCTAGTACTGGGAGAGGAGGTTGATATGTGGAGTCTCCTACTACCTAACTAGTGTAGGGTGCATTACCAGAATCATTTTGAGTTGACTTGCCAACCCTGTGTAGATATTTTAAAACATGTCTCCCAGGTAGAAGAAAATTGTGAATTTCAACCTCACGCCTCTACTAATGAATTTCCATTTCAAGCAAAGGATGCAACCATCCTTACGAGATTCGGCTCTGCTCAAAGGGAATCATCTTCTCAATTCGAGCAGACTCAGGTTCTGTGTTCTGAATTACCACTAGAGACTGAGGAATCTCAGTCTATGCCAATTACACTTACCCCAGAAACACTTCCAATGCCTAGGGCATTGGTGACAAAGGAACTAAATCATGACCTAGCTCAAAGGGAGGTTCAAGAATCACTTCCTGAACAAATTTTCAATTCAGGAGAATCTTCTGATGAACTGTGCCCCCAGTTACTTTCAAGCACTGATGATCAACACCAGTCTGAGCCGCCATATACTTCTGCCAAGAAAAATACTGTAGGCCAGAAAAAGAAAGAGATCCCAGCCCTAGATCAATTACGGAGTCTGAAATTTGATGGCTCTAAGTCCAAATCAGGAAGTGGAGCAGGGGTGGAATTAACCAATCCAAATGGGAAGACTTACTTTGCTTCCAATAGGCTACAGTTTGGTTGCAAAAACAACGTGGTAGAGTACAAAGCACTTGCTAGGGGCTTAATGTTTTCCCATCAGAAGAAGGTTACATCTCTTATGGTGATGGGAGACTATGAAGTCATTATCAAACAGGTTCGTAGCCAATATATTTTCCATAAGAAAAGATTGGCTGCTTATAGGAATAGAGTTTGGAATCTGATTGAGGACTTTAATGCCATTGGAATTACTTTGATTCCTAGGGAACAAAATTAGATTGCAAATGCTTTGGTAGTTACTGCTAGTACTTTGGAGCCTATGCAGGATTCCAAATCAAAAAGATTTTTAGTTGAGCTAGTTTCAATCCCAGTAGTCCCTGATAATGTTCAAAATTTTTAGGTCTTTGATGACGACCAACACATACCTTCTTGGCAAGTTCAAATGTCTTTGAAGGGAAAATCATAGATGAATCCGATAGAGATCAAGGAGAATGGGACCCTGAAGGTTGTGATACAGAAGGAGTAATGAGCTTAAAGAGTAATAGCATCCCCAAGGGGATGGTAGCCTTAGAAAGGATACTTGATTTTGATCCTCGGGCTCAGGAGAGAGTGCCAACACAAAGTGAAGGAGGGAAGTACAAATCCATTAATTTGGCTGATTCAGGTCCCAAAAAAAATGTTCTTATAGGCAAGACCTGCCCTGAGGAGATCGGAAATGAAATAATCAAGGTGTTAAAAGAAGATATTGCGGAAATTGCCTGGAGTTATGAAGATTTGAATACTTTTGACACCTCTGTGATCACACACACAATACCGCTGAAGCCAGAAACCAAGCCCTTTTGTCAAAAGCAGTGCTCGATCAATGCTTTGATCAAGCCATTAATACAGAAAGAAGTGCAAAATCTTTTATCAGCAAGAATCATCTTCCCAGTAAGGCACTCCACATGGGTTGCCAATCTAGTTCTAGTACGTAAGAAAAGTGGGGAGATCAGGTTGTGCGTTGATTTTAGGAATCTGAATAAAGCCTCAGAGAAGGATAATTATCCACTTCCTTCTTTTGATGAGGTATTACAAAATGTCAACGGATCTCAGATGATGTCATTTTTTGATGGCTATTCTGGGTATAACCAAGTGCTGGTCAGCCATGAAGACAGGATGAAGACTGCCTTCACTACAAAATGGGGAACATTTTCCTATTGACGCATGCCGTTTGGCCTCATTAACGTTGGAGCTACCTTTCAGCATGCAATGGATGTGGCTTTTAAGGATTTGATAGGTAAGTGTATTATTATATATGTGGATGACTTGACAATTTTTTCCAAGAAGAGAAAGGATCATGCTACAGATTTAGCAAAGGTCCTTAAGAGATGTATTAGCTATGGAATATCTCTAAATCCTAAGAAGTGTGTCTTTGGAGTTTCTGAAGGGAAAATTCTAGGGCATGTGATATCAGAAAAGGGAATATCCATAGATATCGATAGAGTTGAGGCTATTTTGAAATTGACGATGCTAGGTAGTAAAAAGGAGATCAGGTCCTTCTTCAGGATGATTAATTTCATAAGGAAGTTCATAACAGGGTTTGCAAAAATTGTCAAACCCCTCAACAAGATGATGAAGAAAGATGCTAAAATTGAATGGAGCAATGAGGCTAAATCTGCATTTTCGTAGATTAAGCAATCAATATCTGAGGCACCGGTCTTGACCAGCCCAGATTACCTAAATCCCTTTTATATTTATTCATTTGCATCTGATCATTCATGTGCATTAGTCCTAACACAACACAGAGGTGAAGGAGATGAAAGAAAAATTTCCTTCATGAGCTCGCCATTCAAGAATGCAGAAGTCAGGTACCCACCATTGGAAAAAAAGCCTTTGCATTGCTGCGAGCAATAAAAAAAGTTCAAACATTACATTTTGAGAAGCCAAGTTATTGCTATAGTGCCTAATCCAGCGATTAAGTCCCTCCTTATGCAAAGCGAATTAGGGGAAAGAAGAGGAAAATGGATGGCTATCCTACAAGAGTATGATTTAGAAATTCATCCAATGAAACTCGTCTAAGGACAAGGTTTATCAAAGGCCATGGCAGATGTTGATAAGAATATTACCTGTTAGCAATATACTGTGCACTCATTTACCAAGGACCCATGGTATACTAACTTGATCTTCTTCCTTCTCAATAACAGATTCCTAGAAGGGATGAATGCTACCTAGAGAAGAGAACTGAGGATGAAGAGTGCTCATTACATGCTTAAAGGAGGGAATCTATACAAAAGAAATTATGAAGGGGTGTTCCTGCGATGTCTAGATCAACAAGAAGCCAAGCATGCCATGGATGAATTCCATGGTAGGCATGGCACCGGACACGGATCAACAGATTCTTTGGCCCATCAAATCCTCAAGTCAGGGTATTATTGGCCCCATGTGTTCAGGGATGCACATCAACACGTCAGGACATGTTATACATGTCAGAATTCTGCATCAAAGGAGTGTAATTCAGCAATGCCTCTACAACTAGTATATGAGGTAAGACCATTTGCCCAATGGGCACTAGATTTTGTTGGGGTAATTAATCCTAATTCTTCTGTAGGACACAAATTCATCCTAACTGCTACGGACTATTGCACCCATTGGACTGAGGCTCAACCATGCAAGAATAACACCACTAAGGTGGTTATCAAATTTCTCGCTAAAAACATTGTTACCAGGTTTGGAGTGTTGTTTTCCCGGGTATGTGACAATGGCCCTGCCTTCTCATCTGCTGAATTCATACAATGGGCTTACAAACATAAAATCATCTTGAAATATTACTCTAACTATTATCCTCAGGGAAATGGTGTGGTGGATTCTACTAGCAAGAATCTGTTAGAAGTGATAAAGAAATTACTTGAAAGTAATCCTAGGGACTGGCATACCCAGTTAAGATTTGCCTTATGGGAAAATCGAACTCGTATTAAGGTTGCTCTAGGAATTTCCCCTTTTAAATTAGTCTATGGCCAAGATCCGGTTTTCCCCATACACTTACAAATACCTGTTCTTAAGTTCATGCAATAGTTTTATACAAGAGATGACTGGATTGAGGTAAGACTAAATAACCTTTTAAACATGGAAGAATAGAGAGATGCTACTCTACAAAAGTTTTTTAAACATCAGGCTGTTGTCAAACATTGGTTTGAAAAAAGAGCTAAGATTAAGGCATT
Organism: Sequoia sempervirens; assembly: GCA_007258455.2. Classification (NCBI taxonomy): domain Eukaryota; kingdom Viridiplantae; phylum Streptophyta; class Pinopsida; order Cupressales; family Cupressaceae; genus Sequoia; species Sequoia sempervirens. The sequence continues at coordinate 319,433 of VDFB02323508.1, forward strand.
CAGAATCTTAGACCTGGTATTGCTATGGGACAAGGCTAAGGAGAAAAGGGATGATCACCAGAAATTTGATACACTCTGGCTAGGTCCGTATCAAGTAGCCGAGATCTTGGGTGAGAATGCTTTTCATTTGAGCACCTTGACAGAAGAACTTGTTCCATTGCCAGTCAGTGGACAATTTCTCAAACATTACTTCGAATCATAAAGGTTTGAGCTTTTGAATTGATTGTATATATGTTTTTTGTGTAATTATTGGTTCTTTTCTTCTGTTGGTTGTTTGTTTGTTGTTTCTTTCTTTCTCCTTTTTTCCTTTGTTGTTTTGTGTATGTTTTGTTTTTCTTCTTTGGGGATTCTCTTTTCTTTCCATCTTGAAAAAATGGGGTTGTTATTCAAAGAACGTTGTAGGCACTAGGAGAGAAATTGGTTTAGGCATTTTTAGGCATATATGTTGAAAGATTTTGTTCTAAAATTCATGCCTTATGGTCATTTTAGCATGAGTCTGAAGGCTATTAGGAGTAAGGTATATTGTAGATAACCTCCTGAACTATCATTGAAATCTGTCACAAAATAGATAAAACATCGAACTATAAAGTGCCTATTTATCTCAGGGTGATTATATCTTTGATTCAAGTGAAAAATTTGTTTCCCCAAAACTGTCATGGGATCCACTGTAGTTCTCAACCCACATCTCAGACTATTAAAGTCTTTGTATTGAGAATGTTTTTGAAAATAATTTTCACAAGTAAGGCCTATAAAAGAAATAAGAAAAGAAAAAGAGAAGCACTAAAATAAAGGAAAACTCAATACTAAATGGGTAATTCAAGTATCTCTATTGGGGCTATGGACACCTGACTGGCAGTAGAGAAATGCTTTGAGAGAACTAGAGGTATCTTCGTCGGGGCTATGGACGCTTGACTGGCAGTAGAGCAATACCCAGGATTCCATTGCACGACATTCGAAGGACTCAACCCATGTAGCTTGGATTGTAGATATAATTGTTTAGGTGTGAAGAAAGCTCAAATAAATAAGGATGCACCATAAGCATGCACACACTCAGATTCAAACAATAGTTTATGTTGGTTCTACATTTGAGATTCCAGCTCAACTTTACTTAAATATTCTCATCACATTTAAGTTAACATGTCTCATAAATTATAAGTTTTGGGGTGACTGAATTCTTCAATATCTTAAAAATGGGTAAACCATTTTCCCTAGCCGAGTCGCCATTTGTTATGCCTTGCATAACCACCCCATTTTTTTAAATTTTGGAACAAAATGGGTCCCCCTTTTTATGTTATTTTTTTCGCCTTTTGGTTGTTTGGTTGGGTCTTAGGAGTTCTTTGTTTTGCTCCTAAGTCTGTCTTTTGTTTTGTCAGATCTGGGTCCTGAACCAAATCTAAACATGGAACTATTTCAAGGTTTCTAGTTCCGATATAGTTCTGACTCTGATTCTGCCTTCGTTTTTGTTTCTCCTTTGTTATGTTGGGTTTTTTTGATGAACACTTGGGTTGGTTCATCCTCTTGTTTGTTGGTTGTTCCTTGTGTTTTTTGTTTGCTCACATGGGAGCGGAACCGGGATTGGAACTCACAAGGGAAGTTTCAAGTTTCATTTTGTGTTCCCGTACCGACTCTGTCTCCGCTATTTTCCTTCCTTGCTTTCTTTGTTATTCGGGCCGGGTCTGGTGTTCGATCTGGTCCCGCTTCCCTTGTTCTTTTGTTCTTTGCTTCTTGGTCGGGATCAGACTTGGACCCAGAATGGAACTTTGGACTTTGTGAAGTTTCAATTCAGTTTTTGTCTCCACCCCCATCTCTGGTCATTTTGGTTGGTGTTTTTGTTGGGACTGGATATGGGGTTGGAAATGAAATAGGGAACTTTGTGAAGTTTCTTTATCTTGTTTCCGACCCAGCTCCGCATCTGCCTTACCTTTTGATGTTTCGTGGGCTTGAATTAACTGTATGTTCGCGTTGTTGGCTCCGGCCCTGAACTACCACATTTATGGCAATAAATGCAGCCTATTTGCATGCGTGAATTAATGATTAAAGGTTTAATTATGCTTAAACTACCTCATTGTTATTATTATGCTAATTGTTTAAGCAAATCATGACCAAGAAAGTCTTGAAAGAATTGATTTGATCGCACGGGCGAATTGCGGAGTGAATCTTGGCTAAATACTAGTCAGTCCTAGGGAGTGTTTTGAGGTAGGTTTCTTTTTCTTTTCTTTCTCCCATTTGTTCTTTCGCATGTGTCATTTTAGCGTATTCACAGGAGGTTTTTCTTCTGTGAATTTGTTCACTTGGTTGTGTTTGTTTCTTTTCTTCTTGTTCTCCTTGTTTGGTTCTTTCCTTTCTATTTCGTCCATTTTGGGTTAGTCTTTTCGTTTGTCGTTTTTGGTTTTGTTGTTTGTTCTGTTGTTGCTTTCATGATGGGTTCATTTTTCATACTCTGGTTTTAACTAGGGTTTCAACTTTTGAAGGGGTTTTCTTGCTTAGGTAATGTATTTCATTTTGAGACCCTGTCTGGTTTTTTGATGTCGGTTTTTGGTTTTTCGTACGGGTTTCTCGTTGTGCCCTAGTTTTTTGAAATGACGTATCAAGTGAACTAGGGTTTTGCAATATAACCTTTTCCATGGTTTTATCACTTTTGTACGGAGGAGCTGTAGGAGGGATAAACTATGCTATTTCTAGTTTCTTTGGGGCCCATGTGACCTAGGGTTTAGGGTCCATATGACCATGCCTTGTTTTAAATACTCTTCATTTGTTGGAATTGATCCACTCTCGTTCATTATTATGATGTCACTACATATTTACTCTTGGTCAGAACCGGATCTAGAGGGGAAGTTGGAATTGGTAACTAACATTTGTTTCTGGTCCAATTCCCTTTCCAGACCCACCTCTGACCCTATTTTGTTTCTGGTCTGATTCCTGTTCTGGTCCCGCCTCTGACCCTATTTTTTTCTGGTCTGGTTCCTATTCTGGTCCCACTGTTGACATTGTTTTGTTCCTTATCCAATTCTGATTGTGGCCCTGCCTTAAGATAAGAAATATTATTTATGCCTTGTAATTCTACGATTCTGCCTCTGATAAAGGCATATTTTTACCAAGTAAATGTTATCTTAGGAGGATGGAGGAGGGATTATATGATTGACTAACTTAGATGCTTTTTTCATCTAATATAGGGAATTGCTACATTAAGAAATGTTGGGAGCATCAGATGAGGCCTCTCAGAGGAGCCAGCCTGGTTAAACTTCATGGCAAGGAGTTAGGCCGAGGAAGATCAAAGTGGAACAACTCCCGTATACCTTGAGATGTAAGCATAAGGAGGTTGTCCTCACAGCTAGCAAAATTGATTCCGACTGGGCTGATATTACTGACACCAATTTGGGCCCTTTTAACTATGAATAATTACATGAGGAAACATTCACTGAGGAGCAGGTCACATGAAGGACAAAAAGGATTGTTCAGTCAGGACTGGCACATGTTACACTTTTCCCGCTATCTATGCAATGTCTAGAGTTGATTCTTGCAGTAGCTGGAGCATATAACCCTGCTACTAGGCAGTGTGTGGATGTAAAGGGTAATGTTATTATTGACTTCACACCTCCAATGATCAACTTCTTGTTTAATATAACCTAATCCCAAGAATCCTATGCAATTAAATGAGGTGCAGGCTTTGAAGGTTTACAGTGATAATAAGGAGAGGAATAGGTTTCACATGAATAAGACTTGGATGAGGGTGGAGAAGAAGTCTTTGACCAAGCTTCCATACCAGCCTAAAAGGGTAGACTTTAGTAAAGAAATTGCAGATATAATCATGTTCCTTTCTAGGGTGTTTGGGAAAAGGGATGCTTCACTATTTAAGGAATGAATGTTTCCTTTTCTCCAAGATATTTTTGATGGGAGGCAACAATTTGACTGGTCAATGATAGTATCAGACAACATTCACAATCAGATGATAAAAGTGAGAGAAACCGAGCGTTTCTTTATGACCTCCTATGTAGTTTATGCAGCTACCCGTGTGGGGATTTTTCCTGGACTTCAAATAGTAGGGATATTGGGGGAAGCCCAAGGACAGAGAAGAGTGTGTGAGTATTATAACCAGCTCACCTTGCAGGTATCAGAGCAACATTATAGAAGGATTAGTGATTCCTTCTTTATGTCATTATTAACAAGCTTAATGGTGATGCTAGGTATAGGCTTAGCAAGGAGGCAATGGCTTTTGTGAATGAATTGGGACATTGGTTTATCCAGTACCCCACATTCACTTATTTCAGGTTAGCAGGCTTTGATGGTCACCCCCATTTGCTACCAAGATGTGGTGACAGGATCATTTTAATGGAGTTTATTGATCAAGCCTTGGCTATTAATTTCCAGTTTGGCAACAAACATAAGACTGGGTGCCATAAGTTTCCAATGAAGCTGGGGGCCTTTTGCTGTCCACACATTCAGGCAGCTAAGGTTGTTTGTGATGAATTAGTTTATTTGAAGTTGGGCTTGTAAACGGTAAGGAAATACTATGACCCCAATTACAAGATGAGCGCTTTGCTTCCTAGTGTCTTTGAGAAACACTTTAATCTATTGGATGATTTTTGGGAGGATTTGTAGGATGAGCATGATCTTAGGAGGAGAATTATGAAAGGATACGTATCCCACTTATGGTTGAGTTTGGGATAAAAGAAGACATTCCAGAAACATTTTGTGATGATGGGATAGTTTTGAATCCTGGGTATGATGTAGACAAGATGGGTACTAAGGATCTTGATCCAATAGATTGGAATGTTGATGAGACAATTGACATAATGCAGATTGCAAGATCGGTGCTCGATAGGAGTATTCAATGGGTGAGTTTGAGGGCTAATCAGGCTGAGGCTACATCATCTTAGAAGAGGAAAGCTACAGGTACCACCCAAGGATATAAAAGAGCAAAGAGAAGGATGGCACCTAAGGAACCCTTAGAGTTTATGCCTTCTAATACACAAGAGGAGGTGGTTCCTCAAGACCTTCTAGAGGTACAAGAAGATGAAACAATTGCGAAAGTGGATGATTCTACATCTGTTGTAGGAGAGGTACCGACTTAGGCCTCTGATGCACAGGAATTAGGTCAAGAATCACCAAAGAGAGCCCTCCATAATGACGTAGAGGTCTTAAAGTGAATGGAGGATGAACTTGAGATACATAACATAGAAACAAATTTAAAGAAGACTGCATTTGATAAAGAGCATCTGGCATTAACATCTTTTGATATGATAGATGATGTAGGGATTGAGCACATATTGACTGAAGAAGATCAATGGAAACTCTTTGAAGATGCAAAAATAGAAGCTGATGCTAAGGCACAAGATGAAGCATCAACAAGGCAACAAGAGGAGGAGGCCAATGCACAATCTGAGTTGGCAGTCAAGCAAAAGGAGTTAGAAGATAAGGTCAAGGCCGATGAATTAGCTCAACACCAACAACAAAAGGAGCAGGAGCTTAAAATTCAAAAAGAAAGGGATAAGTTGATGATGCAACAAAAAATTCATAACGTTGAAGAGGAAAAGGCCCAATAAAGAAGAGAAAAAGAAGCTATTGAAGGTAAGCTCAAAGCACAAGAAGAGGCTTATAGGAAAAAGGAAGAGCAAGAGCGTTTGAACAAGGAAAGAGAGGCTACTAAAATTGTTGAATATGAAAGGAAGTCTAAGGAGGCATGGGACTATGTTGAAGAATTGAAGAAGCAACAGGATCAAATGTTAGAAAAGAAGAAAATAGAAGAGGAATGCTTAAAGCAGGAGTTGGAGGCTAAAAGGCTGCAAGAGCAGAAGGATAAAGAGGAAGCATAAATGTTAGAATAGGGAAAGGAACAAAGTAATCAACAAAATGTGCAGGAAGTTGATTCTCAATCAGGGCCTACATTGATAAAACCTTTGTCTTCCACTACTGTTGCTTCTTCTTCAACCTAGGCAGTCACTACTCCTATTGCTCCTACCAGGTTAAAATTGGACTTGGAAAGAGAACAAGTTGTCCAACCATAGCCATTGAATTGGGAAGAGATGATGAAAGAAATTTGGAAAGAGAAACCTAAAAAGAAGGCCTGGGTTCTTCACTCTACTAGGCTCACTGATACTGGAGAGATCATTGTTGAATGTGCCATACCTGTAACAGAGAAGAGCCATGATGATATGAAAACCACTGATTATCAGTTGGGGGCAGGAAATTTGGGAAAGCCTACGAGAAACCAACAGATGAGTTTAATTGACATTATGGCCTCTTCAACAAAAACTCGGATGATAAAAGATAAAAAAAGGAAGGATGAGCTTAAGGTTCAATTGGATTAGCTCCATGGTTTTTTAAAAGATGTTTCAAGTCCCATTTCTCAACAAGCTTCTCTTCCTGAATCCCCAGTTTTGTTAACAAAGAGGGAAGCAGATGATTTGATTCAAATGAAGAGCAAGGTAAGAATGATGAATAAATGGTTGGATAAGCTCAACCAAGAGATTGATGATGTTCTTGTTGAAGGTTCTAAGATTCATAAAGCTACTCTTGAATTAGCAGAAGATCTAGACCAGCAGGCTAAGGATCTAGATAAGAAAAATGATGAATACAAGGAATATGTTAAAAGGCTTGAGGATATTAGCAAAGTTCCCAAGTCCACCTTACTGGAATATTCAGTTCTTGAGTAGGGTAATGAAGATTTTGTGGAAAAAACTGTGAGCATAATAAGATATAAGTCTAGGGCTATGCATGGACATCAAGAAGAAGTCTGATAAATGAGTAAACACTTGAATCAATAGATGGTTGAGTTAGAGGCAGTTGTGGCCATTGTAATCAACTTACATTCCTCAAAAAAAGAAGGCCTATCTTTAGATAAACTAAGGGAGAAATGGAGGGGTAGGTTTGAAGAAATCATGCAAAAGGGAGTTGATGGGGAGAGTTTATTGTTAGACCAGTTTATGGATATCCAGGAGGAGGTAAGAATTGCCAGAAAGGAGCTAATCAAGTTAAAGGAAATTCAAAGGTTGGTTTCCACAGAATTTGAAAGAATCAAATTTGAAGGCAATTGGTTGGATGGGCCGGATTTGGGTACTCTTCAACAAATGTTCTCTAGTTTTGATGAGTACATTCTTGAGCATTTAGTGCAAACGTGACTGACTCTTTTCATCATGCTTTATTTTCTCTTCTCCTCTTTTATGGGTTTGGACATAAGTTCAACTTTGAGTTTTATTTGTGGGTTTCATTTTTTTCTTGGAGTATCAGATTTCCTTTTTGTACAATAGAGTGATCAGCCTTGAAACAGGGGTTGCTTAGTCTACTTTTGTGTTCAATTTTTACTCCATGAATTGTGGATCTTGATTGATAATTGAGAAATTCGTGCATGTGGAACCCTCTATGTACTATTAGAATCTACTTTGTAAAGGTTGGCTAATTGAAGAAAGTTCAGCCACCTAATGATAGAAGATAGAAAATAGATCTAGGATTTCAATGTTTTCGAAAGATAATCTAAAAGGTTTAGTAAAAAGGCTTGAATATTTTACAGTTTTCATATGTTTTCATGTCATGATCTATTTTGATAATGTTAATGGTACATGATCAATCCATATGATAGTGATTTTGTTGTGCTTAATCATTTCTTATTTGATGAAAGTCAATAGAAGGAACTTGATTCAAGGTCATATCATTGAATTATCTATGAATTAATTTTTTATTGTGTTCATTTGATCTATGTTTTGGATAATGAGTGAGTGATTTGTTTGAAGTAAGTTTAGTGAATGTTAATGATATCTAAATTAGCATTATGGATGTATGCAGTAGCATAGTTTATTCTATGGATTGCATCTTGCTGCAGTTATGGTTAGGTGAAATAAACACTCATTATTGATATGCATGTCTAGATACGTAAGGATTTTACTCACATTTCTTTGATTTAAAGCTTTGTTTCATCTTTTTATTTTATTTAAAACCCCCCAAACGTAGACTACTTGACGCTATGCAGTCTTGTTCTTTGTTACTAGTAAAGGCCCCTTGAACATTTACGGTTACATCAACCACTGAGTGAAATCAACATAATTGAGAACCAATTACCAGGACCTTGGGAGTTAGATCTCTATGTGTTATCTTTTTCTTTTAGGAGAAATAGAATAGTAATATTTTATTTAATGTTGTTTTGTTGTTTTGACCCTCAACACCTCCTCCACCCGCTCTCTATGTTCGCACAATGCCTCACCTTTGATGTCTAGTATGAAAGGGTAAAATGATATTTCCTCACCCAGAACTAAAAGATGCACCAGGTCACATGGCTTGAGTATACCAATACCAAAGGAGGCAACATCCATCACCTCTTCCTACCCACCTAAAATTTAAGGTATAAAAATTTTGTGAATCATTTTCACCACCTCGGACTTTGGAGTTGCATGTCTAGTACTGCCACCATGAATAATGAGGAATTATCTAAATCTACCCTATAGCACTCATTCAACACTAGAAATTCTAGACCAAGGATGAGTTTAATTGCTCAAATCAACATAAAATTTAGTTCCAAAATGATTTTCTTCAATCAGAGATCCAAGATTGCACCATGTAATATCATCTGTTTGTGGGTACTCACTAGGCTAATGGGGGTATCCATGCCTCCTCGCTAAAATACTATGAATTTTAGAGCTCTTTGTCAATTAAAACACACTGATTAATAATAATACACATGCGTGAGAAGGTACCCCAACAAGTGTGCTAATAGATACCACTAAAAATTGACCAAACACATATTTGATTAGTTATAATGGATTTCAACCTTCACACATGCCCATCTTCAAACTTGGAAGAAAGCTACAAAAATATATGTTGGCATGAGCATATAACGTTAGTGAATGTGGCTAGATTCCTTGATTTTTGAAAGGAATCTCCACGCAAAAGTAATTTGCCATTAATACCCATCAAATCAAGCTTAAATTTAAGTATGGTACAAAGGGAAAAAACTACCACCTTTGACTAAGAAAATGCCAAAATAGTATTCCTTAAAATTTAGTAGGTTTCCTAGCATTTACAATGACATTTTCAAAATAGAGTTCACGAGTAGGTGTCATAGCAATTATAGTCTCCCATGATCTATTTAGAGGTGATAACAAACCAATGGCACATTATTTAGCTTTCCTTGGTCATTAATCATCTTGAATTTGTGCCCAAGTGACATGTGGCACTAGTAGACAATAGGTTCCTATTAGAAGCTTTTAGATCCACTCTTGTGGTCACACATCTTAGGGGAATATAGCCCAACAATAATATTAAAACATGTGGCAATATCTTGCAATTGAGTTTGATTGCAAGTTGTATTGTCAGTTATGCATGATCCTAGAATGAAAGGAAAGACTAAAGTGACATGTGGCACTAGGAGACAATATGATTCTAAGTGATATTTAAAATTCAAATGATCTTGATCTCTTACTATTTGATTCTTATGTTAATTAAAACATGAGTTGATTATAACACACTCATATTATATCTTATATGAGGCCAAAAAGTGGCATGTCTTATATGGCCATTTTTTGGTCTCTCATATTTTTGTATTTACCCTTTAACGACTATAAATAATCTTTTAGAATGGGTTCTATACATAATAAGGCTTTTCTTGCTCTTATTTAGTAGCTAGGGAGCCACTTTACCTTATAACTATGTATATACTGATGGTACCTAGTAGATAATTATACTAAATAATTTTTTTGGCTTGCATTTAGGTTAAAATAGAATTTATCCCTTATTATCTCTCTTTTGACTATAAAAATTCCATCCACTATTGTCCCTAACTTCCCTAGTATCGTGTTCTTATTTCTTGTACAAATAACCTCATAGGTTTTTATTTAAGAAATAGTTGGGTACAATAATTTTTGGAAAATCAAATATTTGAGGACTATTCATAAGGTTGGGTTTAACATATTTACCAAATAAATAATCAAATAGATCACACCATGTGTTAGGAATATCTACCTTCCTAATATATAATTGTACATCCTACAAATGATTTGTTGTACATCCTACAAATGATTTGTTGAAACCACCATTCCTTGATGCTTTCTAGAATTTCTTTGATTTTTTAATGAATTGTCAATCAAATATAGTAGAAAGTTGACCTATTTGAATACTTTCAAGACATTGTGAATTTATGCTATATATTTTCTAAGGTTATGAATTAAAAAAATTAACATAAAAAAATCCTTATTAAAAAAAAAAATAATGCCTAAATTCTTTTAGAAAATATTTCTTGTGATTTTAACTTAAAATTTTAAGACAATGGTGAAGAAAAAATTGAAATATTTTTTAGAAGTGACATGAACAACTTAATCTATTGTGAATCTATGCTATATGTTTTTTCTAAGGTTGTGAATTTGAATAATTAACATCGAAGAATCCTTACTAAAAAATAGAGAAACTAACCCCTAAATTCTTTTAGAAAAGATTTTGTGTGATTTTACCCTAACAATGATGAAGACAAAATTGAAATCTTGTTTAAAAGTGACAGACCAACTTACTCCATTGTGAATTTAGGCTGTATTTTTTCCAAGGGTATGAATTTTAAAAAATATCATCAAAGAATCTTCATTAAAAATCAAAGAAAATAACCTCTTAAGTTCTTTCAAAACATATTTCTTGTGATTTTACCTCACAATTTTAAGCCAATGGTGTTCAAGAACAAAATTAAAAACTTTTGTAGAAATGACATGAACAACTTATTCCATTGTGAATTTAGGCTATAGTTTTTTCTAAGGTTATGAATTTGAAAAACTAACATCGAAGAATCTTCATTAAAAAAAAAAAGAAAATAACCCCTAAATTCAATTAGAGAAGATTTCTTGTAATTTTATCCCACAATTTTAAGCCAATGGTGAAGACAAAATTAAAATATTGTTTAAAAGTGACATGAACTTACTCCATTGTGAATTTAGGTTATAATTTTTCTAAGGTTATGAATAAATAAAAATTTAACATTGAAAAAACCTCATTAAAAAATTAATTAAATGACCCCTCAATTCTTTTAGAAAAGGTTTCCTTGATTTTACACCATAGTTTTAAGCCAATGGTGAAGAAAAAAATAAAATTTTGTTTAGAAGTGATACGAACAACTTCATTGTGTATTTAGGTTGTAGTTTTTCTGTGAAGTTATGAATTTAAAAAATTAACTTTGAAAAATCTCCATTAAAAATATAACAAATAACTCATAAATTCTATTAGAAAAGTTTTTTGTGACTTTATCCCACAATTTTAGGCTAATGATGAAAACAAAAATTAAAAACTTTTTTGGAAGTGATATGAATAACCTACTCCATTGTGAATTTAAGCTATAGTTTTTTTAAGGTTATGAATTTAAAAAATTAACATTGAAGAATCTTTATTGAAAACAAAGAAAATAACCTCTAAATTCTTTTAGAAAAGATTTCTTGTGATTTCATCCCACAATTTTAAGTCAATGGTGAAGACAAAATTAAAATCTTGTTTAGAAGTGACATGAACAACTTAATACTTTGTGAATTTAGGCTATAGCTTTTTTCTAAGGTTATGAATTTAAAAAATTAACATCACATAATCCTCATTGAGAAAAAAAGGCAAATAAATCATAAATTCTTTTAGCAAAAGTTTTGTTTGATTTTACCCATAATTTTAAGCCAATGGTGAAGACAAAATTAAAATCTTGTTTAGAAGTCATGAACAACTTACTCTATTATGAATCTAAGCTATAGTTTTTCTAAGGTTATAAATTTAAAAAATTAACATTGAAGAATCTTCATTAAGAAACAAAGCAAATAACTCTTAAATTCTTTTAGAGAAGATTTCATGTGATTTTACTTCACAATTTTAAATCAATAGTGAAGATAAAATTAAAATCTTGTCTAAAAGTGATATGAACAACTTGCCAACTATTTCAAAAGACTATCAAAATTAGAAAAACTCTAAAATTTTTTGTTAAAAAGATAACCATAATATTTTTAAAATATTTGAATGAGTTAATCACTTTTAATTAGATTCCAGTTCCAATATAGTATTGAATAGAGGCCAGATTTTTCATGCCATGAAGATTACTCATTAATGGTACATCATAATTTTTATTAACCTCTTTCAATAGATTTAAGACCATACTATCAATCAATTCCGTGGGGAGTTATCAATATTTGTATTAGATATCAACAAGTAAAGGTGTAGGCACTCATTAATGCAAAGGCACCAAGTTTAATGCATTTGAAAGGTATTGGAATCATTCACCAGCAGTCACTATTTATCTTCATCATTAGTTATGTTCATAAATGGAAAAATAGACACTTGGACTCATCGATTTTGTCTTTAGACAAGTGGAATTTTATTTTATTTATTACCATATCAGAGACAACATATAATATTGTGTTAATCTATTGCATATTTAAAAGTTCCTATTTTACTCAAAACTCACCAACGTGAAAGCATGGAATGATGTAATGAGAAATAGCTACACCAATTAATCCTTATAGAATTATTAAGTAGAAAGCCATAGAATTTTATTCGTCGGTTCAAGCAAAATGGGTGAGATTATACGAATGAAATTATAAGAAGCGAAGATTCATAGTAACCAAATAATCGTGTAACTATTGAAAGATTTATGGAAGTGAAGATTTAATGTTGGAAGGAAATGAAAATATGTGACTATAATGTTAGTTTTGGAGATGACGCGAGTGTGAAGAGAGCGAGTGAAAAAGACGGGCGGGTATGTGGTGTGTGAAGGCACTGTCTATCCAGCCCCAGGAATGCACCGGGGGATGGATGCCATGCTATGCCTCCATATTATGCGTGCCGTGCAAACATCAAATCAATCGAAGGCTTTGGAAACTTCGATATTTAAGCCTCTGCCTTCCTCGTTTCTCTCGTGCAGACTTGTCCTAATTTCTTCCAGCCGTATTGCAAGTGGGTGAAAAATATGTAATATGGAAGGATATGATTTATTTAAAAAGATATTGATTATATTTTATTTTATTTTTTATTAAATTGAAATATATTCAATAAAAAATATTATTTGTTAATATGGAAGGAATAATATTTATTTAAAAAGATAAGAGTATATTTTATTTTATTTTATTATTAAATATATTTATTTTATTTTATTTCTTCACATAGAACTTTCAATACTTAATTATAATTTTAAAATTATAAAATGTTAAGAATGTATAACTAATTAAAATGTATTTAAGAATGTATTTTTGTTAATATATTTTAATTGTATTAATATTTTTAAAAAGTAATATTTAATTTAAGAATATTGAAATTTTATTAAAAATATTATTTTTTATTTATTTTTATTTTTTAAATTTTAATCTATTTTTAATATTTAATAAAATTGAATATATTTATATTCTCTTTATAAATTAGATTTTTTTATACATTTTATTTTACAAAATCAAAATTAAAATATTTAAAATATCAAAAGGAAAACATAATATAGTTATCTTAAATACATCCATCTAAAAAGATATCAATATTAAATTATTATATTTATTCAAGTGTTTACATTATTTAAATAAACTAGAATACCTATATTTAAAAAATATATGTATTGTATGTGGAGAGATATCTTTTGGAGACAATATATAAATAAAAAAAATAATCCTTAAATAGCTCCAAAGTAAAAATTAAAATAACTCTTAAGTAAATAAAATCACCTAAGAATGATAAAATAACCTAATTATCATATTAATTGAATTTTATTTACAGCTATTTTCATTTTTCTGAATTTTATTTACATTTTTAAAGAGAATACTTGTTAACCCACCAAAAAATGAAAAATATATGTAATCACCATGTTTTAAAATAGAAAAAATTAACATTAATTATTTTTGAACAATAAGTTGGTAACTATTTTTACCTAATTATATATTTTGTGTTTAAATGGATCATTAAATATACTAAAACATATGTATTCAAAAATATGTTTAATAAATTTATAAATTTTCTTTAATTGATCTAATTAATCAAAGTGTTAAAAGTTAATAATATTTCATTTTTAACATTGAACTCAAGTGTAAAAGTGCTTCAGATTTAACTATGTGTGTTTTTACATCAAGTTTTAATCACACTAATATAATGTATTAGTATATCATGTAATGAAAACATATTAGTTTAATTAAAATATATCATTAAATTATAAAGGGTAGTGTACCATTTTTTTCAATTAAGTTTAAACCTACACTTCCTTTTTTCATTTCTCTATATATATTATTAGTCTATTTTATCCATCTAATTTCTTTTGTGATTTAATCCTATTCACTGCTCCTTTTAACTCTACTCTCCTACCCTTGCTTTTTTTATTCTCTTTCCACCTCCCTTCCTTTCAAAAGGTTCCATGTGCAATCTATATCCTTCCAATCCTCTTCTTAATGCATCCATAATTGTAATCATAGATTGAACTCTAATTTTTATATTCATATTAGGGTTAAACTTAAAGTGATTATTATATTCATATTAGAGTTAATCTTAAAGTGATTATAACCATTAATCTATATTTTGGGGCAACCCATAATATATTAAAATTGAATGTAACCCTAATTAGATTAAAACTTTATTCTAACCCTAATCCTACCCTAACCATAATTCTAACCATGGTCCACTCCCTATAAATTATTATATTTAAAATATTATAATAATATATTCAATCTATTACTAAATGAACCCTAACCCTAACCAAAATATAAGCATAATTAAAGGATAACCCCATCCCTAACCCCAAATGAATCATAATGTCAAACCTAACCCTAATCCTTATTGAATTGTAATAGTAATTGTAACACTATACAAACCCTAACCTTAATTCATCCTAGAACCCTCATACTAATCTAACCCTAACCTTGCAAATTGTAATTCTAATCCTAATTAAACATAGCAATAATTATAAACCTATAAGAACCCTAACTTTAATTCATCCTAGAACCCTAACCCTAATTAAACCCTAACCTTGCAAATTGTAATTCTAATACTAATTAAACATAGCAATAATTATAAACCTATAAGAACCCTGACCTTAACAAATCATAGAACCCTCACACTAATCTAAACCTAACCTTAACCATAATTGAACCATCAACCTAATTAAACTTTAACCCTAATTGAACCTTAACCTTGACAAAATTGTAATTTAAAAATATTGAAATTTAATTAAAAATATTATTTATTATTTATTTTAATTTATTTAGTTTTAATCTATTTCAAATATTTAATAAAATCGAATATATTTATATTCTCATTATAAATTAGAATATTTTTTTATACATTTTATTTTACAAAATCAAAATTAAAATATTTTAAATATCAAAAGGAAAACATAATATAGTTATCTTAAATACATCCATCTAAAGAATATCAATATTAAATTATTATATTTACTCAAGTGTTTACATTATTTAAATAAAATAATTTAAAAATATTGAAATTTAATTAAAAATATTACTTTTTATTTATTTGAATTTATTTAATTTTAATCTATTTCAAATATTTAATAAAATTGAATATATTTATATTCTCTTTATAAAGTAGAATATTTTTTTATACATTTTATTTTACAAAATCAAAATTAAAATATTTAAAATATCAAAAGACAAACATAATATAATTATCTTAAATACATCCATCTAAAAAGATATCAATATTAAATTATTATATTTATTCAAGTGTTTATATTATTAGTATTATTGCAATGAGTAATAAATAAAAAATATTAATTTAAATATTTAAAAAAAATAATAATAATAAATAATATTTTTAATAAAATTTCAATATTTTTAAATTAAATATTTTTTTTTAAAATATTAATACAATTAAAATATATTAACAAAAATACATTCTTAAATACATTTTAATTAGTTATACATTCTTAACATTTTATAATTTTAAAATTATAATTAAGTATTGAAAGTTCTATGTGAAGAAATAAAATAAATATAATATATTTAATAATAAAATAAAATAAAATATACTCTTATCTTTTTAAATAAATATTATTCCTTCCATATTAACAAATAATATTTTTTATTGAATATATTTCAATTTAATAAAAAATATATATTTATTAAAAAATAAAATAAAATATAATCAATATCTTTTTAAATAAATCATATCCTCCCATATTACATATTTTTCACCCACTTGCAATACGGCTGGAAGAAATTAGGACAGTCTGCACGAGAGAAACGAGGAAGGAGAGGCTTAAATATCGAAGTTTCCAAAGCCTTCGGTTGATTTGATGTTTGCACGGCACGCATAATATGGAGGCATAGCATGGCATCCATCCCCCGGTGCATTCCTGGGGCTGGATAGACAGTGCCCTCTTCTACTTCCTGCACACGCCACAATTTTGTCTACTCATTCTCTGTATCAAGACAATTTATTCCTATGAATTAAATGCATAAATCAGTCCTCAGATTTTAAAAATCTACACTGGAAAAGACATAAAGGAATTGTAATTAATTATTATTTGTGTGTCTCCTATTTGCTCTGCTTATGCGTATTTCTCAAGTAGACTTTTATTGGTAGATGTATGTGTTAAAAGTAAATATATTGGCTGTAGAAACAGCTCTGCAAAAAATTGTGTTTTTTTAATGAGGATTTAAGTGTGCTCTGCTGTACAACAGTTTGAAGAAGAAATCACAAAAACAGGGGATGTATTTTTCATGTTATTTTCTGAATATATGCTGAGAGCAGCAGCTTTTGTTTATGACAGTAAAATGAAAGAAGGTTGTAGTTTAGAAATGGTTGCAATATAAGAAATTTTTCTATTTATCCTCTGTTTAATCTCTGTAGTCAAACACGTGGAATCCAAGTCAAGGCATGTGAACCATTTTGCAGGATGCCACACATCCCAACTACAACCTTTGTGCGCTCCCTTGGTGGCATATTTCAAGTTTATTTAAATGATAATCGTCCTTGATAGTGTTTTGACCGCATCAATGTATGTTCTCTACGCCTTCGAAGATTTATTGAATTCTTAAACATGTTTAAATAGTTTTGACCACATCAATGTTATGAGGGATTAGATTTTTCTTCGTAACCTTTTCTTTGGCTCAAATTGAATGTGGGAATTGACCGGGGGACAAGCGAATCAAATTCAAAAGAGGGATTTTGGGGAGCATATGTGGATTTTCTAAGATCAGAATCTTTTTAAAGGGCATTGTTAAGTCTGCCAAATGGTGCTTAACATGCAGGCATGGGAGATATTGTAGTGTATACAAAATACAAACAAACTATATATATGAGGTGATTGGTAAATTTTCTAATACTTCCTGCTAAATAAATAACATATTTGGGCAGAGTCAAAAGTTCTCTTTCATTTTCTTGGTTCTTGGTAGGGGAGATCTCTTGCTGATTGCTTGATGATTTGTCTTCAACGCTGCATTTTTCTCCAATGATATTGCTACTATGCCTTGAAGCTTTCTTAAGTCATTTCCGTGCAAGCATCTGTTTATTAAGCATGGACCTGATGCTGGCTATTTTAGCTCTCCCATGCATTATGTAAATTGTATTATGACATTGGGTTATAGGTAATCTTTCTATATACAAAACCCAACACCTCACCTCAATATTTCTTATTAGAAATATATGTTTCATGGTATTAGTGCCATGATGCATTAAAATAGGTGCACTGGTAATGCATGGCACAATTATATTTTCCTTTAGCCATCTAGCTGGTGCGCTCGTAATGCATACCACATGTCAAAGTTGTTACGATAAGTTGAACATTAATTGGGAATACTAAAACTTTAGAAACTTGTGTTAATTTTTGCCCAGTACAATCTATGATTGGCTGAGGATTTCCTTTCATTTTGCAAATATAAATTTATAAAACTACCTAGCTTAATTCTATGAACCAATATTTTTGTTTAAAAAAACACTGCAAAAATCTATCTCTCGCTAAAAGAATTCGATATTTTTTATTTAATTTTCACTTGTTATAAACTAGATTGAAGCAACAACTGCAAGGAGATCGGTATTGGTTAGTCTTAAAACAAATATTTTCTTTGGTAGGGTTCTGTAATATCATTCCTACAAATTCTCTCAAATTTTTTCATCATCATTGTTGACAATGTGCCATAGTTTGAGCAAAATCTTGAGGTATGTCACTTGCCATGGTTTTATTGAGTTTTTTCTTTAGAATTTGTAAGCGGCCAAATCATATTTTGTTGTTTTTCATTTCATTGGTAAATGAAGGTTCTCTGTGTAAACTGCCTCCAACTCTGCCTGAGCACTCCCTTGTATTTCTTCATTCGAAATACCAACTCTTCCATGCTCCACTCTGTAAGTAGAGCCAGTCTCTCTAGTTAATAAGGGACCATTTCTTGTTGTGCAAAGAATCCACGTACACTCCATTTTGTTTAGAATATTAATATATATCTTCATATTTCCTAAATTTGCAGGACACATTTTCAACTCCATTATTTAGGGTAATGTGAATGCATTACTGTGCATGACATAATTGATTAAACAACATTTAAGATCAAAAGTATATTAGAATTTTTGAATGCTCTGAGATTTGACAATTCTTTAAAAAATCTATTTGTTTAAAATCCTAAATCAAGATTATAATCTTGCTCCTCTCTATAAGAAACCTGATTCATCTACTATAAATGCATTTATGATCAATATTATGAAAGAATTTTTAATCAATTTGAACCATTGGTACAAAGGTCTCTGTAATTCATTTTTACTGTCAAATATTCGCATTTTCTTAAGCATAAGAGTCATGGAAATGTTGCACAAGAATAATCTTGAACTCAAGTTTATCACCATTGCATTATTTCCAACAAAAAATGTTATTAGAAAGATATATACACATTATTTTTCTTTACTTTTAATAATGAAAATAAAGCATTGCTTTATAAATGTTAAATTTTACTATATTTTTTGTCATTTTATTTTACATGGGATATATTTTACATGGGATATTGATATATACCTTTCTTTATATCATATTATCTTTATTAAGTAATTTTGTATTACAAATTTTAAAAAGAATCTCAAAACAAACTCCTGTACATCTATATTTCATTTAAAATATGAAAATTTATCATGTAATATATTTCCTTTATTTTGATCATTGTTACAAGGGCATAGTATCATGGTATGTATTCAAAGATGTTAGCACTTTTAGGTTGTTTGTGCTTGATTGCCATTTGTTGTTGTAAAGTGATTGTAAGATATTTCCTAATAAATTTCATTACTTGTCCATTATATCCTATTCAACAAGAGCCTTTAGAGAAAACTTAGAACCATTGTCATTTGGAATATCAAATTCTTGGTCATAAGTTGTATTTGTAACAACCAACAACTATTTGTTACCAATCTTGCCTAGACAGTTTTCCAACTCTAAGCACAAATGAATAAGAAATCATTGACTACAAAATTTTCAAAAATGAACTTTATATTAATATTACCATCAATTCATGATAATTTTTTTTTCTATTAGCGTTACCCTTGCACCCCTCTTGGTGCAAGTGCTAATTAGTACCCATCAGAGGTAGAAATGGAATACTAATGAATCCAGTCAATGCAATTTCTTTTAGAAATCTTTAGGAACAATATTATAGTTTATATTTAATTTGAATATTCAATAATTTGATAATATCATTCTCGTAGTGTGCATTTAATCATTTTAATATTATTTAATTATTTATAAGGGTTTAAGAGGTGGGACTTCTTGCGGGCGGTGACTTACACTGTAGGGAACTAGTCTTGCCCTAGCTTGCCCCAGATGCCCAAGATATGGGTTGTTGGGCAGGGTCATGGGGACACCCTTGTAAAAAAAATAAAATTTGTTATTATCAATTTTTACTATATAGTAATTTATTTTTATTAGGGAACAATAACTAATTATTTACTGATAGGTGATTATTATTTATTAAGTAAAACCTCTTAAAGGTTATAGTGGTTTTGGACACTCAACTTCCCATGGGGTTGTTTTGAACACTTTTAGTTATTTTTGGATGGTGATAACACCTTGTGGTAAAAGAAAATAACCATCTTGGAATAAACAAAAAAACTAGGCATTCAAATGTAGGAGGTTAACAATTTAGTTGCAACTTACATTTCCCTATCTTAGGCATCCTTGTATTCTATGCTCTCAATCCTATATGTTATTAGGATTGAGTAGTTAGCTTCCGACTACCTTAGCTCCTAATTCAGTTATATAACCATTATTATTGTTTTATATAGGTAGTTAAGTCACTCTAAGGGTTATAATTAAGTATTTAAGTTGGCATGGGTGGTAATTATGGTATAATTATGTAGATATAGGAACTAGTGGTGAGTTTATTATCATCATATAGTGAATTGAAACGTATGGATGCGAGAAATCAAAAGAAACTAAAGCATAAAGTAGCAAGGGCAATGCCTAATTTCCCAAAGCTATGTTATGCCATCAATCTCCTTTAACATTTGAACTTGAGTAGAAATTGATGATGGGATTTATATATAATTGTGTTTGTTCTACTAAAATGAACTGTCTAACTAATCCCATACTTGTTTATTAGTTACAAGTTAGGACTTCTATGGCTTCAACCACTCCACAATTTGTAATTAGCAAGAGTGTAAATTAGACCATCTCACAAATAAATAGTGCCAGAACATTAAAGCCTATTCAATGGCAATAATGTCTCCCTTGGATGTTGTAGTAGACGAGAAAAGGCTTTAAAAACTCATGAGCGAATGGTGGTCTCATGGGAATGCGTCAAAATATTGTAGTCTCACAATGAGTTATACCTAGAAGACATGCATCTCCACACGTGGAAGCCATGTAGTTCATTTAAGCATGTGGCATTCCTAAGAATTGTTTTCAAATACCAAGAATTTGTTGAAAAGCTTCCCCATGACCTAGAAACCCCTTTTCATTTTTTTCCATCCTCGTTGTTGGATTTTTTTTTCATGCAAAGATGTGGATGCATTGACAAGTCATGTAGATTCTTTGCAAAAACGTGGAATCCAAGTCAAGGTATGTGGATAGTTTTAAACACGTGGAATCCAATTCAAGGCATGTGAACCATTTTGCAAGATGCCACGCATCCCAACTACAATCTATGTGCACTCCCTTGGTAGCATATTTCAAGTTTATTTAAATGATAATCATCCTTGATAGTGTTTTGACCGCATCAATGTTTAGTATGTTCTCTACGTCTTTGAAGATTTATTGAATTCTTAAGCACATTTAAATTGTTTTGACCACATCAATGTTACGAGGGATTAGATTTTGCTTCATAACCTTTTCTTTGGCTAATGTAGGAATTGACCAGGGGACAAGCGAATCAAATTCAAAAGAGGGATTTTGGGGAGCATATATGGATTTTCTAAGATCAAAATCTTTTTAAAGGGCATTGTTAAGTCTACCAAATGGTGCTTAACATGTAGGCATGGGAGATATTGTAGTGTATACAAAATACAAACAAACTATATATATGAGGTGATTGGTAAATTTTCTAATACTTCCCGCTAAATAAATAACATATTTGGGAAGAGTTGGAAGTTCTCTTTCATTGTCTTGGCCCTTGGTAGGAGAGATCTCTTGCTGATTGCTTGATGCTTTTTCTTCAACATTGCATTTTTCTCCAATGCTATTGCTACTATGCCCTAAAGCTTGCTTAAGCCATTTCTGTGCAAGCATCTATTTATTAAGCATTTCCCTAATGCCATCTAAATACACATAATGTATGTTGGCTATTTTAGCTCTCCCCTGCATTCTGTAAATTGCATTCTGACATTGGGTTATAGGAAATCTTTCTATATACAAAAACCAACACCTCACCTTAAGATTTCTTATTGGAAATATATGTCTCACGGTATTAGTGCCATGCATTAAAACAGGTGCACTGGTAATGCAAGGCATAGTTATATTTTCCTTCATCCATCTAGTTGGTGTGCTGGTAATCCATACCGCATGCCAAAGTTTTGTTACGATAAGTTGAACATTAATTGGGAATACTGAAATTTAGAAACTTGTGTTAGTTTTCACCTAGTCCAATCTTATGATTGGCTAAGGATTTCCTTTCATTTTGCAAATATAAATTTATAAAACTGCCAACGTTAATGTGAACCAAATGATTTTTGTTTAAAACAACACTGCAAAAATCTATCTCGAGCTAAAAGAATCCTGTAATTTTTATTTACTTTTCACTCATTATGAACTAGATTGAAGCAACAACTATAGGGAGATCAATATTGGTTAGTCTTAAAACAAATCTTTTCTTTGGTAGGGTTCTGTAATATCATTCCTACAAACTCTCTCCACATTTTCCATCAACATTGTTTACAACACTCCATAGTTTGAGAAAAATCTTGAGGTATGTCACTTGCTATGGTTTTACTGAGTTTTTTCTTTAGAATTTGTAAGTGACCAGATCATATTTTGTTGTTATTTATTTCATTGTTAAATGAAGGTTTTCTATGTATAAGTTGCCTCCAACTCTGCCTGAGCACTCCCTTGTATTTCTTCATTTGAAATACCAACTCTGCCATTCTCCAATTTGTAAGTAGAGCCAGTGTCTCTTTGGTTAACAAGGGACCATTTCTTGTTGTGTGAAGAATCCTCATACACTCCATTTTGTTTAGAATATTAAAATATATCCTCATATTTCCTAAATTTGTAGGATAAATTTTCAACTCCATTATTTAGGTTAACATGAATGCATTACTGTGCATGACATAATTGATTAAACAACATTTAAGATCAAAAGTATATTAGGATTTTTGAATGCTCTAATATTTGACAATTCTATAAAAAAACTATTTGCTTAAAATCCTAAATCAAGATTACAATCCTACTCCTCTCTATAAGAAACTTGATTCATCTACTATAAATACATTTTTGATCAATGTTATGAATTTTTTTTTAATCAACTCGAACCATTGGTACAAAGGTCACAGTAATTAATTTTTACTGTCAAATCTTCTCATTTGCTTAAATATAAGAATCATGGAAATGCTGCGCAGGAATAATCCTGAATTCAATTTTATTACCATTGCATTATTTCCAAAAAAAATGTTATTAGAAATATGTATACATATTATTTTTCTTTATTTTGAGTAATGAAAACAAAGCATTGCTAAATGTTAAATTTTTACTATATTTTTTGTCATATAATCCCGAATTCAATTTTATTACCATTGCATTATTTCCAAAAAAAATGTTATTAAAAATATGTATACATATTATTTTTCTTTATTTTGAGTAATGAAAACAAAGCATTGCTAAATGTTAAATTTTTACTATATTTTTTGTCATTTTATTTTACATGGGATATAGATATATACCTTTCTTTATATCATATTATCTTTATTAAGTAATTTGGTATTACAAATTTTAAAAAGAATCTCAAAACAAACTCCTATTTAATTTAAAATATGAAAATTCATCATATTATATTTCCTTTATTTTTATTATTGTTACAAGGGCATAGTATCATGGTATGTATTGAAAGATGTTAGCAGTTTTAGGTTGTTTTTTCTTGATTGCCATTTGTTGTTGTAAAGTGATTGCAAGATATTTCCTAATAAATTTTGTTACTTGTCCATTATATCCTATTCAACAAGAGCCTTTAGAGAAAACATAGAACCATTGTCATTTGGAATATCAAATTCTTGGTCATAAGTTGTAATTGTAACAACCAACAACTGCTTGTTACCAATCTTGCCTGGATAGTTTCCCAACTCTAAGCACAAATGAATAAGAAATCATTGACTACAAAATCTTCAAAAATGAACTTTATATAAATATTTCCATCAGTTCATCATAGAAAAAATAATTTTCTATTGGCATAACCATTGCACCCCTCTAGGTGCAAGTGCTAATTAGTATCTGTCAGAGGAAAAAATGGAATACTAATGAATCCAATCACTACAATTTCTTTAAAAAGTCTTTAGGAACAATGTTATAGTTTATATTTAATTTTAATATTCAATAATTTGATAATATCATTCTCTTAGTGTGCATTTAATTAATATTATTTAATTATTTATAAGGGTTTAAGAGGTGGGACTTCTTGCCGGTAGTGACTCCCACCGTAGGGGACTAGTCTCGCCCCAACTCACCCTAGATACCCAAGATACAGGTTGCTAGGATGGGTCGCAAGGACACCCCTTTGTAAACAAAAAAATATATATTATCAAAGTTTTACTATATAGTAATTAATTTTTATTAGGGAACAATAACTAATTATTTATTGATAGGTGATTATTATTTATTAGGTAAAACATCTTAGAGGTTATAGTGTTTTTGGACATGAGCAACTTTCCATGGGGTTGTTTTGAACACTTTTAGTTATTTTTGGATGGTGATAACACCTTGTGGTGAAAGACAATAATGATCTTTGAACTAACAAAGAAACTAGGTTATTTATTAGGTAAAACATCTTAGAGGTTATAATGGTTTTGGAAACTCAACTTTCCATGGGGTTGTTTTGAACACTTTTAGGTATTTTTGGATGGTGATAATACCTTGCGGTAAAATAAAATAACCATCTTGGAACTAACAAAAAAAAAAACACTAGGCGTTCAAATGTAGGAGGTTAACAATTTAGTTGTAACTTACATTGCCCTATCTTAGGAATCCTTGTATGTTATGCTCTTAATCCTATATGTTATTAGGATTGAGTATTTGGCTTCCAGCTACGTTAGCTCCTAATTAAGTTATATAACTATTATTATTGTTTTATATAGGTAGTTAAGTCACTCTAAGGGTTATAATTAAGTATTTAAGTTTGCATGGGTGGTAATTATGGCATAATTAGGTAGATAGAGGAGCTAGTGGTAAGTTTATTATTATCATATAGTGAATTGTGTTCTTATTATAGATATTTAGATGTTTGCTCCTTCAAAATGACTTGTTATTTTCAATTATTATTAAGTATTTGCAACATATTTCATATTATTATTTTTTTTCATGCAAGTTGTTTCATTGCAAGCGATACTAGAGCACAATTTAACATTGTGAAGGAAAAAAATAATGTAATTTTTTTAAAATATTGGAGTTGATTTTGAGAATCCTTTATCTCTTAGATTTTAGTGAACTTTTTCCAAAAAATTTTGAGGATTTTTAAAAAATATTTAAGTTGCTACAATAATTTTTTTAGATAAAATAAATCAAATTTAGTGATTTATTATAGAATTAGGGTTTGCACAAAATTCGCTTTGAAGACTATAAATAAAATCATTTCTTTTATTTTTTATTTGAATATGAGATCTAGGCCTTGGTAAATTATAGTAAAAATTTCAAAATATTTTGATTTGATTTGTGTGATTTACTACAAAATGTTTTTTTCTCATTATGACATGGCTTGCAACAAGAGGAAAACAAATGTTACAATAGAGGCTATTACTCCTAATGATGAAATCAACAAGGTTAAGGAAACAAATTTATAAGTGAAGAAGGAAATGATTAAAATAATTTCATCAGTAAAGGAGATGAATTAGGATATACATCACCTAAAAAAGGATATACACCACTTGATCAGGGTTATAGTATGTTGGATTATATATGCCGATAGAATTATATAGTTACTTAGAAATTTGAAGGTGTTTTATTAAGGAGTTCTCCATTTTACATTATGAGTCTTTTAAACCATACATGTATGAAGGGAAGTGCGTAGAAATTTTTATGATAACCATTGTATTTACAACATCAACAACAACTAAAACATTTTTCTATTTATAATTTTATAATGTTTAAATTTGACATTAGCAGAGGTAGCAACAATGCTTCCAGAAATTTAGAATCAAATTGCATCATGCACCTTGGAGAGATTGCTTCAATAACCAAAAATAGATTTCTATAGTTATACAATGGAAAATAAAGAAAAGCTTACAAGTATAGAAATAAAAAAACCAAAAGGATCATGGCTACATCACAGGAGAATACAAAATCTGATGAATGGCAATGAAGTCAAATATAAAAAAATTAATTTACAGTATAATAACCATCAAATTGCAAGGGATCCCTCTAGAAATACAATATTATTATCAATGCAAATAGTAAATATACTCAAAGATTTTATCATGAGAAACATAATTTAAGTTAATATCTTAGAGTACACTTTAGAAGATAAATAAATTTAATTTAATTATCCAGGAGGATCCAAAAGAACCTAAAATTTTCACAGTCTCAAAATCTCTCAAAACTGGCGTTATTATGTAGAGCCCACCGACATGAACCCGACACAACTTGAACGGGCTCAAAAGGAGTCTGTATGCAAAAGTTGCAAGTAGTCAAAGTTCAGGTCAATAGGCAAATCAGAGGGCTCAGAAAAAGGGAAAAAAAATTGAAGTCATCAAAGGTGTTAAAATGGGGTGTCTTCGTTGAAAATGGAGTCCATTTGCACAAGATACAAGCAATCAAAGTTGGCAACATACATTGACCAGTCAACTCTTCGTCATCAGTCCAATTAGCACAATGGCCAATCAACCCTTGAAACTCGGCGTCATCTCACCTCTCCACGTGGCAGACCATTATTGGAAAAAGGTGGCAGAAATATGGATTAAACCATATTGTTAGAAACAAAACTCACCGTGGCAGACCATTATTGGAAAAAGGTGGCAGAAATATGGATTAAACCATATTGTTAGAAACAAAACTCACCGTGGCAGACCATTATTGGAAAAAGGTGGCAGAAATATGGATTAAACCATATTGTTAGAAAAAAAACACGTATGGTTTAAAAATTAAAAGAAAAAAAGAAAGAGAGGATTTGGTGGGATTTTATCCCTTAAAATCCTCTTGCCTTGCCCATAAAACAAGGAGAGAAATAAAGCACGTAAAATTATATTTCAACAAATTAACCCCTTTATATTGTTTAAGAGGGTTATTGTTTTATTTGTTCATGGGAGTTATTTATTAAATATGGAGGTTACACCCCATATAGCATATTTTATGTATAAAAAGGGGGTGTAGGTTCTTAATTTTTCAACCAAGTGATGGAAAATTATTGGAGAATTGTGAAAGAATTTTTAGAGAGAATTCGAATACTAATGGAGGGTTTGATTTATTTTTGAGAGGAAGAATTGCAAGGTTTTATTATACATCAAAATTGTAATAGTGAGAGAGATTGTGAGAAATTTGTACATAAGCCGTAATTGCTTGGCATCATTAATAAAGCAGTTCCTTGTTGAGAAGCAGACCCAGAGATGTAGCTTAAATTGAGCGAACTCATTATCAAGCTCGTGATCTCTCTTCTTCTCTTCTCTTTTATAATTATCTCCAGTATTTATTTCTTGAGTTTCTAATTATGATATTTAAGTAATTAGTTTATGTTTTATTAATTTTGGATAAGAAAAAGTGAATGCTAATTTCCATAATTTCAATGGTTAAGATTCATAACCACGTAATTCTGTTGGATCGGGGTAAAATTTGTGGTTGGGAGTAAATTGCAAATTATTTGTAGCTCTTTAATTACATATCATTTAATTTGTTATATAGGGTTTTAACCCTAATTACACATTGTATAAACTAATAGATAAGCAATAAATAGGACCGATTAGAAACAAACCATCAATACTTTGATAATTTGATAAAGTTCTTGATATTTTTCCAATACAACTAATATAAATCCTCATCTACAAAAGGCATCAAGTTCCTTAAGCTTTTGTCAGTGGAGTGGATATGTATTGCACAACTACCAAAATAATACAACTCCTTAAGGAACTATTCTCACAAAGAAAGAAGTGCAAGATTAAATTTCATAAATACAATATTAATTTAATTTACAATACAATAACAATCAACTTGGAAGGGATCCCTCCAAAAATACAATATTATTATCAATGCAAATAGTAAATATATTCAAAGATTTTATCATGAGAAACATAATTTAAGTTAATATCTTAGAGTACAATTTTATATGTATATAGAAGATACATTAATTTAATTTAATTTTTGATATAGGGTTTTAACCCTAATTGAAAATTGTATAAACTAATAGATAAGTAGTAAATAGGACCGATTAGAAATGAACCATCAATACTTTGATAATTTGATAATTTGAAAAAGTTCTTGATATTTTGCCAATATAGCTAATATAAATCCTCATCTACAAAAGGCATCAAGTTCCTTAAAATTCTGTCAATGGAGTGGATATGTATTGTACAACTGGAAAAACAATACATCTCCTTAAGGAACTATTCTCACAAAGAAAGAAGTGCAAGAGTACATTCCAAAAACCCAAATATAAATACTCAAGCCAAATCCCATCAAAGGGGCTACTAGTCAACTTTGAGGAGCCATGAGAATAGCAAGAAACTAAGATAAGTGCAAGAGTACATTCCAAAAACCCAAATATAAATACTCAAGCCAAATCTCATCAAAGGGGCTACTAGTCAACTTTAAGGAGCCATGAGAATAGCAAGAAACTAAGATATTTGACAAAAGGGAGGATTGAAGTGGCTGTTGAAAAGTGGGAAGCAGGGAGAAAGAGCTCAATGTCTGTGAGCAAGAGCATTTTCATTCTTTTTTAATCTTAGTTAAAATTGTTGATTAATATTTATTCTTTTTTCATTATGAAATATTTACTACGGTTTTAAAGTATTGTTGTATTTTAATGTTATCTATATAATGTGTGTTTGTAAAAAAAATTAATAATTATTTTATAAATTAAAATTAATGTCAAATTAAAAGAATAGAAAAAAATTTGAAGGTATATTATAGTTGCATGTTAAATGTAAGATTTAATGTTCTAATAAAGTGGTGGTCATTGTAAAAAATTCTATAATATAGATTGCTTCTTATTGTGATTTTGTATTTAACAAAGGATTCTTTACATTGTGTTATGAAAGCATAAGCATCTTCTAATTATTCGTTGTCATTGAAGAGGCAAGATTTTTGTTGCTATTAAATAGAGTTGTCAACTACAATACTAATATCTTGTAAGTTAATTAAGATTGTTTACTTTAGTAATAGTTTTTATCTACAAATCAAAAGATAAAAAAAAAATTATTTGTCTAAATTGTGTATTAGC
Source organism: Sequoia sempervirens (assembly GCA_007258455.2). Classification (NCBI taxonomy): domain Eukaryota; kingdom Viridiplantae; phylum Streptophyta; class Pinopsida; order Cupressales; family Cupressaceae; genus Sequoia; species Sequoia sempervirens. The sequence continues at coordinate 348,385 of VDFB02323508.1, forward strand.
TTGGGAATTATTTCATACCCATTTTGAATATTACAAGGATACAACCACCCTAGATTTCCATAGTGATAAAAGGATAATCACATCCTTGTTTTGAAGATGATTAAGTAAATTCAAAAGAGCATTACTTATTTTGTGCTGTAATTTTCAAAGAATCTAGTAAAAAACTAAAGCCATGTTTCATTTATGGGTCACATATTGATTAAACATTTTATACAAAATAGGGTGCTCCAATTTTAAGTTGAAAGAAAAACCAAATTAAATTTATAATATATGGCATTCTTGATATGTATGTGTGTGTCTCTTAAACATTTTGTGTCATCAATATGCTAAAAATTTCAATCCATTGTAATTGAATACCACTCTTTTTTTTGTACCTCTCCCATACCCTCTTTTCATGTGTCAATATTATACCAACTTCAAGCTTTTTTTAATAATATCCTTAAGATTCTATATAATTTATATGACTACATATTACTATTTTAGAGAAGATGCTTGATTATGCCAAGATTCATTTAGAGTTGTATAGGAGTGTGAAAGACTATGTACATAAAAATCCAAATCTAATAAATAATATCTGAAGATAGATGAATTGAAATTAAAATATCTAAAATGGTGGAGTAGAAATCTTGGCACTGTAGAACTTGAAGGTATTATTCAAGGTAGCTTATCAACAAAATAGATAGCTAGCCTAGTCATGCTTACCAAACCACAATCCACCTAGCATGCAAAATTATTGAACACCTAGCATGCAAAATTATTGAGAAGCATGATAAAATGCAAGACCAAGAGAAACAAGATAAAAGGGAAAAAGGGAAATTATATTTCAGACCAAAAAATTCGCTTCTTGAAAAATAAGTAAGTTGAGTATGCAAAGGGGGTGATGAGGAACTGTTGTGCAGGATCATGGAAAAAATAGACCCTTAAGTGGCAAAAAATTCAAAAAATGCAAAGTTAGGCAACTTGACGTAAAAATTTGAATAAGTTATCTATATTATTTCAAAAAATGTAACAATAGAATCTATAGAAAATTGAATTTAGTTTGTAAACTACTAGGTTTGTTTTAAAAAAAAAAAAATCTATTTGGTGAAAATTTGAAATTTCAATGCAATGGTATTTCAATTTTAGGGAAAAAATAAGAAGTAGGTGTCTGTCTAACCACCCTAACCACAATAAAATGATAATATTTTTTTATAAGATTTTAGATATAAGTAGAGGACTCATGCCCATGATGCATTTTTTTGTAATTTTTTTCCAAGTAAATAATTAATTATGCTTTTTATTACAAATTTTTAAAAAAATAAAAACTCATATGTCTAACCACCTTAACTTGGTCAAAACTTCATGAAATTCAATTTTTCTTTTTTTAATCCTATAGTATGTGAAGCATAGAATGTGACACATGTTTTGGATTCAAAAAATGTGATACCGTTTGAAAGCTATAGATGTTTTTCAATCAGCCTATTAATCAGGACTTTAAAGAATAATTTATATCGGTGGACATATGAGAATCTCTTTTAGAAACCCTTTTCGTTTCATCAATTTTGGGTAAAAAAAATAGTCGTCAGCCACATACCCATCATATTGCCACTTTTTGGCCCATCATGATCCTGCACATACCCTGAAATGGAGTGGATATGTATTGCACAATTGCCAAAATAATACATCGCCTTAAGGAATTGCTCTCACAAAGAAAGAAGTGCAAGAGTAAATTCCAAAAACCCAAATATAAATACTTAAGCCAAATCCCATCAAAGGGGCTACTAGTTAACTTTGAGGAGCCACAATAATAACAAGAAACTAAGATCTTCTACAAAAGGGAGGATTGAAGTGGCTATTGAAAAGTGGGGAGTAGGGAGAAAGAGCTCAATGTCTGCGAGAAAGAGAATTTTCAATTTTATTTTTTATCTTAGTTAAATTCATTGATTAATATTTATTAAGATTTTATAGGCAATATGCCTTTTGTTTAAAAAAATAAATAAATTATTAAGATTTATTATTTTATCATTATGAAATATTTACTACGATTTTAAAGTATTGTTGTATTTTAATGTTATCTATATAATGTGTGTTTGTAAAAAAATTAATAGTTATTTTATAAATTAAAATTAATGTGAAATTAAAAGCATAGAAAAAAATTGAAGGTATATATTAGTTGCATGTCAAATGTAAAATTTAATGTTCTACGAAAGTGGTGGTCATTGTCAAAAATTCTATAATATAGATTGCTTCTTAGTGTGATTTTGTATTTAACGAAGGATTCTTTACATTGTGTTATGAAAGCATAATAATCTTCTAATTAGTCATTATCAGTGAAGAGGAAATTTTTTTGTTGCTATTAAACAAAATTGTAAACTACAATACTAATATCTTGTATGTTAATTAAGATTGTTTACTTCAGTAATAGTTTTATCTACAAATCAAAAGATTAAAAAAAATATTTGTCTAAATTGTGTATTAGCTTGGGAATTATTTCATACCCATTTTGAATATTACAAAGATACAACCACCCTAGATTTCCATAGTGATAAAAGGTTAATCACATCCTTGTTTTGGAGATGATTAAGTTAATTAAAAAGAGCATGACTTATTTTGTGTTGTAATTTTCAAAGAATCTAGGAAAAAACTAAAGCCATGTTTCACTTATGGGTCATATATTGATTAAACAATTTATACAAAATAGGGTGCTCCAATTTTAAGTTGAAAGAAAAACCAAATTAAATTTATTGTATATGGCATTCTTGATATGTATGTGTGTGCCTCTTAAAAATTTTGTGTCATCAATATTCTGAAAATTTCAATCCATTGTAATTGAATACCACTCTTTTTTTTGTAACTATCCCATACCCTCTTTTCATGTGTCAATATTATATCAACTTCAAGCTTTTTTTAATAATATCCTTAATCTTGATTCTATATAATTTTTATGACTACATATTACTATTTTAGAGAAGATGCTTGATTATTCCAAGAGTCATTTAGAGTTGTATATGAGTGTGAAAGAATGTGCACATAAAAATCCAAATATAATAAATAATTATATCAAGAGATAGATGGATTGAAATCAAAATATCTAAAATGGTGGAGTAGAAATCTTGGCACTGTAGAACTTGAAGGTATTATTCAAGGTAGCTTACCAAAAAAATAGAGAGCTAGCCTAATCATGCTTACCAAACCACAATCTTGAACACCTAGCATGCAAAATTATTGAGAAGCATGATAAAATGCAAGACTAGTAGTTGAGCTGAAAACAAGGTAAAAGATGAGAAACAAGATAAAAGGGAAAAAGGGAAAGTGGATTTTAGACCAAAAAAATCGCTTCTTACAAAATAAGCAAGTTGAGTATGCAAAGGGGGTGATGAAAAACTGAAATGTAGGCCATGAGTATGCCAACTTTGATGCTTTTGTTTCATTTCTTGCCATAGTTCCTTTAAAGGATGAGGAATCTCTTACACAGAATGCAACAAGTGGGAGTGGCATTGCAATTGCTTGTGGTTTAATTGAACCAAGTGATGCCATTGATGGTCCCAAGGAAGAGCAAGATGAGCATTATTGAGTGTAATTTTGTATTAATTTGACATTTCACATTGCATTACCAATTATCTTTGTCACCATCACTTGTGTTTTTCAATTTTGTATATATATATATATTATAATTATGGGTGGTTGTCAGATGTACTAAACCTAGATTATTTTTTGATGTATAGAAAACTTGAAATTTGAACACATACCCAAATGAAAAATATAGAGTGAATTTTTTTTGACAAACATACTTACATAATTGATGGTATTTGCAAGGGGAGCAAATTCAAAATCAGTATTGGAGAAATAAAAGAATGGAGTGATGGTTGAAGAAAAGAGAGGATCGATGAGTATATAGAAGATTTGAATAAGGAACAATCTAGAAAGACATAGAGAGAAGCTACTGAAAGGTATTGTGATCAACACCTTGAAACACACCCACCTAAACCTCTATTTAATCTTCCTTTGGTAGAGGAAAACATGGAAGTTTTGTTGCAAGGGACATAGAATTCAATCCAAATGTAATGAATTTGAAACCTATTGGATTATTATGTGGAGTTTATGGATTGTGAGCTAGGCCTACATATCTGTGGCTCAATTTATTTGATCCAAAAGAAGGATGAAAGTATTTTTTATTCATACAATTTTTTAAATGTGATCTTGACTTTAGGTCAATGATTTATCTTCAAGCTATCATTTCTCTTTGTGAATTTTTGCTTCATAGTTTTAGTGGTAGGTTTGTTTTGATTAAAAACTTGGTAATTTAACACCAAATTTTTAATGGAGGTGAAATAGTTATGTTGATTGTAATTTATCTAGAATGTCTTATAAATTTAAAAATAGCATCAAGTAAATAGAGAAGCCAATAATTTGATAAAAAATCAAAAAATATGTTCATTGGCATGTTAATGTGAGATAATATCTCAAACTTAAAGAACTATATTTAAATAATTATTGGACAAGGATGCTTTGTCATCTAGAATTCAAAATTAAATTATTAATAAGAAATTGTTCTTTTGAATTTATGACTAGAGGTTTGGGTTCTCCTTGGGTTAACTCATAGGGGTGGTTGTTTTCCTAACAAAGTGGCAAGTGTTTATGAAATTCCACATAGAATTTACTTGAATCTGAACTATTGATTTTTGGCTCCTATTGACAACTCTTGCTCTTCTATAGTAGACTTTCACCTAAAAGGAGAGAGATAGGAGCAAAAATGCTAATGGTTTATTCAAATAATGTTATGTGTGATGTTGTCTAACCTAAATGAAGTTAACTAAATGCAATTGATAGATCTAAATGAATTAAAACGAATGAAAAAGTGAGATTTAAGCTATGTTTGAAAACACATTGCGTAATGCAACAATGAACTAAATGAATAAAATATGCAGAATAGAAAGAAATAGGAAGAAACAGAGTGCACTTGGGTGAAGTATGATGTATCTAGAATGTTGTGGATGCTAGCTAAAATCACTAATTTTTCACAATGGGACTCATTCATCCAGGGTGGCGAATTAGTCCTCCTGGTGAAAAACTATCGGAAGCAAGTTTCTGTCTGTCGGGATCCAAAATCTGAATTTTTTTAGATTTTCAGTCCTACAGTGGGACTGATTCGCCACAGGTGGTGAATTAGTCCTCTCCCAAAATTCTAAAAAATCAAGAGACAACTCTGTAGCACCAGATGTAGAAATCACTGCTTGTCGGGTTGTCGAAGTCAATTATGCAGGAAACAAACAAAAAACCTTCTCCAAACTTGAAATAGACTTAAGTTGACTTGAAGCACCTAGTTGACTTGTAAACCAATCTTCAACACTAAAAATCTTGTCAAATCTGCACACCAAAGGCTGCAAACAACCATACAATAGGGGAAAAATGGTTTAAGGTTATTGAATAGGGGTTTTCCTTGGTCAAACCCCTCTTTTGGTAATCAAACCCTTAATAAAATAATGATAAACTAATAACATGCAAATGCTATCAACTTACCAAACCCTTGATGATGCAAATCTGAAGTAATGTCAATGGCTACTTCAAAGTGCTTGAAAAGATGTTGTAAAATGCTTGAATGTGAGATGGAATGCTTGAATGAATAAGGAGATTGTAGGAGATGTAAAATGAGGTAAAATTCACTTATTTATACACACTTGTGCCTTAGTTATTGTAACGTCTAGAAAATGCAGAAGAAAAAGTTAAAAGAACACACCAATGCAATCTAAGCTCTAAATGCAATCTAAGTTAAACAACAGAGAACAAAGGAAAGCTAAAACGTAAATAAACTGAACAATCTCACCCAATATCTACGTAATTCCATGTATAACCTCAATTTCCCTTCTCCATTTTGTCGTTGTAGTATAATTTCCCTCAGATTTCTCTTATGCAAGTATATCCTATGATAGTAATTTAGCAAAACATCGAAGATTCAAGATAATTGCTCCAAAATTCATGATTTCGAGAGAGATTGGAATGATGAAAGACATCAATTTATAGAAAATTGATCATTCAAATGATAGGCCAGGATCAAAAGATCGACAGATGGTTGAGATTGAAAGATTAGACATGCATTATGATAACAGTTAGTAGTGACATGAGTGATAAAAACTAGAAATAGAAATAAAGATTAAATAAATGATTTAATCTGCGAGTTTGGTATTCAAAAACAGCAGAATAGTCTTTGCATGACAAAGATAAAGATGTATTAAAGCAACTCTTTGTTCGAATGCACACACAAGATTTAATTAATTAAATAGAAATATTTAATTAATATGCATGTACACGCAATTGAGTTAGAACTAGATGACTGAATGATATGACAAATAGATTACTAGTGAAATCCATTCAGACACTAATCTAGAGTTAACTGACCGATTAAAATAGATGTCTTGAATAAGAGTGAATACTTAGATAATTTGCACAATTATCTAAATATAGAGGAATGCGTTAAAATAGAATTTATGAATTAAATAATTCATTTAATTCAAGATTTGATATTTGAAGAAAAATTAAATAAATAAGATTTATTTAATTAAGTGATGAAGGGATTTGAATGAATAATTAAATAAATAAAAGGATTTATTTAATTATAGTTGAAATATGACAGAGGTAAATTAAATAAGAATTTATTTAATTTGATAGGAAGGATAAGGTTAATTAGTAACATAATTAAATCAAAAGCGTTTATTTAATTAATCAGATAGAATAAAGAAAAGTGTGAATTAATTAAATAATTAAGATTATTTAATTAATAGAAGAATAAATATTAAGGTAAATTAATTAAATAAATAGATTTATTTAATTAATAAAAAGATGAAGAACTTTAGAGAACAATTAAATAATTGACATTATTTAATCATGACCATGGAAATACGAACTATGAAGAAATTGAAGTCGTAGGTTTAGACCAGATTTCAGTGTCTACAGTTACCTATTCATACCTCATCATTGGCTGACATCAAGTGATTTTGAATAAAATCCCTTAGAAGGAAAATTTAAAATATTTTGAATTTGGGGCCAAGGGGGACTCATTTGCCACCCATGGTGAATGGGTCCCACCTAGGACTTGAAAATGTGTGTTGGGAAATATGTTGTATTTAATGTTGTTTGTCAAGATAATACTCAAAAATACACTTAATTAAGCATATGAGAGTATAAAGGGGTCAAATAAAGCATGAGAAAGGGATAAATAATGAAGATGTACCTAGAAAATCATGAAAGCTTGTTACAACACTTTACAACACTTCAAAATAGGACTTGTTGGGTGATAAAAAGGTGATTTTTAGGTGAATTGTAATTAATAGAGTCTAGAAGAATGTAGAAATGTCTTACAACACTTGACAACACCTTCACAAGATGTCGTTATTTATATTTTAGTACCTAAATAAGCATGTTCAAGCCATGTTGCAATATAAAATCAAAGAAAAATAGTTCCAACACCATGAAACAAGACCTAAAAGGCCATGAAAATGACAAGGGGCCATTTTTCTATGGCACATTTAGCCCCCACTTTAGTGAGAGGATGAACTTTCTTCAAACTCACACTAAAGTAGCCATGAACATTGAGAGTAGGGTTAAAATGCACTTACGCTAGCAAGATGGAATGTCAATGATCAAGAGGGATGATCAAGCCCCCGGGATGAAGATACCATGGAAAACTAAGCATAAGAGCAAAGGAACACACATGTGTTGAAAATAATCGGATGATTTGTCCAACTAGTCGTGGATTAGATCTAGGTTAATTGTTTAAAAAAAGAGAATGTGTACTCACTTTGGGGTGAAAAAACACAAGATGATCTGCAAGGTGAGAAGGCTCAAATGTACTCACTCTGGGACCACGAAACTAGTTGTCTGCGGGGTGAGAAAGCCCAAAAAGGTAAGATACATATGCTAGTTGGTATGCACTCACAAACACAAAAGTGGCTATGGGGAAAAGTCATGCCGCTAGGTGGGCTTCTTGCTCAACCATATTAAAGTTATACCTGTTGATACACGAGCGGGAGAAAAGGGATTTTGAAATTCAAAGCAATGGAAAAGGAAATGGAGCAAGATCAGAAAACTGACAGTCGAATCAGGAGCTGGAGTCAAGTCAGAAGCAAGGTAAGGATGACTAGGATGATGTGGACTCCGGAGACAAAATACAGGTGGAACCTGGGGGAAAGGAAAATCTGGAGATTAACCCTGCTGCATCTTCCACCGGTAAAAATGAGAAAGCTAAAGGGGGAGTGGGGACCACTGGCGGCATTGGAGGCAATCGCAAACCCTGGACCTCTCTATTCGGGGTAAAACCTAATGGAAAATCATCTTTCCCTCCAGTGCAAAATATCTCATCCCCAGTTAGAGGTAAGTTTGCAATTTCTATTCCAGATCTACTAATTGACCATAATATAGCCCTAATGGAACGAACTCTAGTTGGGAAGTTCATGGGCCCTAGACCAAATATTGAAGTGGTCAGGGAGTTTGTTAAAAATAAATGGAGAACTAGCGGGAAAGTCTTAGTTGCTGCTCTTCCAAAGGGTTTTTTTGCGTTTGAATTTACTTGTAGAGAGGATATCACAGCTGTTAGAAGTGGAGGTCCTTGGGTGATAGGAAAATCTTCCCTAGCTCTAAAGAAGTGGTCCTCCAACTTGGATCTATCGAATTCCATCTTTGGGAATGTCCCAGTTTGGGTTAGACTTCCAGGCCTGCCCCTGGAGTACTGGAGTGAAGACATCTTTCATGGTATTGTGAGCTCCTTTGGTGATCTCCTTTCGATTGACACAATGACAGCTACTAGAAAGAGATTGGTTTTTGCGAGGATATGTGTGGGAGTCTCCTAGGAAGAAGATCTACCATCATCGATTGAGATCCAATCTAAACTGGGTTCATGGGAACAAAATATAGAGTTTGAAACCATCTTGTTTGCCTGCTTCAAGTGTAGGAAATCTCATCACTGGGCAAAAGAATGCCCCTTAAATGCCACTTCAGAGAAAGAAAAACCAACAGGACCTGGAAAAAAGGTGTGGAAAAAAAAGAAGAATGACTCAGGAGAAGAAAGGAAGGAAAATAAAGAGCAGGAACTAGAAAACAAAGAGTCTGATATTCAGAATAGCTCTCCAGAGATTGAAGTGGTCATGGAGTCTAAAGGTGAGATCCCTAATGATCCTCATTACATGAATCTTGTTAAAATGTCTTCATCAAAGGAAAGTGATTCCGATGAGGACACCTTAGTTGGAGAAGGAGATCAAAACCTTTCTACCTCCTTATCCCAAATGACAGTCCCTTCTGATAGAAACAAAGAGATCCCGGGTCTGGAGGATATTCCTAGTGAGGGCTTATCCTTAGTTCTGAATATTCCTCCACCCTCCCCATCTTCTGATAATCTTCCCCCTCAGGGAGTAGTGCACCTAACGGATTCCAACTCCACAGATTGGGTTAAGGATTCCCTTGAAAATCTGGATCACACAGTAAATCTTTCCAGTAATGTCTTGTCATGTTAAGAGAATGGTAACATGGATACCTTACCTTGGGAACAAAGAATACTAACTGAAAAGGAATGGGAGTCCAGTAGAGAGACGGATAGCCAAGATGAGACTGATAAAGAGGAGAATATATCAAAGAAGAAGACAAAAAATATAAACAATGGAAGACCCCAAGTGGCATTTCTACCAGATCAAGAGTCAAGGCAGATTGTGGAGTAGTAAAGAACTCAAGAGGTAAAAAGTCTTTGAAAAAGAAAAGAGAGCTGAATAGTTTTAAGGATATTGCGGATGGATCTCAGAAAACCATCCCGGAATGTCTTAACTCCCCCGGTATCTAATGAAGATTATGTCCTGGAATATCAGGGGACTCAATAACCCCCACAAGCAGGATGTTCTTCACAATTTCGTTAGAGATCACAAGCTGGATATTCTTTTAATTCAGGAAACTAAAATGTCAAAGGAGAAAATTGAAAAGATGAAACTTTTCCAGTATTACAGTAACCAAGGCAATAATTCGAATGGCGCTTCTGGAGGCATTGTGACTTTTTGGAATAGCCACACTATCAAAGGAGATCCGATATTGGAAGGTACGAGTCATATAGCCATTAGATTTACACATATAAGAGATAACTTCAGTTGGATTCAAGTGAATATATATGCTCCTAATAGAAAAGGAATCAGAAAATCATTTTGGTTGGAATTAGTTGCTTTTAGGAGGATTTTTGATAAAGAAGCTTGGATTGTTATGGGGGATTTTAACACACCCTTAATGAATGGAGAAAAATTTGGGGGATCCCAGATCAATTTGGAGAGTAAAGAGGATCTTCAGAATTTCATTGATAATCAAGGGCTGATTGATCTGGATCTACATGGAGCTTCCTTTACCTAGTCTAATCGTAGAAAGGGGATGGATCTCATACAGGTCAGATTAGATAGATCTTTGATCTCCAATCATTGGTTTTTTTATTATTACTGCTCCCTTAAAGCTCTTACAAGAATTGGCTCTGATCATTTTCCTATCAATTTCACTGCAGATCTAATAAAAAAGAAGAAGAATACTCCTTTTAGATTTGGAAAAATGTGGATCTCTCATCCTGATCTTAAAGAGGAAATAAGGAAATGGTGGAATATAAGAATTCAAGGAACTGCTATGTTTAGAATTGCAAAAAATTTAAGGGAAGTGAAATGTAATTTAAAAAAGTGGAAAAATGAATCTTTTGGGAACATCTTTAGGATTAAGTCTGATCTATAGATGGATTTGGGAGAAGTTCAATTTAAAGTATAGAAGGAGGGTTACTTGAATGACACTAAGGAAAAAGAGAATGAGCTCCTCACGAAGATGCATGACATAATTGGAAAGGAGGAGTTCTGGAGACAAAGATCTAGAGCTCTTTGGTTATTTGCAGGAGACAGAAACAACAGGTACTTCCATCTATCGACATCAAAACACAGAGCTGTAAACAAAATATCTCAAATAGAAGTGAACGGATCCAGGTATGAGGAGGAGGAGGATATTAGAAAGCAGGCGAGCTCCTTCTTTAAACATCTTCTCTCGGCAAGTAATGAAATAAACCAAAATGAGCAGGATCAGTTAGTTGAAGCTATACCAAGAATTATCAACTAGGAAAATAACTCTTTTTTGACAGCTATCCCCACCAATGAGGAAGTCAAGTGGGCTATCTTTTCCTTTGACGGGAGTAAAGCTCCGGGTCCTGATGGTTTCCCTTTATTTTTCTTTCAATGGCTCTGGGAGATTGTTGAAGAAGATGTGGTAAATGCTGTTAAAGAATTTTTTGGATCCAAAAGTCTTCTAAAAGAATTAAATGCTACTTTCTTGGTTCTTATCCCCAAGAAACCTGGAGCTAATAATTTTGAGGCTTTTAGGCCTATAAGTCTCTGCAATTCCTTATACAAAATCATCTCTAAGGTCTTAACCTCTAGATTTTTAACTTTTTTGCCTTCCTTGATTTCTCCTCAATAGAATGGCTTTGTCCCTGGTAGACAAATTCTTGACTCTATTGTTACGGTTCATGAGAATATTCACTCCTTAGTTGAGTCGAAGACTGAAGGCTTCTTATTAAATTTTGATATCTCAAAGCCTATGATAGAGTTGACTGGATTTTCTTATTTAAAATTTTAAAGGCTTTTGGTTTTTGTAACAGGGTTATCCAATTGGTGGAACAACTTGTGTCCACGGCTTCCATATCGATTATGGTCAACGGATCCCCCACCTCTTTTTTTCAGAGCACCAGAGGTCTAAGGCAGGGTGATCCTATCTCTCCTATTTTATTCACTATTATGGCTGAAAGTTTAGGCAGGAATCTGAAAAAATTGGTCGACTTTAAATTTCTTTCTGGTCTCAAACCTTCCTCGGGCAATCTGGTGTGTTCCCATCAACAATTCGTTGATGACACCATGCTTATGGGTCAAGCTACGGTGTCTAAAGGAAAATCTATAAAACAGTTGCTTGACAATTATGGGAGAGCTTCAGGACAGTTGATCAACAATAAAAAAAGCTCTTTGTTCTTCTTCAACACTCCGGATCATAGACAGGCCAAAATTGCCAGAATTCTGGGTTGCAAGGTGGATTCCTTTCCTACCACCTACCTTGGTCTACCATTAAGCTTGAAACCTCCAGAGTCTTTCTGGCTCTCGTTGGTTGAAAGATTCAGCAAGAAGCTTGTGGGCTGGAAAGGAGCCCTGCTAAGTCAAGCCGGAAAACTTCAGCTCTTCAAAGCCTCTCTCCAGAATCTGCCTATCTATGCAATGAGCCTATTTAAGATTCTTGCTAAATTTGCTTATTCCATTGAAAAAATTCAAAAAAGATTTCTTTGGTCGGGTGTTGAGGAAAAAAAAAGACTTCCCTTAATTGGCTGGAATCTTGTTTGTAGACCTAAAAAGGCCGGAGGACTTGGTTTAAGAAGAATCAGAACTGTCAATAAAATCCTCTTAGCTAAACAATTATGGAGAATCCCCTCTTCTTCTAGGGAGTGGATTCATATTCTAGCTAGCAAATATTTAGAAAACAACTGCTCCTCCATTATAAAGAAGGACCCCCACCTTCTTCCCAGAGGGTCTACATGCTGAAATAATATAATCAATGGTAAAAAGATTGTGGATGATGGTATTGGATGGAAAGTGAGAAATGGTAATCACACTAGATTCTAGGAGGACAGATGGCTTTTTAAGGAGCCCATTATAAAAATCAATTCCTTCAGTGAATGGGCAGAGATTTGTAAGGCATGGTTTGGAACTTATGTGAAAGATTACAGAGCGAATGGTAATTGGGTGGAATTGTGCAGTGTTAGTCAGGCTTTGGCTCCTATCCAGTCTTCTCTGATGGCTGTTAGACTTAGTTCTGAGCAGCAGGATGATCGTGTGGTTTGGATAGATGAACCCTCTGGCAATTTTTTAGTGTCATCTGCTTTTGCTAGGATTACTTCTTCTCTGGACCATTCTCCCTTTTGGTCTAAAGCTTGGTTCAAACATTTGATACCTAAAATTAATATCTTCTTCTAGATCCTTCTCCAAAAAAAGGTGCTCATGATTGATAACCTGTGTAAACGCGGATTTCAAATTCCTAATAGATGCTTTCTTTGTAAGATGGAGGCTGAATCTGTGCATCATTTATTCCTTCATTACTCATTTGCTGCTTCTATCTGGGAAAAAATCATCAGGTTATGGCACCTTCCTTAGGTTTTCCCTTCATCCATTGAAGATTTCTTCACTCAATGGAAAGCCCCGACAAGAAATCCTATGCTCAAGCTTTTATGGGATTTATCCTTCCCTCATGTTGCTTGGGGCCTCTAGAAAGAACACAACAATAGAATTTATAGGGGTAAAGAAGCCTCTGTGGATATTGTCTTTGATAAAATTGTCAGATCCCTGAAGGAAAATTTCAATGCTTTGGCTCAGAAGGACAACATGCCCATGAAAACGGAGCATTCGCTCTATGACTTAATTGTTGCTAAGGATTGTAACATAAATCTAGATTTTTCTAGAACTATAATGAAGGCCAAGAAAGACAGAGAGGGTGTTTGCTAGTCTTTTCCACCAAACGGTTGGATCAAAGCTAACTTTGATGGTGCAACTAAAGGAAATCCGGGGGCGGCGGGTTGTGGTGGAGTTATAAGGGATTCCTTTGGAAATTTCATTGGAGTGATTGCCTCTCCTCTTGGTTCTCAAACTAATCAACTGGCGGAGGCTGCTGGTGCTTTTCACATCATAAATTTAGCCCAAAGTCTTAACATTAAAAAAATCTATGGCTTGAAGGAGATTCCAAAAACATAATTGACTGCCTCTGTGGCAAGTCTCCCCCCTCATGGACCATTAAATCGTGGGTTGAGGATGCCATATTGACTTTGGCTAAATTTGAAAAAGTTAAAATATCACATGCTTATAGAGAAGCCAATGTTGTTGCGGATTTTTTCACTAACAAAGGAGTTAGGAGTAAAGATGTGCGTACCTGACTTAATACTAGCGATCTAAACTCTAATGTCTGCACCCTATTAAATTATGATAAATCACATGGAAAAATGACGTGTTATCCCTTTAATGAGAACAGGTTGGATCTTTCACATCACAATCATTATAGTGCATGGGACCGAGCCCAGCGGCTTAATCTGCAAGAAAACTCCACATGCTTTGTGGGTTCTTAGATTTGGCAGGGCCAATTTTAGTAAAGCTTTTGTTTGGGTCTACCCCACTATGTCGGCCGAAATGGGAGGATACAGAAAGCGAATTGAGCCAGATAGCTATGATACACACATGAAAAATGCCAAGTCTTGGAGTAAGGTTAAAAGTGGAGGGTTGCTTCCTTTCCTGGAGAAGCTTCATGGCTCTAACCAGGAGGCTATGGATCTCTTTGTTAAAAAGTGGAATAATGGAAACTTGACCCTGTTTGGTAGGAATGTGGAGCTCAACGAAAATCTTATTGTTGATGTTCCGGGATTATCTATTGAAGGGAAGAAGTTCTTTAGGGACAGGGCTTTTTCCGATGAAGCTGTGATCAGATTTCCTAAAAAGGACAAAGAAAGGCTAAGTTTGGTTAAAATTGCAAACAACTACTTCGATGCAGACACCATAAAGGCCATTTGGAGAAAGGTTATGTGGGTCATCATGGAGTACATTACGGTGGACGGGCGCTTCACCAGAGTCTATGGCTACCACTTTGCTCTTCTCAACCACTTCTGATACAAGGTTAGGGTCTCTCTCCCCTATTATCTTTTCTGTTCCTTGAAGAAAAGCTTGGAGGATAATAAGAAAAACCCTAAAAGATTCCACATTCTGCACACTGGGTTAATAAAGTTGATTGTTGAACATTTCCAAAATATGCCTGCTCCCGCTATTCTGAAAATATCCCTAATTTTGAGAGTGATGACACTGAGCCCAGTGGCTCAGAGTATCTGCCTAACTCTAGTCCGATTAGAAAAGTCCTTAGCTTGCATGCTGTCCCTTCTAGGAATTCTGGTAAAACCTGCATTGAGCTTGAGCCTAATAGCCCCTCCCTTAAGAACAACTCTATTGATAAGAAACCCCAGGCCAAAAGCCTTGTTTCCTATTCTGAAGAATCCTTTGAGTCGGAGGAGTCTGATGCCAACAAAACTGAGCTTTGCATTGATCCTCTGCCGGATAAACACACTAATGATTACTCCCCTGTTATTCCTAACCCTGAGAAAACTCGTCCTAATACTGGAAAAGAGCCCTCTCTGGATGTTCTGAACCTTGCCAAAACCAATTTTGAGTCCCACTTCAAACTCTTGGAATGGACATTCATTGAAATTAATGAGTTGAAAATAAAAAATTGGGCCCTTCAAAGCAATATGGAAGTGTTGGGTGCAAAGATTGTAGAGACTGAAAAGAAAGATGTGGATCACAGTAATAGAAATATAGATTTCAAGGTTGAGAACATAAGGAATACCATCAAAACCGTTGTTGAGCAAAACAACCGTATGGCAAGACACAATGCCATTATCATTAACGCGATGACTGAAAAGCTAGATAAAGCCCAGCAGGGTTCTTTGGGGGTGGATCTAGAGGAAACATAGGACAAAATCCAAGAGATGGATGCAGGAATTTCCAGAAGAACCAGAGCCAATCTGAAGTGCAAGGTCCCCCCTACTTCGAAGATGATTCAAAATTTTAAAAAGGGTGTCAATGATATGAAGAATCTGGAGGTGGAGACAGAGTCTATCCTCAAGACTCTGAATTAACGGCTGGGGTTTTTTTGGTGCTTACTTTTTTGTTCCTTATGTTTTGACCTTTCTGGTCTTTTTCGTTTGGTTGCTCCTGATCTTTTCTCGGGCAGCTGGTCTTTTTGGTTGGACTTTGGTGTCCTTTTTTCTGTTTTGTAAACGTTGTGGTTTCGAGTCCCTGTAAAACCCATTTTACCCTTTTATCAAAAACTTTAACAAGGAGCCACAAGGAAAAATGTTCATGAACAAAAATACAAAGGTACCACAGTCATGCAAGCTACGTTATGCAAGGTGGAAAAAAGGTAAAAATGTAAAATGCAAAAGTGTAAAGTGTGTTCAAAGGAGTCTTGTTTAGTTCAAGCAAGGTCAATCACTTAGGGAACATTGGGTCTAATTTCTCCAAGAGAGGACCAATCAAAGAATAGTATATTCACAACTTAAGGGATGTAGTGCATCGCATTAGGCCACCAAGAGGAATGTAATATGCTAAGATAGATCACACTTATGAAGGACATCACACCAAATGTCATCCACAAAGTGACATACACATCATATAAATGACAAGGTTGCACTAGGAACCAAGAATGCAAATGAATTAATGGTAATGTATGCCCTCCACTTTAAAGGAATTGCTACACACCATTTTGGGAGCAATTACTTTAAAGTAGAGAAGGAAAAGAAAAAGTAAAAAGAAAACAAGTCATGAGAGCCAACTTAGAAAGCCCTATGCCAAGTCATATGTTTCGAAGTTAGGCCGCGTCATGTCAAGGAAAAATGAAAAACAAAGAAAGGGAGTTGCCCCCTAGAAAAGAAAGCACACCAAAAAAATAAGGGATCTATGGATTTGGGGTCAGTATGTTTGTTGCTACATTGTTTTTATGAAAGAGCTGGGAACTATCATCATTCCCCAAAGCACATAGAACTGGAAGAATGACACAAAGAGAGTGAAAATAAAGGAAAATAAAAGGTCATTTTGGGGCAACATGGAAGAGACATTGTGGTCTTGATGTTTGGCTTTGTCCCTAGAAGGAAAAAACAAGCGAAACAAAAATGAAAAGGCGAAAGAAAATGAAAAAGATTTTGGGTTAACATGAAGGAGACATTTTGGTCTCAATGCCTTGCATCATCCCCAAAAGGAGAACATAGAATGAAAAGAGAAAAAGACAAAGACCTTGTGGGTCAACATGGAAGAGGCATAGGGAATCTCTACGCTTTGTGTCATCCCCAAAAGGAGAACATAAAACAAAAAGAGAAAAAGACAAGGACCTTTTGGGTCAACATGGAAGAGACATAGGGTGTCTCTACGGTTTGCATCATCCCAAAAAGGAAAACACAAAACAAAAGAAGAAAAGAAAATGCACAAAGAATAGAAGAATAAGGATATGAATAGAAGAATTGTACAAAGAGAGAGAAAACATGAAACACATGATATGGGGGAACATGATACACACATAAAAAGGAAAATAAAAGGAGAAAATAAAAAAGGCTATTTAGGTGAATGCAAGTCAACCATCTAACAAGTCATTCACCTCCCAATCATGTTTAGTATAATGTGAGGGCGGTTGACTATCCAAAGGCATAATTGCAAATGCCGAACCATGAGTTGTACCAGGTTCTTCACTTGGTAGAGATTATTTATCATTTAATCTCATTGTAGATGAAAATAAAGATTTTAAATCATTATGCACTTCTTCAACTATTTTTTCTATCATCACAACATCATCATAATCATAATCATCACCAATATTAATGACAACGGGAGGACGAAGGGTGATTTCTAAGGATGAATGCATCAAAAGTTGAGGTTGTTGGATTGGTTTGTTTTGTTGCAAAGGTTGCACTGGACTGTCATGTGGTAGGTTAGGAGAAGGAGGGTGGTCATCTATTACTTCTATCAAAGGTAAAGGTTGATTTTCTTTATCTTCTTCTATGCAAGATTAACGAACAAGGAGACGATGACGACATCTTCATTCCCTAGCACCACGGTTCCGTTTAATTATGTTTTGGAGTTGTTGAGGTGTAAGAGTAGATTGAGTCATCATAGGTTCTTCTGCTTCTAAAGAGGGAAGAACAAAAGAAACTAAAGAGGATGGATCAACCACTTTCTCTTTGTCTTTATACACTTGTTTAAGGTGAGGAGGCATGATAGGAGTGGTTTCATTTTCCCTTGGTCATTTAAATGATGGTGGGGAAGTATCTAGGGGTGGTTGTTCAGGAGGTTGTATGGTTTTCTCAATGTCAGACTCAGGTTGAAGCATGGTTTCGTTTATGATAGGAGGTGAAGAAGTTGGCAGGGACATGTTACGAAGAGACAATTCAACAATATTTTTGGCTTTAAACTTTTGATAAGCTATGAAAAAGAAGTCCTTTTAAGGGGTGATGGGTTCCATGGGTGTAGGCCAAAAGGATTCTAATGAAAAATTACCTTTATATGATAAGGGATTAAAGCCACTATGGTGTATGGTGACTATCTCATTGTCATGTGGAAACTTCAAAAACTTGTGAACAATTGATGAGATTGCTTTCATTGAGGGAGGCCAAGGATGGCCTAGCCGCAAATAAAATTGGTTAGATTGTGCAATAATTGAAAATGTTACCTCCAAAATTTTAGTATCTGTCCATAAGGGTAGCACGATCGATCTGATCGTAGGGCATGCAAAACCAATATGTGTCTTAATCCATGCTGTTGGTTTATTATATTCATCTTGATAGAGCTCATGTAATACTAGAAACTCCTTTGTGATCACATTCTCACCACAAGCAGGATCTATTAATATCCCATTAGTGGGCTTATCATAGATTCTACCAGCTATGTAGAGAGGACCATCAAGAAGCTTTTGTAGTATGTCTTTAGCAGAAAAAAGTGATATCAAGAGACTTAGTGGTTTGGCGGGCTTATGAGGGATAACGTCTATCATAGCTACTAGCTCATCCATAGGACTTTCGGTAGTAACAAGGGGAGGTGTATTGTGTTGTTCATTGTTTGTATCAACAACCATTACATCAGTGGTTGAAGGTTTGATAGCCTTGACAAATGAGGTAGTATGTTTAGGCATGGGATTAATGAAAATTTGCAAATTTTGGTTAGGGGGTGCAACAGACTTATTTCCTTGACCATTAGCACCCATAATAGATAGATGGCCTGAATCAATGAAGTCTTGAACTAAATGTTTTAGACACTTGCAATGTTCAGTGTCATGTCCATTGTAGCGATGAAAATGACAATAAGCATTAGGTTTGAAGGTGGGTGGTAAAGGTTGGTTTGGATCAAGTGGTATAACAGGTGGCAAAGTGAGCAGGAGTTGTTGAATTAATTGGTTCATCGTGTTATGAAGGGTATCGGGTAGGGGAGTAAACTCTATTTGGGTCCCCATAGGTATAAGGCACTACTACTTTAACAACTGCCACTTGATTTGGAACGGGTTGGGTTGGTTGCGGTTGAGGTTGAGGAAGTGGATTAAATTGTAAAAAGCCTCTATTTGGTTTGTGGAAATTTTGTGTGTTATGTTGGTTTTGATTGTTGTGTTCAGGTTTGTTAGCTCGGTTAGAAGTGGATTTTGAATCACGACTTGAAACAGAGCTATGGTATTCACACAAGGTTGTGCATAAATGCACAAACAAAGGGAATTTCATCATTGTTAATTTATCCTGAAGGTGTGTGTGAAAGTTTTTGATAAACATCTTTTGTAGATGTGCATCAGGAATCTCGACATCAATTTGAGCATACATGGATTGGTATCGTGAGATAAAATCCATTACTTTTCCATTTGTGTTTTGTCTACATCACATAAGGTCAACCATTATATTTTTAGGTGTCATGTGAACTTGAAAGTGACTTATGAAAGAATCCACCAATTCATTGAATGAACGGATGGAATGATTAGGCAAGTTGGAAAGCCAGTCTAAGGTAGTGTCTTTCAAGGTCCTTGGAAACAGTTTGGCTAATATTTTATCATCAAGGAAGAAGTCACTACATGAAGCTGTATAGGAATTAACATGGTTGACAAGGTCTCCTTTTCCTCCATATTTCTCAAACCAAGGCATTTCTATCCCTTGTGGCATTGGGGTATGTGATATTTCTAATGATAAAGGGCTACTATGGACATGATATGTAGGTGGAGCGGATTGACCTTGGCTAATGGTGGAAAGTTGATGTTGCATCGATGAAATCATGGTAAGAAGTTGTGTAAGAAGGGGATCGGGGTATGTGGGTTGAGGTGGAAGGGAAAATGGTGATGGAGTATAGGTGATGTGAGGGGAAGTGAAAGGAATACTATGGGGTGTGAAGGTGGTGGAAGGGACTTGTGATGCCACAAGAGAAGTATGAATACTAGTGGAAATTGAGAAAGAAGTAGTTGCATAATTAACCTAATGCATAGTTGTATGGACATGCAGATTGACCAGTATAAGTTGGTATGGAAGCTATGGTTGAAGGGGGAGGAACTTGAGGTCCTCCTTGGCTTACAAGAATGGTTGTGGATTGGATATTAGAAGAGGCATGTTTATTGTAAATATTGGTAATCTTCTTCATCACTTGCAAGACATCATCACTTTCAATTAAATGCTGAAGGTTTTCAATGGAGGGTGTGGCAGCGGTGGAAATTTTTTCAAGTGACAAGTCTTCTTGTAAATGTGCAAAATCCTCATGAATATTAAAATGACATTTTCTTGCGGGTGGGAGTTTTTTTGGTTGTAAACATTCATTGGATGGACTGGTGAAGGCATATAAGTGGTATTTGTCAAGGCCTAATGCACCATTGTCCATACTTGGAGTAGGAGCTCATGAGATCCCAAGGTCCACAATGAAAGTGCTATTGTGGGAGGCCATGAGTCTAGAACTTCTTCTCACTAAAGTATTATCAACAGGGCACCAAACACTCATACAAGTACCACAAAGGAGGGGTGAATGCAAATGGAAACTAATCTAAGAGTCTAAAATGAGAATAACATAAATGTCTCTAATTGAAATAGAGATCTAACTATAGAAAACAAAAATGCAGACAAATGCCAAAAAAATGCTAAAAATGTTGCAGAGGGACTGATTTCCCCTGGGTGGTGAATGAGTCCCAATATGATGTTTTTGTGTGTTTTTCAAAATTTTAAGATGATTTTAATGTTCTACAAAATGCAATCAAAGATGCAAAATGTAGATTTTGAGTTTTTTCAATAAGATGCAATGCAAAAATGAAATCTAAATGAAGTTTTCACTAATGCAAGATGAAAAGTCCTAGAATTCAAAAACAAAACAATATACTAATTGAATGTTAATGCAAATGTAAACTAGGATGCAATATGTAAATGAAATTAGAAATGAAAAGTGCTCAAAATTCAGGTTCACCAAAATGAATCATTGATTTTTGGCTCCTATGGACAACTCTTGCTCTTCTAGGGTCTTTCACCTAAAAGGAGAGAGATAGGAGAAAAAATGCTAATGGTTCATTCAAATAATGTTATGTGTGATGTTGTCTAACCTAAATGAAGTTAACTAAATTCAATTGACTAATGTAAATGAATGAAAATGAATGCCAAAGTGGGATTTAAGTTATGTTTGAAAACACATTGTGTAATACAACAATGAACTAATTAAAAAATATGCAGAACAAAAAGAAATAGGCAGAAACAGAGTGCACCTTGGTGAAGTATGATGAATCTAGAATGTTGTGGATGTTGGCTGAAATCATTGAACAGTGAGACTTATTCGCCCAGGGTGGCGAATTAGTCCTCCTAGTGAAAAACTGTTGCAAACAAGTTTATGTTTGTCGAGATCCAGAATCTAACAAAATTTAGATTTCAGTCTTAAGGTGGGAATGATTCGCCATAGGTGGTGAATTAGTACTCTCCCAAATTTCTAAAAAATCAGGAGACAACTCTATAACACTAGATCTAGAAATCACCGCTTGTCGGGTTGTCGAAGTCAATTATGCAGGAAACAGACATAAAACCTTGTCCAAAATTGAAATAGACTTAAGTTGACTTGAAGCACCTAGTTGACTTGTAAACCAACCTTCAACACCAAAAATCTTGTAAAATCTGCACGCAAAAGGTTGCAAACAAACATGCAATAGGGGAAAAATAGTTTAAGGTTAGTGAATAGTGCTTGAAAAGATGTTGTAAAATGCTTGAATGCGAGATGGAATGCTTGAATGAATGAGGATATTGTAGGAGATGTAAAATGAAGTAAAAATCACTTATTTATATGCACTTGTGCCTGAGTTACCCGTTCATATCTCATCACAGGTTGACATCAAGTGATTTTGAATAAAATCACGAAAGGAAATTTAAAATATTTTGAATTTGGGGCCAAGTGGGACTCATTTGCCACCCATGGTGAATGGGTCCCACCTAGGACCTAAAAATGTGTGTCAGGAAATATGTTGTATTTAATGTTGTTTGTCGAGATAATACTCAAAAATACACTTAAATAAGCATATGAGAGCATAAAGGGTTCAAATAAAGCATGAGAAAGGGATCAATAATGAAGATGTGCCTAGAAAAGCGTGAAATATTGTTAGAAGACTTTACAACACTTCAAAATAGGACTTGTTGAGTGATAAAAATGTGATTTTTAGGTGAATTATAATTAATAGAGTCTAGAAGAATGTAGAAATGTCTTACAAAACTTCACAACACCTTCACAAGACGTAGTTCTTTGTATTTTAGTACCTAAATAAGCATGTTCAAGCCATGTTACAACATAAAATCAAAGCAAAATGGTTCCAACACCATGAAACAAGACCTAAAAGGCCATGAAAATGACAAGTTGCCATTTTTCTACAACAGAGAATCTAAGGACATAAATTGGCTATTCATCTCAATTTGCATTCCTCAATAAGAGACACAAGTTATCTATGGAAGGATAGAGGAATTAGAGGAAGAAAAAAACAAAGCTGAGCTTGAGCTCTATTCACATGATGGAAATGACTTCTTTGAACAAAATACATTATATGGTGTCTTTGAGCTATAGTGGTAATTTCCCTATGAAATAAACAAAGATGAGCTTGACCTCTATTCACATGTTGTAAATAGCTTCTTTGAGCACAATACATTATATAGTTACCTAGAAATTTCCCTATGAAATGAAAAAACATATATTAAAAAAAAAGATGCAAACAAACTCCAAAAAGGGTTGCTTCTAAAATGAAGTATAGTGAAAGTGAGCAACCAATGACAAGGTGAACACAAACTGAGCAACCAATGACAAGGTGAACACAAACTTGGGCAAGAGATGAGGTATATGTTAACATTGAAATTTCTTAGTGTGCAAGAGCAACATGAAAGACCTTTATGAGAATAGAACTTGCAATCCAACCAATGAATAAGAACATTAAAATTGCAATACCAAAGAAAGCCATGATGGAGCATATAGGGATGATTTCTTGTCATGCTTGGTAGGTAATCCAACCACGAGTTTGCTACTACCTCTTTACCACATAAATTGAGAAAATTATGCCATGACTTGAAGTCATTTTATAAGCAATTAAAAATCAATGAAAAGAAAAATAAGCAAGAATTCTAAAGAATACATGTCGTTGAAGATTGGTACAAATAATCAAATATCCACTATATATTTATTGTGGTCTTTACTATGCGATAAAAGGAATCTTGGGAATCCATCAAAATTGGAAGTAGCTAGCATGACTGAGCTTAAAATGTGTTATATTTCAAGCCAAGAATATATTGTCATTGTTTTACATATTTAATATTCACTATTAATACAAAATATAATCATATAGAATTCATGTTTTCTGCATTAATTGGATCTCTATCGATATTTGATGAAAAAGAAGAATCCTCTCGTTAGATGAGAAACTAGAGGCATATAAGAAAAATAATTCATGACTCATGTTTTATTTATTGACTTAAGAAAAGCACAAATTTAAACAAGATTAAATGTATTTTACATCATATTATGCATGTAACACATTGTAGAAAATATTTGTAACACTGTTGTTCAAAAAATTTGTACCCTCCTACTGAACATAACAATGAATGTGATTAAAGTGATATGTTCATGTACTCTAGCTAGCGTTCTTATTATTAGTGATAGATAAGTTTTAACACATTCCACTAGTTAATCAACAACAATACCAATCCAACACATATTTAAATGGTGTGTAAAAATAATGAATGTGGACGGGCCTCTTTCTCAAATACAGTTTGCAACCACCTGTGGAATTGAACAAGTCGTGGTCCCCATGGCTATATCAGTAAACCGCAAAACTCTGCCACCCCTCAATTTTTCTTTAACACTTTCCCCTCCAAAATTAACTGGTATTACCTAATCTAGACGATGCAGAGCATGTGACACTAGAGTGGTATCTTCTGAGGGAGCAGGGAAGAATAAAGTTACCATTACATTACATGCCTTCAATGCGCAGTTGCTTGCATTTACCTAGTGTAAAGACGCTTATGTTTATGGTCTTCACTTTTTGGCATTAGGAACGAACGCCATGCCATCTTCCATGTTTTAAATTTAAGAGCCATTAAAAACTCCGTCAGGCACATAAATGAAGTGCAGAGGAACTCTGAAGAGGTATTGAATACTAAATTATTAGTCACTGCTATAATAAAATAAATCTTGTTTCCTGCGCATAAACATCGGTAAATGTTGCCCATTGGCTTCTGTGTGCACCATTTTGATGACAGGTCTTTATATAGGATGGGACATAAGGGCAGATCGAGTGCAATTGCCCTCCAGTGGGTGGAAGTGGGTACCCACAGATCTAGTCCACTCATCTCTTCCAAGGAGAGACGAAAAAAATCCAATTATAGTTCACTGTCTAAGCTTCATTTACTTAGAATATTATGATATTTAATACATGTTTTCAGTAAATAATGAAAATTGACAAATCAGCTCACATTTTCAAATTATTGAAAACAATTATGAAGAGAAATATCAAAATGTTAAAGAAATTGTTTAAAATTAGTCATGAGTGTGATCTATAAAAGTCACTGAGACTATGGCAAGTGACTTACCTCAAAATTCTGCACAAATTGTGTTGTCCGTCAATGATGACGATGAGAAAAGATGGACAGTTTGCAGGAAAAGTTTAAGAACCCCTAACACAACAGATATTTTTAAAAAATTAGATAAATCAAAACCAATCTCCTTACAGCCGCTGCTTCAATTTATAAGCGAATAGGGAATCCAAAAATATCAGGGTTTTAGGGCTCGCAAAAATCTGCTAAAGATAAGGATACTGATGAAGAGGCGGTGCGTTAGCGCAGGTAGTTTGCATAGGTAATTTAACTGATAGAAACAGTTAAACTGTTTCTCTCTTACCGCCTATGCGCTTCCTATGCTCCCTTGTATAAATGCACTTGCATTATTCTCAATAAATCGATCTAGTTTTTGACGCATTTTTATAAGAACACCAGCGATGGCGTTTCATGTTTTACCATTGCAGGGATTTGTCTGAGCATAAATAAATAGAAAGAAGGGAAAATGTCAGGGGATGCCCAGCGCTTAGAGCGGAGATTTCCGACAGACCCCACAAGGAACTGCCTCCCACCCAGGCCTTTATTGCAAAATAGAAGAATATCCTGCTTGTATCGCTTGAATTGTGCCCTGCGCGACACCTTTCTCAAACCACATACCCGCCGTCTCTCGTCATCGCCCTCCTCACGTTCACGTCGTCTTATCCACATTGCATGCAACGTTATCGAAATGAAACCGCTCACTTCTCCAAATAGTAGCACTAAATTCGGGTATTTTTATTCTTACAATGTGGATTTCAGGATTTTGAAATTGTTCTGACAAAGTGGAATACGGGATTTTTAAATTGCAATGATTTCCTTGATACCATTTATTTTTTAAAACCTAAAATTGTGGGTTGAAGCATATTATAATTTTTTTTGATCCTGCCTAGATGTTACAAATGTGACGCTATTGAAGTTGGCTGTTTGTCTTTTGTCTTGTTGTCCATGAATGTTCTATCTGGCTTTTTCTTTCTAAGGGATTTTCCCTTGGTTTTAGCGGGGAAAGATTAACATACATGTTTTGGAATATTTTTGAGAAGGAGGTTATTTAAAAAAAAAAAAACGATAATATAAAAGTATAGAACTTTCAAGAGAGTGTGCAATTAATTGTACATATCTGAATTTGTTACTGTTAGAGCAATTGTAGGTAAACTTCTTCTTTCTTTATAATAATGTTGTGTGGATTTTTCTTCATTCTAGAATAGTAATAAAAAGAGAATGTAGTTTCTATATGAAGGTCTTTTATGTATTTGACTCTAGATTTTTCATTCACCCTCACCACATTACATTCATTTGTAAATCACAAATAACCTTCCTACAAAAATGTTGCCCAATTATAAAACATAATCTCCCAACAAAATCATTGATTGATAGTGATGTGTGTGGCTCGACATTAGGAAAATTAGCAATTCACCGTGAGAAAATTCACCGCCATGACAAATTCAACTCATGGAAAATTCATCACCATGAGTTGCTGCCCATGAATTTTCCACGAGGTGAATTTGTCATGGTGGTAAATTTTCCCATGATGAATTCTTGGCGGTGAATTTTTCGACTGTGAATTGCTGACGGTGAATTTTCCTAGAGCCATGTGGCTCATTTTAGATAGAGCAATCTCCTATAAAGGTTGTCAACTCCCACAAAGTTTGATTTGATTGCTCCACCACATTACTTTCCCTATAGAAAATATCCTTTACATGAATTTACTGAATACACTAACCTTCTTAGAACATACAGTTTGTTGCTCATACTACAACAAAAATGAATAACTATGTTTTTAGCATCAATATTTTTAGATAAAATATGTATGATGGTTTTCTCACATGATTCATGCTCAATGATAATTAAGGCACAAAGCACCCAAATTTGTTTTTTGCATATGTGTATACCAATTGCACACAAGTAAGATTTTAAACCAAATTTAAAGCATGCAATTTTTGATAGCATATTAATACAAAACACTCTAATTATTGCGATCATCAAAACTATTTTATTTTTTTTAAAAGTATAAAATAAAGTGGCAACTTGTGCATAAATTACAATGCTCTCACAATGTTTTCTACTTTATAATAATGTTACTAAAAATTACTTTATTTTTCGTAAATTAAACACACCATTCTAAGTACGTATCTAGGAGCAAACATACAAAAGATGCATCAAGTTTGTATTAGAATATAATATATTTCTAGCCCAACCAACATATGAGAGATATCACTTAACAATTTGAATAAATAGCAAGAAGAAGAGAAAACGATACCAACAAGTCCAAAAAGATCAATTTTTTTAGGGTGTTGAAATTTTTTAAGGTTTGAAATGTTGCTAGCATAGGATAGATGCACCAACATGTAGAAGGAAAATGTGATTTAAAAGACAAATGCCAAATTATTTTCAAACAGTTGTCAAAAGGTGAAAAAATAATTTAAATTATTTTCAACACCTAGCACGCTAGGTATTATCTGACACTATTAAATATTAACACCTTGAAAATCATACTCACTTTGGCTATATCCTCATATCTTGGTGCTGAAAATTTAAGAGACATGCAATAAAACCTTAACTACAAGATTTTCTTGATAATGAAATCCATGAAATGTTGGCTCATGTAATCTCACATTTATGATAATTTTGAAAGCCTAAAGATCTTCTAGTATAGCTTATTTCTAAGGCTACAAGCTATAAAATTCTTAGGAAACCCTCTAAAATATCCACTTTTTGTATATTGTTGTTTAGAAAGAGCCCATCCCTAAACTTCTCAAATTTGATTAGAGATAAACATTTTGTAAAAATGATAATCTTTATTTTATATTGCACCTTCTATCAAGTTGAAGTGGCAACACACTTCAATATGTTTTATTTTCCCATGAAGAATGATGTTCTTTAGTGATTTTGATTGCTTTAGAGTAACAATTTCATTTTCTTTTGAAAATTTATGTTCAAACATTTCATTTTCTAATGAGTGTTTATGTTCTTTTACAATTTTGAATTCTATACAATATGGGCATGTGCAAGATCATGGAGTTCCAAAAAGTGGCAATAAGGAAAAAATGTGTTTTTACTTTGCTGAAATTGTGAAAAAAAATGTTGAATTTTTGTATGGGTCGGGTACAATATCCATTTTGGTTTGGTAATACCAAACCAAAATGGAAATCCATTTATAACGGATATCTGTTTTTAAATGGATATCCATTATAAATGGATAATCCATTTCTCGAAATTAATTTTCATCAATTTATGCAAAGAAAATGGATGAAACAAAACATATATCTATTTCAAAATGGATATTTGTTTGAAACAAAATGGATATCCATTTTGAAAATCCCAAAAAAAACACTTTAATAAAACAGGCATAAATTTTGAATTTTTATAGGCGTTGGAAAGGTGATTTAGAGCTCTACGCAATGGATAAGATTATTTTGATATATTGATCAAAATAATTGTAATCATTTTAAGTTCCTTCTTAAGTTTTAAAATTTTAAATGCTCATAATTCTTGCATACAATATCTTTTTTTCATGGTTATTTTTGCAATAATCATCCTAAATGACTTGAAACATTAAAGAAGTAATAAATAATAAAAAAATATATTTTTAATAAGGATTGTAAAAATTTTTCATAAATCATCATAGAAGGACTCCTTGTTGTCTTTGATCCTTTGCACACCTTTACCCAGGTTGAACTAGGAGAACATATATATATCCCTATATCTATTTAGCTATCTCTCCCTCTCTCCCCCTCTCCTTCATTTACCCTCTATATCTATCACTCCACTTTTCCCTTACTCCACCTTTATCTATATCTCTCCTCTCTCTCTCTCTCTCTCTCCCTCTCTACCTAGCTCTCCTCTTTCTCTTCCCCTATATCTTTTACAGGTTATATATATCTCTACATATCTCTCCATCTTTCTATCTATATCTTTTCCTATCTGCCTCTAACTATGTCACTCCATATTTCTATATCTCACTACTTCTCTCTCTGTCTCTCTCTCTCTATGTCTCTCACTCCCTCTACCTCCCTCTATCTATTTATATAATCTAATTTTTCATCAAGTTATCTCCATATGTATCTCTCACTGATACACACACACACCCTCTTTATGCCTCCCTATTTCCATCTCTTTTTTATGTCCCTCTCTCCATATCTCTTTCCCTATCTCTATTACGTGTCTCTATCACCTCCTTTCTCTCTCACTCTTTCCCCCTCTATCGATGCCTCTCTATCTCTCTCTTTATATTTATCTATATCTCATTATCTCTACCTCTCTCATTAATTCTCTCTCTCCTTATCCCTTTCTATCCATATATTTCTATACCTCTATCTCCCTATCTCTCTATATCTCGATATCTTCCTCTATCATTATCTCTCCCTATATGTTTCTCTATCATTATCTCTCCCTCTTTCCCTCTCCCACTATATATTGATATACATGATCTCTACCCATCTTCTTCTCTCTCTACCTCTCAACCTATCTCTCTCATTTTCTCTACCTCTGTCTCTCTATATAGGGTACTTGGAGAGATAGGTAGGGAGTGGGAGAGACCTATGAAGGAGAGAGACTTAAGAGGGGGAGAGACTTGAGAGGGAGAGAGAGATAGAGGGGGGAGGGAGAGAGGGAGAGAGGAGGAGAGAGGGAGAGAGAGAGTTATCTAGTTAGGGTGGGAAGGAGACACATGAGAGAGACCTAAGAGGGAGATGGAAATTGAGTGAGTGAGAGAGAGAGAGCAGAGAGAGAGGGAGAGAGGGAGTGAGAGAGACTAGAGAGAGAGGAAGTGTGAGAGACTTGAGAGGGGGATAGAGGGAGAGAAGGAGATGGAGAGAGAGGGAGAGGGAGAGGGAGTGGGAGTGGGAGGGACTAGAGAAAGAGAGGGAGGGAGAGGAAAGCACCTAAGAGAGAGGGAGAGGGAGAGATGGAAGGAGAGAGAGATAGAGGGAGGGAGAGAGACTTGAGAGGTAGAGAGGGAGAGAAGGAGATGGACTGAGAGAAGGAGATGGAGAGAGAGGGAGAAGGAGAGGGTGTGGGAGTGGGAGGGACTAGAGAGAGAGGGAGGGAGAGGAAAATACCTAAGAGAGAGGGAGAGGGAAAGATGGAAGGAGAGAGAGATAGAGGGAGGGAGAGAGAGAGACTTGAGAGGGAGAGAAAGAGAGAGAGATAGAGGGAGGGAGAGAGACTTGAGAGGTAGAGAGGGAGGGTGGGAGGGAGAGAGAGAGTTGAGAGGGTAATGGAGAGAGAGGATTGAGAGAGAGAGAGAGAGGAGAGAGAGAGAGAGAGAGAGAGAGAGAGAGAGAGAGAGAGAGAGAGAGAGAGAGAGAGAGAGAGAGAGAGAGAGAGAGAGAGAGAGAGAGAGAGAGAGAGAGAGAGGGAGAGAGACTTCAAAGGGATGGAGAGGGAGAGAGAGTGGGAGAGACTTGAGAGAGAGAGAGAGCTATGAGAGAGAGGGAGAGAGACTTCAAAGGGATGGAGAGGGAGAGGAAGAGAGGGAGATGGAGAGGGAGAGCATTGGAAATGTGTCAACTTACTGGTTTGATGTGGTAGTGTTGTGTTCTCCTATCTCCTTGATCGTCTAGATTGTGCTCCATTGGTGAGACATTGTGTGGTCGGTGAGACCTCACCTACTGTCTCCATGATGGCCTGATAGTTCATGGTGTTGGTGGCTTGTTCTATCAACATGACTTGGATTTGTTGGCAGAACCCTAATGATAGTCCCAATGAAAAGCTGATAAAGTTTTTTCATCAGTGGGACACTATGTCATCAGTGTGACTCTGTTTTGAGTCCCAACGATAGGATGATAATGTTCCTTCATCGACAAGACTTGAGGTCATCATTGGGATGTTAAACCATGTCTCCCTAATGGAATGATGATTCTGGTGGGACCTAAGCTGATAGGTGGAAAGTGGTAGCTGGAGGTTGCTTGGCGGTGGGACCACATCAACTGGTTAGTACTTCATTGTTGTGACTATGCTTTATTGTCAAGACTTGAAAGCTAGTTCCCCCAATGTGTTGATGGTAAGACTGATCGTTGGGATGTAACTCCACCGCCAGGATGTGAAAGTTTGTCTTGCTAATAGACCGATGCATTGTGAACTGTTTTAACGGTAATGTGAACATCGGTAGGAAAATTTCATATTAGTGGGATGCTTGAAGTTGTCCCAACAAAAACCCGATAAGGAAACTATTGACTGATAGTTTATCTCTTGTAATGAATGGGAACCAAATTGGTATGTTTACTGCATGGGTCTGGTGATGCAGATAGATTGAAATTTTCTCTTTGAAGGAAAATGCTATAGTGTGTAATGCATTGTAATAGTGTTTTGAGTTGAGTTGTGGTTCTAATGAGAGAGAACGAGATTGATCAGGAAATGTAATGCTGCCTATATTGAGAGTGTGAATTGACATCTAAAAGAAATGAACTATAACTCTGTATGTGGAATTTTTTCACTATAATACAAAGTTTTTTTGCTTGGTGTGGTGGGTTTTTCTCCCGAAAGGGTTTTCCTACATTAAATCTGGTGTCCATTCTGTGGTTGTGTTAAATTTTTATTTATTTAGTTTTTGCTAATGTGTATCTTTAATGAACTGTAATTCGAAATTGAATGATATGTTTGCATTCTCTTCTTAGAATTAGCATTAGGAAAGTGTTTTTACACCTCTTCTTTCCTTACAAGTGGTATAAGAGCTTGGAAATTTGTGTTATCCTTATGGGTTAGACGGGTTTTTTTTCCAATTCTAAAGTAGGAGTCTTGTAGAGGAATCCGATAATCTCGATTGCGAATTAAGATGGCAAGCACATTAAGGAAGATAGAAATTGAAAAATTCAATGGTGGAAATTTTGAGTTATGGAAACTCAAAAAGGAAGACCTATTGGTAGATAGATATCTCTGGATTGCTCTATCTGGGACTAAACCTTTAGGCATGAAGCAAGAAGATTTGGACCTCATAGATAGAAAAGCCAAAGGGTTGATAAGACTATGTCTAGTAGGCTCTATTCTCTTGAACGTTCATGAAGAGAAGTCTACATCTTTTTTGTGGAAGAAACTTGGTGACATTTATCATGGAAAATCGTTGGTGAATAAGTTATTCTTAAGGAAGAAGTTGTACTCTTTGAAAATGGAGGAAGGGGCATTTGTGGCTGATCATCTAAATATGTTAAATATGCTCATTGCTCAGTTAACATCTATAGGTGTGAAGATAGATGACGAGCATCATTGTATTCTTCTGTTATGTTCTTTGTTTGACTCGTGGGATCATTTAGTGATGGCTATTGGGAGTACGAAAACCACTTTCAAGATGGAAGATTTGGTTGCTTCATTGCTGTTAGAAGAGATGTGAAAGAAATCTTCTAAGATGGCAAAGGAGGCCCTTGCTGTTTGAGGCAGATTGAAAGAGAAAGGTAAGAAGAAAGACAAGAATTCTAAATCAAAGTCTTAAGGGAGATAAAATTCTCCTAGCAAGAAGTCCAAGGTGAAATGTTGGAATTGTGGGAAGCCTAGTCATGTTTGAAAGGATTGCAAAGAGGAGAAAAAGAAGAAGAAAAACAATTCTTCGGATAATGATTCTTCTCAGAGCGATGGAGATGCCTTCATTGTAGCCTTGGTGACTCAGGCATCAAATGATGTCTAAATTATTGAATCATGTGCATCTTTTCACATGACATCTCATAGAGATTGGTTTACGAAGTACAAACATTATCTTGGTGGAAAAGTGTATCTAGCAAGTGACTTATCTCTTGAAATTGTTGGCCATGGAAGAGTCAAAATTCAATTTCCTGATGAAATAATTAAAGGAATTGATGGAGTAATGCACATACCAGGTCTGGCTCAAAATTTTCTTTATGTTAGTAAGTTGAATGATGTTGGTGTGCAATTTTCATTCTTGAATGGTTGTTGTAAAATGACTAGAGGCTCAATGGTGTTGGAAAGGAGTGCTCAAATTGGTACCCTGTACAAGCTAGGCACATATGCCAGTGCTCAATGCAATAGTGTCTCTACAAAGTCAAGCAAGGCTGCTCGTGTAGAGAAGGAAAGCGAAGTTGTGTTCTGGATTATATTCACTCTGATTTTTTTGGTTTGTAAATGTTCCTTCGTTATCGAGATCAAGGTTTTATGTTTCTTTTATTGATGATTATTTGAGAAGGGAATTTGTGTATTTTCTAAAAAGTAAATCAGAAGTGTTTAGTCTATTTAAAGAGTTTAAAAACTTGGTTGAAAATAAAACTAGAAGAAATATTAAATGCTTGAGGACATATAATGGCGGTGAGTTATGTTCTACAAATTTCAAAAGGTATTGCAAAGACCATGGAATAAAAAGGCATACAACATGTTCACTTTATACTCCACAAGAAAATGGAGTTGCTGAAAGGTTGAATAGGACACTGATGGAAAGGGAAAGAATTATGTTGAGCAATGCTGGTCTAGAGCATAAGTTCTCGGCCAAGGCTATGGCTACAACATGTTATTTAATAAATCGATCTCCCTCTTTGGAACTTGTTGACAAAACCCCTATGGAAGTTTGGTCTGGTAAGAAGCCCTCTTTAAGACATATAAGAGTCTTTGGCTACGAAGCATATGTTTATGTGGAAAATGAGAAAAGATATAAATTGGAAAATAAAGCTGTAAAATGTATCTTAATTGGCTATGGCATTGGTGTGAAAGGATATAAGCTTTGGAATCCTATGACCAAAAAGGTTTGACATAACAAAAGTGTAATCTTTCGTGAGTTGAAACCTTCTTCAGTGGATCTTCAGTTAGAGATGAAAGAAGAAAAGAAAGAAAATGTAGTTGAAATTCCTCGAACTCAAGATAAAGAGGAACTACGAAGTGTACCTAAAACTAAGGAGAGTTCTAGTAGCTCTGAGAGTTCTAAAGAAGAAGAACCACAAACTCAGCCTCAACGTTTGATGAGGTCTACATGTGAAAGGAAACAACCTGAAAGGTATGGTTTTTCCATGTTGGATGTAAAGTGTGCCTATGCTTTGATTACAAGCACTGATGAGCCTAGGGATGTGAAATAGGCAATTGAAATGTTTGATTCAAAATCTTGGTTGAAATCCATGAATGAGGAAATGACATCATTAAAAAAGAATGCAACCTGGGATTTGGTGCCTTTGCCTAAAGGTTGAAAGCCTGTTGGCTGTAAATGGGTATTCAAGAAGAAAATCAGTGTGGATGACAATGTTGAAAAGTATAAAGCTAGGTTGGTTGTGAAAGGCTATTCCTAGGTAGAGGAAATTGATTATGGCAAAATATTTTCTCCTGTAGCTAAGATGACATCTATTAGATTTCTTTTATCAATTGCTGTGACACATGACTTAGAGATTGAGCAGATGGATGTGAAGACAACATTTCTTCATGAAGATCTTGAAGAAGAGATTTATATGTCCTAGCCTGAGCACTTTGTGGAAAAAGGTAAAGAAATTCTGGTTTGCAAGTTGAAGAAATCTTTGTATGGTTTAAAACAATCGCTTAAAATGTGGTACCAGAAGTTTGACACATTTGTGCTGCATTGGGATTTGTAAGATCAAAATCTGATCATTGTGTGTACTTCAAAATTGAAAAATGATTGAGTTCTTATTATTGCCCTGTATGTTGATGACATGTTTATAGGAAATAGTAAGACTATGATTTTTGATCTAAAATCTGAATTGTCAGCAAATTTTGAAATGAAAAATCTAGGTGCAACAAGGTATATTCTGGGGATGGAAATAAAAAAGGATAGAGGAAGTAGAAAGTTTTGGCTCAACTAGAGTAAGTATATCAATATTGTTTTGGAGAGATTTGGTATGACTAATTACAAGTAGCTAGTTGTTCTAGTGTTGCAGGGAACAAAGCTATCTATTGAAGATTTTCCAAAATCTCCTACCAAGATGGAGGACATGACCAGAGTGCCTTATGCAAGCGCAATTGATAGTTTAACGTATGCAATGGTGTAAAAGGATAGATATTTCCCAAGCAGTGGGAGTTTTTAGTAGTTTTATGGGTAAATGCAAGAAGATGAGTCCACGAAACATGGAAGTTTTTGCCTATGCAAAAAATGAAATTGGCTTGAAAAAAGAGGGATCCCACATTTTAATAAACAAGATCCTATTTAAAAGAATGGGACCCTGAGCCTATATAAAAAATGGGATCCTGTTTTGAAAATTTTCCAAAAATGGAAAATTTTCAAAATGAGATCCCGTTTTGAAAAAAATCCATTTTCAAAAAAAATTCAATACGGGATCCCATGTTGAAAAATTTCCATTTTTGGAAACTTTCCATGTTTGGCATTTTTCAAAACAATATCCCATTTTAAAAATGGGATCCCGTTTTGTAGAACCATAAAAAAATTGTTTTTTTATGCAACCGGATCCTGTTTTTTAAAATATGAATTTTTGGTCGGGTTTTTGGCTTGTTTTTTAGTTCAAGAAATGGCTTGGGGACCCAAACCTAAGCTTTGGACCTGGTTTGACTTGCAACTTGAAGGTCATGTCAATGTCACAGGAAAATAATGACTTTTGATATATGTCTAAAGACCTATTTTGCAATTTTTTTAATGAAATTAAAACCCATTATAGATGAGATAGTGCAAATTCCAAATATGTGTTTTTTTTACAATTTCATTACTTTTTCTATTTTTCAATTAATTTTTGATGAAACTAGTCCATAAACTTGAATTATCAAAAGGTTTTTTAGTATTTTAATAACTTTTTATTAACATATTTTTTTGTAAAATGAATTGCACCAAAACGTACTTTAGACAATTCTTTTCAATTTGAAAAAGGAATTCAAAAAATGATAAGTTTAGGTCATCTTATTTAGGTCATCTTATGCCTGACGTAAGGGCGATTTTTCAAAACAATAAGTATGGCCAATAAAAATTTAACAAAACAAAATTCAATAAAAAACTACAAAAAAATATCAAAAAACTTGCTTTAGTGAGTTATGAATTTTTTTTGAAAAGGATTTAGAAAAATATGATTATTTAGGTCAAAATATGGATGACATACATGTGCATGGTATGGTAAAAAAAAGTGACTTTTAAACAGTGGTTTTTAGAAACGCCTATTGAAAATAATTTTTTATCATCTAAGGATTGAAATAAATTAAATATTTGGAAACTAGACTCCGAGTACTATATTTTATGATTAGTGACTTTTTATAAGATTCCATCTCTAAGTGCTTCAAATTTTAAGGTCAAATGTGACAAATTTTGAAAATCAGGTAAAACACTTCCACTTTTTGGCAAAAAAGCGGACTCAACTTCTTGCACACACCCTTATCGGAAATCCAAGTAGACCACACTAGGATGTTGTGAAAAGAGTTTTAGATATTTAAAAGGTACCTCTCAGTATGCTTTGTGTTATCATAGTAACTCGGTTGGGTCATAGAGATCCATTAGCATTCTAGGTTATGTGGATTTTGATTGGGTAGGGGACATTGGCAGTAGGAGATCCACCAATATATACATCTTCATGTCGAATGGTCGTGCAGTTAGTTGGATGAGCAAGCGACAGGCTATAGTCGCTTTATCTACTATGGAGGTAGAGTATATGGCAACAACACATGCCTGTAAAGAAGCCATTTGTCTTAGACATTTTTGTTCTGATATTGGGTTCAATACAGAGAAAATTACTATCTTCTATGATAGTCAGAGTGCTATTTGTTTGGCGAAAAATCTAACTTTCCATGCCAAGATGAAATATATTGATGTGTAGTATCATTTTGTATGGGATATGGTGGAGGATGGAAAGGTCAGTCTTGAAAAAGTGGATACTCTGGAAAATGTTGCAGATGCGTTAACGAAACCAATGAGCACAGACAAGTTTAGGTGGTGTGCCAGTTCGATGGGCCTTGGGGCCTATGATATTTAGTAATGTCAAAGTTTTGGGACAAGCCAATAAGTCTTCATCAACTGGGAGGATGTTGGAAATGTGTCTCAACTTACTGGCTTGATGTGGCAACATTGTGTTCTCCTATCTCCTTACTTAGCTAGAATGTGCCCCATCGGTGAGACTTTCTTAGCTATCTCCCCAACAACCCGATAAGCTTTCAAGGTTTCACCTAGCTCTTCATCGGTGAGACATTACGTAGTTGGTGAGACCTCACTTGATGTCTCTATGATGGTCTGATAGTTCATTGTGTTGGTGCCTTGTTCTATTGGCATGACATGGCTTTGTCGATAGGACCCTAACGATAGTCTCAATGACAACCCAATAAAGTTCTTTTGTTGGTGGGACACTATTTTGTTGGTGTGACTATGTTTTGAGTCCCAATGATAGGATGATAATGTTCCTTTGTTGTTAGGACTTGAGGTCATCGCTAGGATGTTCAACTTGGTCTCCCCGATGGAATGATGACCATGGTGGGACTTGAGTTGATAGGTGGAAAGTGGTAGTTGGAGCTAGCTTGGAAGTGGGACCACATCAATTGGTTAATACTTCATCATTGTGAGTGTGCTTTATTGTCAGGACTTGAAAGCTAGTCCCCCCAATGTGTCGATGGTAAGACTGATTGTTGGGACGTAACTCCATTGCTAGGAAATGAAAGTTGGTATTTCTGATAGATCGGTGCATTGTGAACTATTTGAATGATAAAGTGAACATCGATAGAACAATTTCATATCGGTGGGATGCTTGAAGTTGTTCCAATTACAACTCGATAAGGAAACTATTCATTGATGGTTTGTCTACTGTAATGAATGGGATTCAAATTGATATGTTTCCTGCATGGGTTTGGTGATGAAGATAGATTGAAATTCTCTCTCTGATGGAAAATTCTATAGTTGTAATGCATTGTAATAGTGTGTTGAGTTGAGTTGTGAATCTGATAAGAGAGAACGAGATTGATCAGGAATTGTAATGTTGCATGTATTGAGAGTGTGAATAGACATCTGAAAGCAACAAACTATAAATCTGTATGTGGAATTTTTTTACTATAATACAAAGTGTTTTCGCTTAGTGTGGTGGGTTTTTCTCCTGAAAGGGTTTGAACCATAGATTTTTGGCACCACAAGGCTCTCTAGCTCTTCTAGGGTTTTGCACCTAAAAGGAGAGAGGTAGGCCAAAAATGCTAGCTAGGTTCATTTAAATTAAGATGTGTATGATGTTATTAAGGCTAAATGAGATGATCTAAGTGCAACTAAGCTATGAAATTGATCGAATATGATTGCCAAATCAGAGAAACAAGTGATGTTTGAAAACACATTGTGTAATACAACAATGAACTAGAAATGAATGCAAAACTTAACAAAAATGAATGAAACTTGAAGTGTGCACCTCAAATATGGATGGAGATTGGAAATTTCTTCTGAAATGCTACTGATGCTGAATTTTTAGGCCTAATGGGACTCATTCTCCATTCTGGGTGAATTAGTCTCAGTTCTGTAAAATTGAGCTGGAACCCTTTTCATACAAAAGGGTATCTAAAAATGCAAAAAACTAAAAAATTACCTTGGAGTGGGACTCATTCTCCACCCATGGTGAATGAGTCAACTTTTGAATTTTTGGATTTTCAAAAGTGGAATCTAAAGCTCTCGGTCTACACTTTGACTTCCTATAGGAGTCTGCTTCCAAGGCTCTAATTTACAGGTCTAAAAAATGATTTTTTTGTTGATATTTTGACTTTATCAATGAAGAGAATACCTAAACAACTTTTCAACTTGATTCTTAATGATTTCCAAGCTTCCAAGAGTCTTAAATCTGCAAACACACAAGGCAAAAGAGAGAGATGTTGAATGTTAGGGTATGGGGGTTTGCCTTGGTCAAACCCCTTTTAGGTAATTAAACCCATATGATGAAAGAATAAAATGAAACATGTAATAATGGAGTTGATTACCTTTCCATGATGTTTGATCTTGAAATTCTACAACAAAACATGAAGGATCTGCCGTTGAATGTCTGAAAATTGATATCTTGGTGACTTGAAATGATTAAACCCTAAGTTGCTTGACTTGAGATAGAAGATTGGTGGATGAAGGAATGATAAGAGATAAGAGATGTGAAATGAGAAGAAAAAAAATATTTATACACATTTGTGCCTTAGTAACCTGATGGTACTTCATCACAGGCCGACATGAAGTGAAATTAAACTTAAATTTCACATTTTTCCTACTCAGAGGTCAAAATTGGACCAAATGGAACTAATTTGCTACACATGGAAAATGGGTCCCACCTGGATGGTACTGATTCTTCATGCATGGCGAATGGGTCCCGTGGGAGCCAATTTGATAGCTAAGATGTTAGGAGATAAGGAAATAAGGTTTAAAATGCAACTTTGTCGGTATTTGATCAATTTAGGCCTCAGGATGCACAATATGGGTTAATAGGGGCCTATTAATGATGATGTGAATGTCAAATAGGTCTTGGGACACATAATTCAATGTGAAAGTGTGATTAAATACACTTTACAACACTAAAATGAGGTTCACATAGCCTAGAAAGGCACACAAACCAATGCGAATGTGAAAGACACATTACAACACTAGTTTATCATTAAGTTTAAGTTATAAGCTTTCTAGGTTGGTGTGAAGATGCAATTAAATACATTTTATAATTTTGAATTAGGGAGAAATAGGTTCATTAAGTCTAGAAAAGCGTGAAAGTTCATTACAAGACTTTACAACACCTTTACAAGACATCGTTAAAAGCATGTTATTCAATTTATAAGGTTCCAAGACCTAGTGTGGATGCATATAATGCCTCACAACACCTGAATAAAGGCCTCATTAGGTCTAGTTTATCATGAATTATCCCATGTCAAGCAAAGGGTACTTTTTTTCTACAGAACAGGGTTTTCCCACATTAAATCTAGTGTCCATTCTATGGTTGTGTTAATTTTTTTCTAATATGTTTTCTACTAATGTGCATCTTTAATGAACTGTAATTCAAAATTGAATCATATGTATGCATTCTCTTCTTAGAATTAGCGTTAGGAAAGTGTTTCAACACCTCTACTTTCCTTACAGAGAGAGATAGCGAGAGGGAGTGGGAGGGACCTAAGAGTGTGTGAGAGAGAGGGATGGAGAGAGGAGAGAGAGTGGAAGAGAGAGACCTGAGAGGGAGATCTAGAGTGTGTGTGTGTGTGTGTGTGATATAGATAGAGGGAGGGAGATGGAAAGAGACTTGAGAGGGAGAGACAAATAGAGGAGAGAGACAGTGGGAGAGAGAGAGAGAGTTGAGGGGGAGATGGAGAGAGAGTGTGTATGTGTGTGAGAGAGAGAGATACTTGAGAGAGAGACCTAAGAGGGAGAAAGACTTTAGAGGGAGAGAGACTTCAGAGGGAGGGAGAGAGAGAGAGGGAGAGGGGGAGAGGGAGATTTGGAGAGGGAGTGGGAAGGACATGAGAGAGAGATACTTGAGAGGGAGAGAGGGATGGAGAGAGGAGAGAGATAGTGGGAGAGAGAGACCTAAGAGGGGGATGGAGTGTGTGTATGTGAGAGAGAGAGACTTTGAGAGAGGAGAGGGAGAGGAGAGAGATGAGAGAGGGAGAGAGAGAGAGAGAGAGAGAGTTAGAGGAGATGGAGAGTGAGAGGGAGAGGGAGAGGGAGTGGGAGAGAGATAGATGGAGGAGGAGAGAGAGATTTGAGGAGGAGAGGGAGGGAGGGGGAGAGAGATAGATGGAGGGATAGAGACTTGAGAGGGAGAGAGGGAGATGGGAGAGAGAGAGAGAGAGAGAGAGAGAGAGAGAGAGAGAGAATTGAGATGGAGATAGAGAGTGGGAGAGACCTGAGAGAGAGAGACCTAATAGGGAGAGACTTAAGATAGAGGGATACTTCAGAGGGAGGGAGAGAGATTGAGGGGGGAGATGGAGAGTGGGAGGGGAATGGAGAGAGAGAGAGGGAGAGGGAGTTGGAGGGACTTGAAAAAGAGAGATAAAAAGATATATAAAGAGGGACAAAGAAAGAGGGAAGGAAGGATGGAGAGAGAGGTAGAGAGATAGGTCTAGAGCTTAAGGAGAGAGAGAGAGAGAGGTGTCTAAAGAGGGACAAAGAGATAAGGAAGGATGGAGGGATGTAGAAGTAGATAGTTAAGTCTATAGTTCAATATATTGATAGGGAGAGGTCTAAAGAGGTAAAAAGAGAGGGAGGAAGGAAGGGAGAAACAAGTGGAGGGATAGGTCCAAAGCTTAAGGGGAGACATTGTGAAATATAGAGAGGTAGAGAAAGGGATAGAGATATATGATGATTTATAAAGATTTGTTCATCTCCTTAGTAAAAATAAATAAATATTTCATTATTGATTAATTTTTATAATGAACGGTGCTATCATAATAGTGGTTTACAATTCCTAAGAGGAACGGATTTTAGCTGAAATCACATATTTTTAGAAAATATAATGATTTAAGCCTTTAAAAGTTCCATTTTAAGGATTCCAATTGAAGAGGGTTTGATCAAATCACCTTAGATCAAACCCCCTTGGATAGAACCTCGCTAGTTTTAAACCATACCTATAAATGCGTCTCCTTTACACCTATCAAAATGCTGATAAAAAATCACTTTTGATTTAGCTTTTGGGGATCAAATGAATTCATTTAAAATTTATTTCAAATGATTATGGTATTCCTCAGAACAAGCTATCCAATGAATATAATTTTAATATGTTTTGGTTTTGTTATGTATTTGTTTTTTAAGTTTTATTAAACATAGGTTTTTCATCGAAAATGAATTTCTTTGTTCTTCACATGTGGAAAAATAGAAGATTATTAAAAAAAATTTGAAAAATATGAGTGCACCAGATATTGAAGTCCTTGATCCAACAAAAAAACTTAAATTAAATTTTGACATATACAAAAAAAATTACGCGTTATACAGTCGCGTTGTGTCTGAATTGTAATTCGTTTGACTTTGAAACTTGATTAAGGAAAAAATATTCAATAAAAAACTATCTAACCAGTTGGAAGCACTAGATATCAGAGTTACAAATCTAAATTTGAAAGAATTAGAATTTTATCCTTCATGGCAAAAAAGTTATGCGTTATACGGTGTGCATCACTTTTTAAAAATGTTGTTTTCTGAAAAAATTTAATTTTCGTGGGAGATGGAAAAAGAAGTGCAATTTGATTCCAAAAATTTTGAAAAAAATATTTTTAGAATCTATAGACAAAATTTGATGAGATTCTAGTTTGCACCATCTTCAAATTCCTCACAGTTTAGCCGCTATAGGTGCCTGAATGTGAAGATTTAGTTAAAAATAATAATTTAAGTGTCCAGTTTGGCCAAAAATTGTAAACCACTATTATGGGATCACCCTGTTTCAAAGATTTTTAGATGAGTGTTACAAAAAATTCATGAAAAAGAGACTTTGCATGTGAAAGTAGTGAGCATTTGATGTTTCAAAAATGAAAATAAAATTTTAAATGAGTATAATTAATTTTTGTGTACAAAATAGAAAAGCTACCTAGTCCATTGCATAGAGCTCTCAATCACCTATCCAATGCCTATAAAAAATCAAAATTTTGATAAGAAACACAAAAGTTATGCCCATTTTACTAAAGAGGGTTTTTTAGGTCTTAAAAATAGAATTAAATCCTTTTTATTTTGGATGTGTTTTGGAGCTAGTCAGTGAAATATCAAATGTCTTTTCTAAAGTTCATCATCGAGTTGACCTAATTATGGTTTTAAATCCTTGTGGAGAATATATATATAGAAGATTAAATTAATTTTTGAATGTGATGATGGATAGTGAAGTATGATTAAGAAAAATGCAAAAGATGAAGTGTGTGAAGTCAGTGTGAAGGGTTAATTGTGCAAAAAGGTTCAATTGCAACATCAACATGTGTTAGATGTTTCTTCATAGTAGTTCATATTCAATTTTCTCATTCTAATTTTCATGTATCCTAATCTGAGATAGTGAGTCTCATTAGGTACTTTGTGTCTTTCTCTAGGATTGTACATCTTAGTTTGCAATTTCATAGGTAGTGATCCTTGAACAACATTTTAATTTCTATTAGTAGTGAGCTACATATATTGTGAGTTAATCCTCACCTTTTTGTTTTTCCCTCATTGTGTTTTCCACGTAAAAATCTTGGTCTATTTATGTGATACATGTGTTCTCTTATGTTCTTTTCAGTTTATGTGATGTATTGTTAATCTACAAATAATAATGGTTAAGTTTTAATATATTTTGATTCACCCCCCCTCTCAACATATCATTGTATTCAATAGGGTTGACCAATGGGTATGTGCAGGATCATCATGGAAAAAGCAAGCCCTTAAGTGGCAAATTTTTTAGAAAAATCAGAGTTATGCAACTTGACGTAAAAATTTGAATAAGTTATCTATATTATTTCAAAAATATGTAAGAATAAGATATGTGGAAAATTGAATGTAGTTTCTAAACTATTAGGGTTGTTTAAAAAAATAAAAATCTATTTGGTGAATATTTGAAATTTCAATGCAATGGTACTTAAATTTCAGGGAAAAGTTAAGAAGTAGGTGTTTGTCTGACCACCCTAACCACAATAAAATGATAATATTTTTTTATAAGATTTTAGATATAAGTAGAGAACTCATGCCCCGATGTGATGCATTTTTTTTGTAATTTTTTTCCAAGTAAATAATTAATTATGAATTTTTTATTACAACCTTTTAAAAAATATAAAAACTCGTATGTCTGACCACCTTAACTTGGTCAAAACTTCATGAAATTCATTTTTTCTTTTTTTAATCCTAAAGTATGTGAAGCATAGAATGTGACGCATGTTTTGGATTAAAAAAATGTGATATCGTTTGAAAGCTATAGATGTTTTTCAATCAGCCTATCAATTAGGACTTTAGTCATAATTGGAATAGAAAATGAATAATAATTACTTATGAAATTCAAAGAAAGTATAATTTATATCGATGGAAAGTTGGGAATCTCTTTTAAAAACCCTTTTTGTTTCATCAATTTTGGGTTAAAAAATAGTCGTCAGCCACATAGCCATCATATTGCCACTTTTTGGCCCATCATGATCCTGCACATACCCCAATGTTCAATCCACCTTTCAATGGACCATGGACATGGTGTTTCAAGGTGTATTAAAAATTTGTGTTGGTCTACTTGGGTGACATAATAGTCTTTTAAAAACATGTAAGTGATCACTTTAGCCACCTTAAATAAGTCTTCAAGAAGTGCATAGAGTATGGTATTTCCCCAAATCCAAATAAGTGTATCTTTGCTAGAAACTAAGGAAAATTACTTGGAAACATTTTTTACAAAGATGCTTTGAACCATTAATCTAGGAGAGTCTAGAGTCCATCCTATCCATTCCACTCTTCAACCACAAGAAAGGGTTACAAATCTTCTTAGGAACAATTAATTTTATGAGAAGATTCATTCCCAACCTTTCTATTTTGTTTTTCAAAATGGATATTCATTTCAAACAAATATCCATTTTTTTTTCAAAACGGATATTTGTTTCAAATGGATATCTATTTTGTTTTTCAAAAAATAGGTTCCCACTTTCCAAATCAGATATTCATTTTGAAACAGATATTTGTTTTAAATGGAAAAAAATTGTAGCCTTAGGATTTCCCTCAGGTTTTCCTTGGTTTTTGGCTTGAGATTGCCAAACCTGGAAAGTCAACTAAAAGAAAGTGTTCACAAAATTTCCTTAGTTTTCTGAAGTTCATCCTTGTGGCTGGCAACTTTTCTTTTATGGATGAATTTCATGAAATGAAAAGGGTTTATAGAAAAAATTATCAGCTTTCCACCAATATAAGTTATGCCTTATTTTGAATTTAATAAATAATTATTATTGATTTTCTACAGACATTATGACTAAAGTCTTGATTGATAGGTTGATTGAAAAAATTCTATAACTTTCAAACTACTTAACATTTTTCAAACCTACAAGATACATCACATTCTATGCTTCGCATACTATAGGATAAAAAAAAATTGAATTTCATAAAGTTTTGACCAAGTTATGGTGGTTAGACACACACGTTTAAATAATTCTGAAATTTTCTATTAAAAAATTCATAACTAATTATTTACATGAAAAAAAATTACAAAAAGAAAAGATCTGACACATCTGTGCATGTGTTCTTTACATATATTGAAAGATTCAGAAAAATAAATAAAAATTCTTGTACTTAGGGTGGTCAAACATACACCTGCTTCTTATCTTTTTCTTGAAAATTTAGTACCACTGCATTGAAAT
The DNA here is from genome assembly GCA_007258455.2 of Sequoia sempervirens. Classification (NCBI taxonomy): domain Eukaryota; kingdom Viridiplantae; phylum Streptophyta; class Pinopsida; order Cupressales; family Cupressaceae; genus Sequoia; species Sequoia sempervirens. The sequence goes on from VDFB02323508.1 coordinate 393,134, forward strand.
TTTAAATTTTCACATTGTATATTTACCTTTTTCTGAAAAAGGACTAGTAGCCTAGAAACTACATTCAATCTTCTACAACTTTTGTTCTCACATATTTTTCAAATTATGTTAATAACTTGTTCAAATTTTTATGTCAAGTTGCCTAACTCTATTTTTCTAGATTTTCATCACCACTTAGAGGCCTAGTTTGGACCCCCATGATCCTGCACTGACCCGGATTAACAACAAAATTGGCCAATTTGATGGTATTCCTACATCTCTTATGGATTTTAAACCAAATTCTTTCATACACTACTCCTTGCCAAACAATCTATTCCAATGGAAAAAATGGGAGTTGTTTATTAATCACTTAAAACATTCTCAAAAACCCAAGTGAAAACATATGAAGTTGATTTATAGTGATTTATATTGATTTATTCCAATGGAAAAAATGGGAGTTGTTTATTGCCACTTTATCACTCTTAGATTGGAATGATTTCAATGAAATATTTAACAGTACCCAAACCGATGGTCTATGGAAGCGCTAAGAAAAATAAGAAAAGAAGTGTACAACATAGGGTCCTTGCTACCTAGGAAAAGTATATAAGTAATGCCAAGAGACATTTTTTCTCCTTTCTTGAAGTTACATCTTCCACTATGAATTATGCTAGGAAAACCATGCATTTTTAAGCTCTTATATTTCAAAGTGTCAATCCTCAACTTATCTATTATTTGTTTTTGATGTCAATAACTAAGTACTCCAATGTCACTTTGTCTTTATGAGCCCTAAGCTAGAAAATATACATATTCTATTTTCCTATTCTTCCTTGGGTATTTCCCATTAAGCTGTGTATATATTTTATTTCCAATTGATATCGACCCTTGTATGGGTCTTTTGATGGTGCTCATATGTGGGATTAAATGCAATGATCTAATATTTGTTCTTCCAAGTAAATTTCTTCATCCACTTGTTTAGTTTGATACTTTAAATCATACCTTTCAACTTACTTATTAACATCAATAACAATTGTGTAGGATAATTCCATACTTATTCATCCACTTAATTTTTTGTTTTGACCAAGTGCTCTTCCTTGCATTCCAAAAATTCTCCAAATACCATCTTCGGCCACCAATTAATATCCATGTTTATATTTTCTTTTGATAGTCTAGTAGTTAGAATCATGGGCATTGTTTCTAAAGGAAAAGCGCATAACTCAGCTGATAGTATCTCATATGGAATCAAGGCTTTGATATTGTAACTATGGATGATAAAGTGCTTGTTAATTCACTATATTTGTCTCTATTATAATCATGATGTATCACCACCCCATACTTAAAACTTGTAAAGTACCACTAGCATGAGGAGCAGCCCAAACATGATACTTGTGTGTTTTTTTGGTTCCACAACTATTTAAATTTCATAAGCATAGTCAAACATAATGAGAATTGAAAAAAACAGAGGAAACACAAAAAAATATTTTACACACTAACACATAGCCTCAACTTTATTCCTCTGATAATACTAACTGTTATAGAGTGCCTCAATATATAGAGGTTTTTTCAGTTACAAAGAATCTTATAAAATGGATTGCATTTACCCCTACAGAGTGGTTACAAAATTGTTACATGCAATAACCTATATTTAGATCACTGGCATATTAATGCATTATGGTGGAGAGAAATTAATATTCCAACACTGCCCCTTAATTTCGACCACTTTCTTCTAACTTTTTTTTCAACTTGATCTTCAAATATACAATTCAAAACTTCTAGAAGGGCTCTTACTTGTCTTCCTCGTGCTTCTACACTATGCTAAAACAATTCAATTTCTTTAATTTCTTCACTATTCTCTATAGTTGATTGTTCACTATATTTGGTTGTTTTGTTTTTGCAGTTCAATTCCTTTTCCTTTTTCTCAACATGAAAATACTTACTATCTCTTAGATCTTATAACACCTTATTGCTTTTAACATGCCAACATTTAGATTTATAGAACCTTTTGAAAATACTTGTAATTTTTCTCCAACTGGATCCATCGATCCATCCATAATCAATTTTCATACAATCTTTTTCAAATTGTCCATTCCACTCTCTATTCCAATATGATTTTTTTGAATGATTCTTCAACCCACAAATCATACAAGGATGAAGTTCCCAACATTTCTCTTTTTTATGTCCTTCCCTATGACAATGAGAACATTCCATAAACTCTATACTTTTAGCTGATCTGCACGAACTTGTAACACTTGTTACATCACTTCTATTTCTCTCACCATATCTCAGGCCTTCATTCTTTGGCCTCACAACTGGTTGAATGGGCTCTCTCATTCCTTGTCCATGTTTTCCCAAACATTTTATCTTTTCAAACCAACCTTTGTTATCAGCTTCACATCCTGCAAAAACATTAGTTTCAAATATATATTTATCTTCAACTTCATGCTCTTTACCTGAACAAACTTTAGCTACATCACCCATATGAAATGAAGAAAACACATCATTTGTATCACATGCAACATCACACAACAATGAGTTTGACGTCAAACACTCAATTTCTTTCTCCAACAACTTAAGCTTTCCTTCAAGATCTTCATTCTTTTTCTTGACCTCATCAAGCAACTTCAATCTGCCTTCTAACTCTTCATTTTTCTTTTTCACTTTTTCTAATTCTTTTTCCAAATTTTCATTTTCACACAAATAGTCACACCTTTCTTTTGAAAACTCTTTTATCTTATTTATCAATTTTGAATTACATTTTTTGAGCTTCACTAATTCTTCTATCAAACTATCTTTCTCACACAATAAATTTGCAGTTTCTTTCTTTGAATTTTTACCAGTCTTTCCCATTAAAATAAAAATTTAAACACTCCTAAGAACTACAGTTGATAGTGATTCTTGATTGTGAACAAAAGAAACAATTAAATCTGTGATTTGTTTACCTTTTATTTCTTCCTTATTGAGGCTTTTTTCTTAAAGCTTCTCTTTATTTCTGAGACCTCCACAATCTTTCTCTTGAAACATGCACTTTGCTTGGAGACTGAACTACAAACTTTCTCTAAAACTATGATTAGCAAACAACATCAATGCCTGCTGCTTTCTTTTTAACAACGATCTCCTAAGTCTTTTCTCGTACATGATCTGCAACGATCTTTTACAATACAAATAAATATTCAACCCTCTGATCTAACATGCTCTGATACCAATTGAAAATTTTAGAAGCACAATCAAACACAATGAGAATTGACAAAAACAAAAGAAACACAAAAAAATCTTTTACACACAAACACATAGCCTCAATTTTATTCCTTTGATAATACTAACTGTTACAGGGTGCCTCAATATATAGAGGTTTTTTTAGTAACAAAGAATCTTATAAAATGGATTGCATTTACCCCTATAGAGTGGTTACAAAACTGTTACATGCAATAACCTATATTTAGATCATTGACGTATTAATGCATTATGGTGGAGAGAAATTAATATTCCAACAAACTATGTGTTTCTGCACCTATTCTCTACCGTGTATAATGCCTTCTATCTCCATTATATTCTATTTGGATTTCATAATTTCCAACTAAGTTTGTTGTAGGGATTAAGACCAAGATCTTTGTATTCTTCCTCTATCTCCACAGACTGCCCTCAAAACGGATGCTTGTCAACTATATTTCTCCAACTTAGAGAAAGTGAAGACTTCAGTTTTGTTTCTATTTACCTATATTCCTATTTTCTCATAAAGGAGATGTAATTCTTTCAAGTGTTCTATTGAATTATGAGATTCTTTTCAAGATGAGGTCATCCACATAAAGAAGTAAATTTTATTTTTCATCTACTCATCTAACTTGTCCATGTAATGTTCCTAAAATGTGGGGGATAATTGGCAATTTTGTTCGACACCGATGTCATTTTCAAAACACATTGATAAACCTGTAGGTGTTCTGAGTTTGGCTTGTACTTGATCATAATGCATGTGAACTTCTTCTCTATACACATTTGGCACACTAAGCTGCTCAATGCCATTCCAAATTTTTCTTCTAGGCATTGTTTGAATGGCTTTCTTAAAGACAACAGAGCAGCAAAAAAAATTCTCCGCTTCACTTACCCCATACCTTTTCAATTAGATGTCAGAGTTAAGTGGTAATCGATTATAAACTATTTAGGTCTAAAACATGCCTATGGTTTCCCCCTCCCTTATTTTTTGTACCCTACTTCAGATTCTACACTCTATCATACTCCTGAATTATTTTGGAGGCAGAGGGTCAATCATAGCAGCTTGGTAGATTATTTATATCCACATATATAAAGAGTGGGCAAGACAACATTGATTTTCCAATCTTTTGGGAAGTCCTCTCAAGTTAAAACATTAATTATATTTCTGATGTGCAGATTTTGAGTCTCAAGTCCCCACTAGATACGTTCTGATTGTAGCCCATCTACCCTAAGCTTTTCACCTCCTCATAGCCTCACCTTCCTTGATGTCCCCATACTGAGAAGATTTTGTTGTATTAATTATCAAGGTAGATTTTTTTATCTTGCTTGTGTTCATAAAGTTGCTTTATGTTTTCTAGATTGATTATCTGAAACTGTTATTTATGTATTTTCAGTTTTCTTACAACTCCCTATAAAACCCCTTCATATTGTGTTTCCCAAATAAATATTAGCTCCTTTCTCAGCATTTTCTTGGATTAGGATTCTCTTTTCTACCTTGCATTCATCGTCATACCAAAATTTTGGGGAAAAAGATAGTTTTGCTTCTCCTTTTTGGCCTAGATCTTTGCCATGTACTCAATACTTCATGAATTATGAAAACCAATTTATTGCTATCCATAGGACATCTAGGTTTACAACATTTACAAACTTTCTTTGAAACTTGAAAGTGATTTTTCAAGGATGCTTTGAGGATTTTACAATCTTCATGAGTCATGAAAATATTTTCTTCCATTTTTGGCTTCTCTTAGTTATCCTAAACCTATTTCTTATGCTGCTAAATATTTCCTAACATGCAGATCTTTCTTCCGAATGGGTTCTGATTAGACTTCATTTCGATCAGAGAAATCCAACTTCCATTTCCCTAAGTCCTGGGATGAAACTTTCCAAGCAAATGAGATAGTTGACCACACTATGTCCATTGTATATTTTACATGTAAAATTCTTTGAAGCCTACCATGCACTCATGCCAATTCATATGATTCTTCCCATGATGTGCCACAACCACTTCCTATCCAAAAAATCCTTGAATATTATTGGACTTCCTCTTCCTCTAATTTCCTCTAATCACAGTGGGTTGCTTTCTATGCCATCTCCATTTCTCAAAATTATGCCTTATCTATTTGTTGCTCTTGGATTGACATCACCTATCATCACAAAGAGATAGTTCATAACTTGACAGTAATCCTACATCCAATCTGGTGCATGAGAGATAAATGCGATGAAAAAAATTGCCTGCATAGAATTTCTTTTATTTTCTTTGACTCAACATACATGAAAAGCTTCAAACATGCTTCCATTGGCATTGCTCTTGGTTGGCACTCTTCTTGAAGAGTACGCATAATAAACTGCTATTTGTGTAGTATTCAGTTTGCTTTATTCTATTGTTTTCCTTAGCATGTTCGACATCTTTCTTAGCTTTCTTTAAGCTTTGTTTTTTATAGCTTTCTCTAGTTGTTTTTTCATTTCCGGTCTCCTTGTTGCAGCCTATTCGCCGTATTCTCAAAACTCTTTATATATGGAGTTAATTGTAATATTTTTGACAGTTGAATATACAAAAATCTTCTCAGCTTGCTGATCTTGCAAATTATTAATTTAATGAAATTGTTTATATCAGTATAGTGTTAGTGCTGTTTAGAATTCAATCTTTCACTGCTATCCTTTAATTTCTCAAGCAGATCTTTGGCACATTTGTCTGTGATATAAAACTTTCAAGTCAAGGTATTAGTACAATAGCCCAAGATTTATCACCTTCAAGAACCTATTCAAAATCCTACTTGACCTCTAAAACCAACTCTTCATTGCTAAATACAAGAACGATATGAAATTCATTTATGTGTAGTCAATCACCAATCTTGACATAAAAAATGTCGGTCCAGACAAATAACAATGCCATTTAGGAATCAAAGAGAAAACTCACAAGACGAAAGTAGTACGAAGATAGAAAGAAAGTGAGGATTGACATTGCATAATCGATAGTTTCCTCCCACAACTGCGCGGGGAGTAACTGAGTACATATACTAGGATAGTGTCATGTGATTTAAAGGCACTGCCAAATCTGATATATTTACATATTTATATTCTATGGATGCATCTATTTTGATGATAGAGAAACCAAACCGTAACAACTATATTCGCAAGTGGAATAAAGGATGGATCGAGTGTTATTTTACGATTGAATATTTGAAGTTTTGAATCTTGTGAAACTTTTGGGTTTCCAATTTATTGAATTGAATGCAGTGAATGTTTCAAACGGGGTTTCAATTACTCGACGTGGATCTTTATAGCACAGCGTGTTGGTGCTGCTATCAGTGAGAATGTTTCTGAAGGAATCTCATTGCTAGTTTAGTGAAGAAACACTATTGTGAAGGGGGCCTGGAGTCATATTATTGGGGGCGCGGGTCCAAAAAATAGAAATTTTTGAAGAGAAATTCCTTAGATATAGATTTCAAAAGACTCATTTTTTATCAAATTATTAATTTCTGTCTAAAATAATCAGACTAGTGATGAATTTGAATTTGATACAGTCCTTAATGTTCTTATTCTTTATTTGAAAATGAATATTTTTCTCTCAGCCTATTATGCTAGACATCAATTGGAAATGGGTCCAGATGTCCTAAATATTTAACAATGATTTCAGTACATTTTTTTTCTCAATCTCTCATACTAGTAATGAATTAGAAAGTGCTGGAAACATTTATCGTTAGATTCGTTAGATTGTATGGCTTCACTTGATTTGTTAGAGAAGTATTGAACTGAAATTTGGTGAGATTGGTTGAAATTTTATTTGATTCAATGTTATGGGACGAGGAATCTCAATTAACATTATTTGCGACAGGAAATTTGTGGATAAAAATTCTATTATTTATGGCATTGTACATGGATACTGGATAAGTGAGAGGAACGTGACACAGTGGAGCTTTCAATTTCAGAATATTAATCACCTCAGCTCACTAACATCAACTGTTCTATCTCCTCACCATTATAATTCCCACCCAACTTTGCATCTGCAGCTGAAGACTTAATAAAGCTTTCCCTTGTCCGTACAAATCCCAAACCTATTCCAAAGCAGAACATTTAAAAAATCCTAGTTGTGTGGGAGGCTGCACGCTGTCGCCCCACATCTCTAGCTAGGCTGAAATCCCCCAGTTGAGATATTCTTCTTTCCCTTTTCCAAACATTTCATTGTTGCTGAAGTTTCCCTTTTCCTAGCATTTCATTGTCGCTGAAGTTTCCCTTTTCCTAGCATTTCATTGTCACTGAAGTTTTTGTCTGGATGTCCGACACCTTCTATAGCCATCTCCTACCGAACAAGCCCCATCTTGAGCCACCCATGCCTCACCTACCTTGATAAATGCTGCAACTAACACTATGCTACGATATACTCAGAAATTATTATAAATTTGGCTATAAATCGAACACCTGAACATGGATTCTTCAACACTCAATTTCCATAGAGTTGCTCTGCAGAGCTAGGGCAGATGTATCTGCACTTGTATTGATACTGATATAAATAGAAACATATTTGCTCTATTGTGTGTTTTTCTGAGTTGTGCTCTGCGTATTATCTTTCAAATTGATATCAGAGCAGGTTAAAGGTCATTGGTATTGCTCATCGTAGTCTATAAAGAGCACGCAGAAGAGGAGCTTGAAGAATGCAGTTAATTCGAAGAGGATCAAGATCGCTTGTTTGTTAAGTTGCCCCCGTCAAATGCCCACAAGTTTATGAAGATGCTGCCATGTATGAAGACTGCAGCCATTTAAAATAGGTGATCACAATGTCTTAAAAGGAGTCAAATCTAAGTCTGGCGCTGATTCAAAGACAGGTCAATTGAGCTGAAGACTGTCTGGGTATCAAAAAATATAGTCATAAAGATTGAGGAGTTAAATAAAAAGGTCGATTTGAAAAGACTATGACAGGGGATCCGTAACAATGTATAGAAGCCTTCAGCTTAATCCAAGTGTAGTCCCAAGGTATATTCTAGTGAAGAGGAAGTTGATGTAGTCGATTAAAGGTGATTTCTATTTGTTGATAAAAATTATTGTTGTTTTGGAAAAGAAATCAAAGTTATAACATTTGGATGAAAATGTGAGGTGAAGGAAAATGTTTGTTTTCCTTTTGAGAAGTTGAAATCAAAAATTTAATCAAAAGAAAAATCATGTGATTGTAGTTCAAATCACAATCAAATTTGAATTAGTTATTGTAAACAAAGATTTTGGCGCTCAATTGCTTTCTAGTCTTTCTAGGGTTTTTCACCTAAAAGGGGGAAAAATGGGCCAAAATGCAATGTATACATTCAAAGATTAAGGTGATGTGGGTGTAATGTGTCTAAATTAGATGATCTAACTGCAACAAACTGAAAAATAAAGATGACTATTAATGCAAAACTATTGAAATGCACCTTGTTTGAAAACACATTTCTAATATGCAAAAACACCTAAAAATGAAAGTAAATTGTAACAAAAATTGATGAAACTAAAGATGTGCACCTGAGAACTTGCTGGAGACTGGGAATGACTTCTAAAATGTTGCTGATAGTAAAAATTTGGCTTACTGGGACTCATTCGCCATCCTGGGCGAATTAGTCCCAAATCTGGGAAACTATTCTAGAGCCTGTTTAAGACAAATGGGTATCCAAAACTACAGAAAACCTTTTATAGGCCTGGCAGTGGGACTCTTTCACCACTAATGGTGAATCAGTCCACTTTTGAATTTTGAAAATCCAAAAGTGGAAATTGAAGCCCTCGGTCTGCACTTCGATTCTTGATAGGTTTTCGCCTTTGGAAGTCCGATTTATGACACTCAAAGTGACTTTTAGTTGATACTTTGACCTTGCAAGGAAGAAGATGACTCCAATAAATCTTCAACTTATTCTTCAATGATTTTCAAGTCTTCAAGATGCCTAAATTTGCAAACACATAAAAAGAGAAGGAGAAATGTTGAATGTTAGGGCATGGGGGTTTTCCCTTGTCAAACCCCTTTTTAGGTAATTAAACCAAAATGTAGAAAGAATGTAATGAAGCATGCAGCAATGGAGTTAATAACTTTCCATGAAGATTGATCTTGTATTGCTGCAACAAAAGATGAAGATTCTACCCTTGAATGTCTGAAAAATGATCTTGAATGACTTGGAATGTTAAAACCCTAGCTTGTTTGACGTAAGGTGGCAGAACAAATGATGAATGAATGGTAAGATGTGTGTATGAATTATGAATTAGGGTTTAGAATCTTGTATTTATAGGTAATTCACCTTATTTACCCATTAATTTGATCCCTAAGGTTGACATGGAGAAAAAATAAACTTAAAATCCAACTTTTCCCGCTTAGACCCTAAAAATGACTCAAATGGGACTCATTCACCATCAAGGGAAAATGGGTCCCACCTAGATGGGACTGCTTTTCCCCTAATGGCGAATGGGTCCCACAAGGGCCATTTTGCTAGCTAGGATGCCAGGAAGTAAGGAAATTAGGTTTATATGATGATTTTGTCAATTATTTCATTAAATTATGCCTCGAGATACACAATATGGGGTCATAGAGGCCTATTAATGATGATGCAAAGGTCAACTAGGGCTTGGGACACAAAATTCAATGTGAAAGCATGATTAAATACACTTTACACCATTAAAATAGAGTCCACATAGCCTAGAAAGGCACAACATCCAATGTGAATATGTAAGACACATTACAACACTAGATTAAAGCTAAGTTTAATTTAGAAGTCTTTTAGATTAATGTGATAATGCAATTAAATATATTTTACATTGTTGAATTAAGGGAAAATGGGTTCATTAAGTCTAGAGAAGTGTGAAAGTCTTTTACAACACTTTACAACAACTTTACAAGACATTGTTAGAGATATTTTATTCTATTTGCAAAGGTCCAAGACCTAGTGTAGATGTGTAAAACACCTCACAACACTTAAATCAAGGCCTCATTAAGTCCACTTTTTAATCAATTATTCCCAAATCAAGCAAGCAAAAAGGGATACTTTTTCCATGTCCACAATTATCACTAAAGATAGGAACTAAACTATTGTCTAAATCTAAGTTGCAAAAAATTTAGAACAAGTTGTAATTTGAAATGTTCCAAAGAGATTAAGGAAGATCATCAAGAGGAGATTTAAATTTTTTTGAATAAGAAGAAAGTAAATTACAGTTGAAGGTTAAAAGAAATGCACATAAGTAAAGGTAAATCATGATTTTTGAAAAGAATCCTTGTATTTTAAGGAAGTTGTAGAAAAGTGAATTGTGTTAGCATGAAAAAAAAGAAAAAAGAGTCTAGTCTAGGAGATCTAAGTTTAGACAAACATAATAGTCTATAGCATAGTTAAAAAACCTTTAAATTGCAATCAAGAAGTAAGAACACAAGAAGAGACTATTAAGTGTCATTAAAAATTATTGAAGAAAGAAGATTTTTAATTGGAAGTTGAAGAATCTAACTAGTCAAAGGAAATTATGGAAGAGAAAGAAGGCATGTGGAGCTATCAAAGAAAGGAGAAAATTATTGTAGCAGAATTAAGAAAACAAACAAGATGGAGGTGAAGGTGCAGGAAGACGCCAGTTCAATTGTCATAACCATCAACAAGGTGGAATTAAATTTTTGTAGCAAAGTGCAGTATCATGAAGAAGAGTAATTTCTAGAAATGAAGAAATTGGATTTGAAGATTGCTGATTAGAAGATCGTCTAGTAAGCAAAGGAATATGCAAATAAGGATTTTCAAAGAAAAAAATTGAATATTTGATGATCATTAGTATATTAGTATTAAGTGAATGTAAATGGGTGCCTAACAAGGTTGTAGGTTGGGACCCATCTTTTTAGATTATGGGAGGATTGTTAGAATAATTAGCATAATTAATTTAAGGGGTGATGTTGGTAGTATGTAAATTAATTATGGGTGTCGGCATAGACCAAACACCTTCTAGAGATGTCTAACACCTTCTAGAGCCATCTCCTATCGACCAAGTGATAAATGCTACAACTAACACTATGCTAAAATTTATTATGAATTTGGCTATAAATCGAACACCTGAACATGGATTCATTAGCAATCAGTTTCCATAGAGTTGCTCCACAGAGTTAGGGAACATGTATATCCACTTGTATTGATATTGATATAGATAGAAACATATTTGCTCTGTTGTGTGTTTGTTTGAGTTGTGCTTTGTGTATTGTCTTTCACTGTCATGCTTGTTTAATTATGTGGTCATATATCATATAAGAAGATTGGTGTTGTGGGTTTTGCAAAAGAAACATTAGGGCTTATCACACATAGAAGAAATATTTTACTTGGCTTGCAGAGATGTTTGACTTGCAAATAATTCTCTTTACATAGATTTCCTTAGGGTTGTCATTCATATAGATATAATTCTTGATCGTATCAAATTTTACCCCAACAATTTGACTAGAGAAATTTCCACCATATGCATGATTAAATAGACCAAGCCATTGATGGGTGGCATGTTGAGGGGGCTCCAAGTTAGGAGGAGCCATAAAAAAGAAAGTCCATCCTAGTATACATGAATAAAAAATTTATACACAAATAAAAATAGAATTTTTATACACAATTTTCTTGCCCATGTTTTATAACATAAAAGTCTTTCAACTCATGATAATAATTATGAGGATTAAACAAGGGTATTTTCCACTTGGATATTGAGAAAAAATCATAAGATGACATTCTTGAATCTTCTTGAGATATTCAAAATCTCTACACTTTGAATTCTCATCATATTTATTCCATTTGAGCTGGCAGTATCTCCTACACTAGAAGTAGTCCATATATAAACAAGATTATCTTGGGCTGATTTGCTTAGTATAATAGGTTACTTTAAAGTTCTATCTATATATTTTCTTTAATTATTTAAGTTAGATTTGTGTATCTAAAACATACATAGAGGATACCATTTCAAATTGGTTTTTGAATAATAACAATAATACCCATTTGGCCATTATCTTTGTCCACATTTTGGTGGACCTGACTTTTTGAATAACTTCTTTTCTGATTAGGAGTCCATCCTCACCATATATCTAGCTTGCATTGACTTTGCATTAGGGTTTTCATTAGTTAATTGACATCTAGGGTTTGGGTATGTGCAGGATCATGATGGGCCAAAAAGTGGCAATATGATGGGTATTTGTAGGGTATGTGGCTGATGACTTTTATTTTACCCCAAATTGATAAAATGAAAAGGGTTTTTAAAGGAGATTCTTACCTTTCCACCAATATAAATTATGCTTTACTTTGAATTTAATAAATAATTATTATTCATTTTCTATTTGAATTACGACTAAAGTGTTGATTGATAGGCTGATAGAAAAACATCTATAGCTTTCAAATGGTATCACATTTTTTAAATCCAAAATATGTATCACATTCTATGCTTTGCATACTATAGGATTAAAAAAAGAAAAATTTAATTTCATGAAGTTTTGACCAAGTTAAGGTGGTTAGACATATGATTTTTTATATTTTTTAAAAGTTGTAATAAAAAAATAATAATTAATTATTTACTTGGAAAAAAATTACAAAAAAATATACATCACATCTGGACATGAGTCCTCTACTTATGTCTAAAATATTATAAAAAAATATTATCATTTTATTGTGGTTAGGGTGGTCAGACAGACACCTACTTCTTATTTTTTCCCTGAAATTTAAGTACTACTGCATTGAAATTTCAAATTGTCAGCAAATAGATTTTATTTTTTTAAAATAAACCCAATAGTTAATAAACTACATTCAATTTTCTACATATTCTATTCTTACATATTTTTGAAATAATATAGATAACTTATTCAAATTTTTACATCAAGTTTCCTAACTCTGATTTTTCTGAATTTCTTGCCACTTAAGGGCCTGTTTTTTCCATGATGATCTTGCACATACCCGTTTCCAAAATTTTGCATTAGTGAAAGTGCATTTAGCTTACATTTTTGCATCTTAAATCATTTAAAATTTCTTAAATTCTGCATTAGCATCTCAGATCTACATCATACAACACAAAAAAATCAAAATCAACCAAAACAATCTAAAAATTCTGAAAAATATCCTTACTAGGACTAATTTTCCACCTTGGGTGACTTAATCCCTTTTCACCCCTTAAACTGCCCTTTACAAAACTGAAAACCTTGTTTTTAAGCTTCTGTTTGATACCCTTACCTATCTGTATCAGTTAGCTTAGTTTCTGTAACATGCATTTCATTAGATCTAGCCTAGATTAGCTCATTTCATGCATTAGTTAATTTCAAAATTACATTTCAAACACTTCATCTTTCAAGTGGTTGCATAACGTAATAAAAAAATTACCCTTTTTTACATCTAAAAATTGCATTTAAGCATTTCATTTTAAGTCATTACATTGCACATTTCCATGTTAGCATGTTTTCTTTCAAAATATGTGGCTTTGATTTGGTTAAAAATAGACTGCATAAATACAACATTCCCTCTTATGAGTTCACTTTTGATAACAATAATGGGGTCATTAAGAAACATGTTAATCATAAAACCAATGACACAATCCTTAATATTACATTGCCCATTGGTGAGAATGGTAGTGTAAACATTCATAAAAATCATACTTTTTCTTCTCCCAATACCTCTCCTATTAGTGAAAAAGGTATCTTGGTGATAGAAGATACAAGCATTGAGGGTCTTGATTTTCCCTCTCCTCATTCCCCTTTGGAAGAACTTAGGAAACAAGAACATGAGATCATAGCCACTAATTTTCCTTCCCCTCCTTGTAATAATCCTTTAAAAGAGGATACAATCATGAACAATCATGATAATCACCTTTTTCAAGAGGATATGTGGATTGAAAGTGATAACCAAGTATCTATTTCCTTCCTAATGTCCCTAATATTTGGAAAGGCCTATTTGAACAAAAGAATCTTAGTTTTCCTTCTCTTGCTACATCCCTTCCTTCTGATGAAGATACTTTACAAAATCTAACCTTGGAAGAACATACTACAAGCTCTCCTACTAGGGAAGATAACATGGCACAAGAGAATGAGACCTTAAAGACAATGGACAGCCAAATAACACCTTCTCCTAATCATCTCACTCTTGATAATCCCATCATTGCTCATTCCCCTACTTGTGATGAAGTTATTTTAGAAGAACTAACCCTTGAATTTCATGAACATGTGGTTTGTAGTTCTCCTAACAACTCTCCTCCTAGGGAGGATATCATGATGTAAGACAAGGATAACATTGACAATAATGATATTATTCCCTTTGAAGAAGATGAAGAGCCCATGTTAGAATCTCATTTGCCAAGGGATGTTAATATTATTCAACCTCAACTCATCCTTTATTCCCCCTCACACACAGTTCAAACTTAAAACAAACCTGAAATTTTCCTTTACCCACCTAAAAATAATGTTTCGTAGCAACTGAGTCATAATACCATTGCTTATACATATAACACTAGAAACAATCCACAACCACAACAACCAACCCCAACTTCCTTCCCTTTTCCTAATTCCATACTGCCTAGTGCTCCTCGATTAAGGTTGTATGATCTTGTTGAGAAACTTAAGAGCACTCCTGCAAAGATATCCCTTTACGACCTTCTTCAAAATTCACCTACCTATCACACTATGCTTCAAACAACCTTACAACAATTTCCTATCCCTTCTAATGTGAAACCAAATGACATAGCTACCATAATTCAGGGAATAAACGTTGACATTGTTTTTCACCAAAGTGAACTCCCCCATTTGGAAGTACAAAAAAAAATGAAGCTTTCATAATACTATCTCAATGATACAAACACATAGGGATAAAGCAAACCCTTGTTGACAATGGCTCAAGCCTTAATGTGTATAGTGTCAAAATTTTAGATAGGCTTCGTGTGGATAAATCACAAATCCAACCTGATTCTTTATCTCTTAAGGGATTTGACAATGTAAAAAATAATTGCTTGGTGTGATTACTTTACCTATTATAGTTGGGAAGGCCACATTGGATACACAAATTCATGTTATGCCTCATGAACTTTCATATAATCTTATTTTGGGAAGACCATGGATTCATGCAATGAATGGGGTGTCTTCTACTCTTCATCGTAAAATGAATTACATCTACAAAAATAAATTGTACACACTTCACGCTGATCTTGAGCCTTACAGTGTATTACAACTTGAGAAAAACAAAGACAATCCCTTGACAACATTGACACCAAACACACAAGTGGAACCCATGCAACAAAAAGGCAATGGAAAAAACATGAAAGAAGTCACAAAGTTCTTAGAAGATGATTGGGATTCCTTAAATTTTGAGCATACATTCATGGGAAAGTACAAGCTCATAAACAAAGATTCAAGTACTTGGGAAACAAAAAAGAAGTCATGTCAACAAAAAACTTGAAAGACCTCAACCGCTTCAGAAGAAAAAAGAAAATTACACAACAAACTTTAACAAAGATGATTATGAACAACCACCTGATCCAAAAGAAATGAAAAAGCTTTATGGAAGAGGTTATGAGCTCATGAAACAACTCAGATATATTGGAAAAGGATGTGGTACTAGAGAAAAAGGTATCTATGTCCCCATCGATCCTAACACACAAGAAACAACTCATGGTCTTGGTTATTGTCCTTTGATAGAAATCACCAAGCCTTCACTCAACATCAACACTATTAGAAAACACCCTTCTAAGACAACTTTAACAGTAGTACATCCTGAACTAATAAACATTAGTGGTCTTCATCCTTTGCAAGAAATGAAACAAACAAAGACATCCTCACTTAATGTAAGTGTCATCACACAAAGCACTAATGATTTGAGTTCGTTATATTTTACACCCTCTAGTAAAGGAGAGAAACAAAATCTCGCAATCTAAAGAGTCTTGTGTAGATATTACATCTTGTACATCTAAGCAAGAGATATCTTTGTCGCATAATACATGATCATATACCATTGATCAAGAGGGTATCTTGTCGGAACTCCTCCAAGATCACTCGATATGCCTTCCTCCACGAACCCAAAAGAAATCCTATTACAAGACTTCATTTTGCACCTATCACAAAATTCACGATCATTCTACTAATGAATGTAAGGCTTTTCATAGTAAAATTGAACATCTTAAGGATTTTGGTGCTCTCCCTTATGTGGGGGAACCTAATTCCTCTAATTGATACTGATTTTCACCATAGCATGCATTTCATCAATCATTTCATCTCACCCTTGTCCTGCATTAAGTGGGGGCAAGGGATTAGGTATCATTGTCTTCATATGTCACCTATCATTGCCTCTTTTGGCTAGTTGTTAACCTTTCATGAATATAAAGAGCAAGCTTGAAATGTGGATGACATGCCTCAAGTTGGCTTGTATGTTGCATACTATCTTTTTCATGATGTAGCTTACCAGAAACATATGACTTGGCATAGGGCATTCTGAATAAGCTCTCATATCCTATTCTACTTTAAAGAAATTTATCATAGTAATGGTGTTAGCAACCACTTTAAAGTGGGGTCATACATCGACACTCACATTTCATTGTGTGATTTTCTTTTTCTTGCAATTTCCTCTCTTGGAAACATTAGGTACAATGTTGCCCAAGATGAGACCATTTGCACTTGTCCTCTCTTTGAAACAAGATGAGTTAATCTGCACTTTTCCTCTCTTGGAAACATTAAGCATGATGCTCCCTAAGATGAGGCCTTGCAAGAATTAAGAAAAATCCCTTTGAACATTCCTTACACCTTTTTGCATGGGTTTCAAGCATATGAAGCTTTGCTTACCTCATAGAGCTCGAAGATCATTTTTGTGTGGTGCCTTATTAAAGTTATCAGGAGGTATAACTTTGGTATTGTTTGAGCGGGAAGCCCATTCTGAGTCATGAATTCCACATAGCCACTTGTGTGTGTGTGAGTGCATACCAGCCATGAGTGTATGTTTCTCTCCTTTTAAGACTTCTCACATGGTGGACAACCTAGAGTTTCATTGCCTCAGAGTGAGTAGGCATTTTATTTCCAAAAAAATAGCCTAGATTTGACCCACATCATGTTGGAAAAATGGTTGAAGCTTGATCCACCTTTTTATTTTCATCCTTCTCTACCTTCTAGTTATTTCCATTGTATGCTTGCGTATCTTGTTTTGCTACAAATCAATCATCTTGTGTGTGTCTTTTTGCGCTTATGTTGGTTTGACTTAGGATCTTGGATCCTAGGGGCTTGCACAGCCTCCTTTGATCTTTTTCATCCTTTTTCATCCGCATTGGTACGATTGGACCCTTCTTGAATGTCTACTTTAGTGTGAGTTTGAAGCAAGTTCATCTTCTCACTAAAGTGGGGGCTAACTACGGACACCATGGAAAAAGTATTCCTTTTCCCCTTGCTTGATTTAGGATCAATTGATGATAAATTAGACTTAATGATGCCTTGATCAATTTTTGTGAGGTGTTTTACACATCCACACTAGGTCTTGGACCCTTACAAGTTGAATAAAATGTATCTAACAATGTCTTGTAAAGTTGTTGTAAAGTGTTGTAAAAGAATTTCACACTTCTCTAGAATTAATGGACCTATTCTTCCCCTAATTCAATGCTATAAAATGTATTTAATTGCATCTTCACATTAATATAGAAGGCTTGTAAATCAAACCAAATTCTAATCTAATGTTGTAATGTTCCTTACATATTCACATTGGATGTTGTTCCTTTCTAGACTATGTGGGCCTCATTTTAGTGTTGTAAAGTGTATATAATCACACTTTCACATTGAACTTTGTGTCCCTAGCCCTAATTACACTTTACATCATCATTAATAGGCCCTTATGGCCCCATATTGTGCATCTTGAGGCTTAATTTGATCAAAGACTCGATAAAATCATCATATAAACATATTTTCTTCATTCATTCACAATCCAGCTGGAAAAATAAACCCTATGGGACCAAGTCGCCCATTTGGGTGAATTAGTCCCATCCAAGTGGGACTAAGCCGCCCAGCCTAGCGACTTAGTCCCATTTGGGCTATTTTCGAGGTTTGGGTGGGAAATTTTGGATTTTAAGTTTATTTTTCCTTCATGTCGGCCTTGGGGATCAAATTAATAGGAAAATGAGGTGGATTTCCTATAAATACAAGCTTGTAAGCCCTAATTCATTATCATCTTGACTCATTCATCATTTATTTTCCACATCAAGTCAAGCAAGCTAGGGTTTTAGCATTCTAAGTCATCAAGATAGTTTTTTCAAACATTCAAAGGCAGATTCTTCATCTTTTGCTACAAAAATTCAAGATCTATCATCATGGAAAGTCTCTATCTCCATTTCTTCATGCTTCATTATCTTATTTCTTCATTTTGGTTTAATTACCTAAAAGGGGTTTGACCAAGGAAAACCGCCATGCCCTAACATTCAACATTTTTTCTCTCCTTCATTGAGTGTTTGTAGATTAGGTATCTTGAAGACTTGGAGATCATTAAAGGTTAAGTTGAAAAGATGTTGAAGACATCTCCTTGTTGGCTAGGTCAATAAATCAACAAAAAGTCACTTATAGTGCAAAAAATTAGAGTTTCAGAACCGGACACCTGTCAGGAATGGAAGTGCAGATCGAGGGCTTTCATTTCCACTTTTGGATTTTAAGAAAAGCCAAAGTGGACTAAGTCACCATCAGTGGCGACTTATTCCCACTATACCTATTTTTCATAGTTTTTTGTAGACTTGGATACCCATTTGGCTGAATTGGGCTCCGGTGCAATTTTCCATATCTGGGATAAGGTTGCCCAGAATGGCGGAAATGTCCTAGTAGGCCAAATTTTCAAGATCAACAACATTTTCAGTTTTCAATCCAATCTTCAAAATATTTCCAGGTGCATGCTTTCTCTTTTAATTCCCTATTCTGTTCTATTTGCATTTCTATTAATCTTTCTAGGTGTTTTTGCATACAATACTATATTTTCAAACAACTTGCATCCTTAGATTTTTCATTAATAATTCATTTCCTTCATCAATTCATTGCATTAGGACATTACATTTAGTCATATTTCGTTCACACTCATATTAGTCTTGAGTGGGGACATTGTCCATTTTGGCCCATCTCTCTCCTTTTAGGTGAAAAACCCTAGAAGTGGTAGAGAAATGTGGGTGCCAAAATATTTGTCCACAAATGATAATTTTGAATTCATGAGTTACCATCCTAGTTGTTCAGTTCATCATCCTATCACATTCCCGTAAACATTAGACTTATTTTTGTGTTAATCGTCTATCGACTCAATGTAATTTGGTCGAAGGAAAAACCTTGAACCCAAAACTATGATTGTACCCTTTATTTTGATGATCATAAGAAATTAAACATTAATATGATAGATTAAATAATTTAAATGGCCATTTGAAATAACTATTTAATAATTTAATATTTATAAATTTAATGGTGTTATAATTTATTTGATTTTGGCATGGATATATCTATATGTGTTTATCAAACTAACCAGGTATAAACAATTTTCTGAGAATGTGGATGACTTTTGCAGGGGCTCAGGGTGGACTAGACAACCTATTCTGGGAAACATAATTAAACTCGGTAACCTAGTTTGATGATTTGGAAGTCGAGTCACTCTAGTTACTTCACCTAATCAAGAATTTATCTGCCACCATTAGTAATGCTTGACCTGTGCACATTTCTTCACCTTGACGATGAGTCAATTAACCCACTTATTTCTCTATGGAAATTTTTAAATTGATCCATTAGGTGAAGCCAAAGAAGATAAAAATAAAATAATAATAAATTAATAAATTAATAAATAAGTAAAATAAGATTTGACCAATCTAAATCCCTATCTATACACCTCACTCACATCATATTGAACTTATACCCATTTACCAACACTATACTACCTCACCATTTTAAAATAAAATATATAAATAAAACATAAGAAAGGAATTCAAAAGAAATTATAAATTGAAAATATAATAAAATTTGAGAAGGTGAGTAAAAGAAAAGAAGAAAAAAATGGAAATAAATGAAACCATGAAGGGAGGTCATGATTTTCAAAGGGTTAGGAGGGAAAATTTACTCTCGAATGTAGGCACCAAAGATAGCCCTCATTTATGTTGATAGGGACACTCATCTAAAGGCACGACTTCTCCATTAAAGAGGGTATCGTTTCCAAGCTTGGGAGCCTTCCAGAATGTCCTGTGCCTAGGAAAGATGGAGAACCATTTCACCATAAAATCCCACAACCCCCTTTGTAGAGAAAGGAGAATGCTCACAATGAGAGAAGTGAGAGGCAGGAAGGGGAACAATAGAGGTGCAATGGGGAGCAAGAAATCCAAACATGACAATAGTTGACTCTATCCGAGTGGAAGACACCTTACAGGTTCCTCCATTCTTTATAGGTAAAGAGATATTTATGTTTATTTATTTTTGCAACTAATTAGGGTTTGAAATATCAATGTGTTTAGCTAATACTGCAAAAAGTAATCTTCATTTGTTATCTTTATAATAATCATGCCAGGGTTTAGAAAAACACCATGAAGTAGTCAAACCACAATAGTGCTACACAAGCTTAGAGTACTCTGTAAAATACATAAATAACCATCTTCAACTATTAGGATTACAAGAATTGAATCTATTTAGATAAAATCATATAAAACTTTCTAAAAAGGGATCAAGATTGTAGCTACCACTTTAGGTTTGTCTAAAATAATACAACCAAGAACAAGTACTAGTGGGTGATCCCACAATATTGTTTACAATTTCTGGGAGATCTTGATTTTTGGTGAAACCACAATTTCTTAGAAAATATAAAGATTTAAGCCTTTAAAAGTTTCATTTAAAGGATTCCAATTGAAGAGGGTTTGATCAAGCCACCTTAGATCAAACCCCCTTGGATATAACCCCACTAGTTTTAAACCATACCTATAATGAAGTCTCCTTTACACGTATCAAAATGTTGATAAAAAACCACTTTGGATTTACCTTTTGGGGGATCAAATGAATTCATTTAATTTTATTTTTTTGCAAGTATGTAGTCCTCAAAATAAGTTATCCAATGAATATAATTTTAATATGTTTTAGTTTTATTAAACATAAGTTTTCCACCAAAAATCAAGCTCTCTGTTTTGCACAAGTGGAAAAGTAGCAGATTATTAAAAAGTAAAATAAAAAATATGAGTGCACCAGATATTGATGTCCTTGATCCAACCAAAAAAAAAGAATTTCGATACATACAAAAAAAGTTACACGTTATATGGTCCTCCTATCATGTCTAAATTGTAATTGGTTTGACTTCGAAACTTGATTAAGTAAAAAATATTCAATAAAACACTATGAAACCAATTGGAAGCACTAGATATCGTAGTTACAAATATAAATTAAAAAAAATTAAAAATTTATCCTTCATGGAAAAAATGTTATGCATTATACAGTGAGTATCACTCCTTAAAAATGTTGTTTACTAAAAAAAACTAGTTTTCAAAGGAGATGGAAAAATGACTACAATCTTATTCCAAAATAATTGAAAAATATATATTTAGAATCTATAGACAAAATTTCACAAATAACTATTTTGCATTATCTTCAAATTCCTCATGGTTTAGCCCTATAGGTGCCTGAAACTGAAGATTTGGTTAGAAAAAATTATTTCAGTGTCTAGTTTGGCCAAAAATTGTAAACTAGTATTGTGGGATCACCCTAGTCCTGTAAAAAAGGAAATCTATACACAATGTAAGAGTAGAAAAAAATAATCTCTATGAAGTGCAAGTATGTTTGAATATTCCATAGATGTTTACCATTTTAAATTTTAGATGCAACTAATAAATATTTATTAGGAATGTTAACCCTTTTACACTTACCTAGCAGCCTTATATCGCAAAAAAATTATCATAGGAATTGAAGTAATTAAACTTTAAAATAAAAATTATCTTTATTTTCTCCCTTTGAACAAGGGTTTGATATATCTCCCTTAATATTCAGGGATGCTACCTTCACTTAATTAACTTTCTTAGAACTGCTTACAGTGGGGGCTAGCTAGTATTTGTATCCTTTCTATGACCCCCCATCCTTACTATAAGAAGAGGAAGAGTTGAATATAATATTTTGTAGATTGTTGTCTAACTCAAGTGGAATATTTTAGGGGTAGTAGATTGATAGTTATAACCATTAGAATTAATATGTAAAAATTTATGGGAAAGAGTGAAGCCAAGTGCATGATAACTCTTGACCATCAGGCCATGATAGAATAATTAACAGCTTGGACATCTTGGAAGAACTTTTCCAACCTCCGTAACAATTTTTCACATATGCCAATAAACTAAAATTGTTAAGAGGGTTGCAACCAAGTCCATGAACAATTTATGTATGATAAGTTGATTAGAACATCATTAAGGGCAGAACCAAATAGGTTAACCTTGGATTGCAGCCTTAATTGAACCAATAAATGGGTTATGCATAAGCTCTTACCCCATAAGGAGTACCTGATATGCCACCAGAATAGTAGATTACTCATTGTTAATGACAAACCATGTACATCTAGAAGGTTTACAATACTTATATATTTAGTAGAACTAATCAACTCCTCAATCACTTTAGTATTCCCACCAAGTTGAGTATATTGCTACTTAAAATACCAAATAGGGCAAACCTAGAGAAGACCCAAGAGTGAACCACTAGGATAGTTGAGCAGTGAAAGGTAGTCATTGGACTATGCTAGTGAATGATGTCTAGGCTATTATTAGGGACTAGGTGGCATTGCCCTGTTACATGGAGGTGAAGGTTGCCATGAGCTACCCTATTAAGATACAGTCATAGAAATTGAACAGGTAGGGACCCATCCTTGTGGGTAATGGTAATTTGGGGCTAACCATTGTATTTAAGGGGATCACTAGCTCAGTGGTAAGCACATAAGTGACCAATGCCAAGTGTTACTTGGGTTATGATAGATACACTTCTTAGGAATTATCTAAGATCTTTGGGATGGAGGACGGACCTAGAGTGTAGTATGGGATGCATCAAATCCTCTACCTAGTTAACCAATACCCATACCGCCACTGAATTTAGCGTAGAAGACCAAGGAACAAATGGGAAACCCAGTGTAGTGGGGAATGTACCGTTATTCCTTTCTATGGGATGCTCAAGATGGGATAGTGGTGAGTCTCTCCCTCCTATTCATCTACCTATCATACCCACACTTGTACTAAACCCATTGTGATAAGGTTGGACCCAAGGTGTAGTATGGGATGCATCAAAGCCTCTTCACAACTAAGCTTTGACCTTGTTAGTTATCTTCATGACCACAACCATAACAATTGTAGGTATCTCTTGGAATAGCTTGTTGGGTCCACTTGGTTGGGGTAGATTTGGCTATGGTTCACATTGCTGGGTGTGTTGCACCCCATGAGGAAGTAAAAGCCATGTCAATTACCCATTTTTGAGGCCTAGATATGTTGGGTAATCTAATTCCTGAATCTTCCTTTGATATTTAGTGTATGGACTTCTTAGCTATGCATACATAACTAGTTTTGCTACTAATTATTTAAGGATATTGTAATGCTTATATGTGAAAATGTTTTGTATAAAAATAAAATTGCTCTCATGGCTAGGTTTTTACATTGGTATCAAAGCACCCAGGTTCAAACTCTAGACCTTGGCACCCCTATATTTTGTGTTTAATAAAAATATTCTTGAATTGATATTCCATGGGACATGAAAGGAAAGGTCAACATAAATCCCCCAAGAAAACTCAAGGGAAACTAAAACCATTACCTAAACCTGAGGAATGCAAGAAGACTGTACCTCTAAATGAAATCAAGACAATCTCTGACGCATAGACCTTGGCCTCCACCCTTAAGAAAATGAAGGTCAACCTGGAAAAATATAAAGCAGGCCCCTCTCAAACTAAGGAAACAACAATGAATACCAAAACACCCACTATCAAAGATTTCCCCTTTGGATGTGCGTGTTATGCCCCACCATTGACTAAAGAGGTCATAGCAAAATATGAATGAATACATTCAAAGGCGAATGTAACAAAGGAACTCCCTAAGGAGGAAGATCCCATTGAAGAATAGACAATGTAGTCAAAGGAGGAAACTATGTACTTATGTAATCACAATGGCTAGCATATTAACTAAATAACATCATGCTATTATGTGTACAAGAAAGAAATATGAATGTAAAATATATATAAATATGTATATGCATATACATATATATAATTAATATGAGTTTTATGTCCTTACTATGTGATATGCGAAAGATTGCTTATGTTGAATGATGATTTAAAAGTTGATTAACAATTTCTTATTTGCATTTCCAATAACTTTTTGAAATGAAATTTTCTTTGACCAATTCAAGGCATATAAATTAACTATTTAAAAAGGACTAAAATGACACCTTGTTATTTTAACAAGAAAACTTGAAGATACCCACTATGAGGAGGACAAGTAGGAGGGAGCAACTCCCAACCTAGCCAAGATGTTATGTGTTAGCAGGAATGAAACCCCCCACTAGCAAGGTTGTTAGGGGAACTTCAAGCTGAACTGAATGCTCTTCGAGCCAAAATAGCTTCTCATTAGTAGCAGATAAAGGATTTGTCTAGGCAAAGGGAACAAGGGACAAACCATAACATTGGTTTGGGCACCAAAGAATAGAGAAGGGAAGAAGAACCCTTAGATTCTGACCATGGGAACAACTCTCATATACCAATTTGTGGCCCATCCCCAATGGGTCAGCAAGGGTATGAAAGAAAGGACCCTTTAATATGATAATTGAAGAAAATTCAGCCACCAAAATATGATAGGATAGGTGGTGGAGATGCCATAGAGGCTTGTTTGATTGGTATGAACAAGTACTTTGGGTTGATCGACATGGATACCAATACCAAGGATAGATTGGCAATATATTAGCTAGAAGGAGAAGAATCTCTATGGTGGGACCATCTCTCAACAATCAAATAGTGTGACCTCAAGGATTTAACTTGGGAAAAAATTTGAGAGGTGGTTTTGCAAGGAGTATTTGTTTTCTTGACATCGTGATCAAAAAATGATAGAGTTTCACTTATTACATCAAGGAAACATGATAGTGAGTGAGTATAAAGCCAAATTTATGAGCCTACTACAATATGTGCATTGCTTAAAATAGGAGGAAGATATAGTGAATAAGTTTATTCTTGATCTAAACAAAAGCTTGATGTACACTACAAAGCTTGTTTGACCTAAGAACCTAAGCCAAGCAATGGAACTAGCTACCATCGCTGAAGAAAAGTGGAAGAGTAAGTAAGAAAGGAGACAAAAGTCATCCACCTTTATCCATACTAATAAAAAGGAATATATGAAGGGCCTATAAGTGGAACAAAACCCAATAAAAATGTGAACTGTAGATTTTTGGCTCCTTGCACTTCTCTAGCTCTTCTAGGGTTTTACACCTTAAAGGAGAGAGTAGGGCCAAAAATGCTAAAGGGTTCATTCAAATTAGGATGTGTATGATGTTGTAAGAGCTAAATGAGATGATCTAAATGTAGTTATATGAACCAATTGATTGACTATGAATGCAAAATCTAAGAATTATGAGCTATGTTGGAAAACACATTGTGTAATGCAACAATGAACTAGAAATGAAAGCAAAGCTAAACATAAATGAATGAATCTTGAAGTGTACACTTGAAAGCTTGAAGGAGACTGGAAATTTCTTTTGAAACATTGCTAATGCTAATTTCAGGCCTGGAGGGACTCATTTTCCATTCTAGGAGAATCAGTCCCAGTTTTACCAAACTGTAGTGGAACCTATTTTTGACAAAAGGGTATCTAAAAATGTAAACATCCAAAAATTGACCTTGGGGTGGGACTAATTCTCCACCCATGGCGAATGAGTCCACTTTTGAATTTCTAGATCTTCAAAGGTGGATTATGAAGCTTCGATATGCACTTTGATGCCCTATAGGTGTCTGCTTATGAAACTTTGATAATTTACAGGTCTAAAAATGAGATTTTATTTATATTTTGACTTGTTAAATGAGAAGAAGACTTGAGAAACCTTGAAAATTGATCTTCAATGATTTCCAAGCTTCCAAGGGACTTAAATCTGCAAGCACACAAGAAGAGAAGAAGAAATGGTGAATGTTAGGGCATGGGGGTTTTCCTTGGTCAAACCCCTTTTTAGGTAGTTAAACCAAAATGATGAATAGATGTAATGAAGCATGAAACAATGGAGTTTTAAATTTTCCATGATGATTGAACTTGAATGTCTATAGTAAAACATGAACATTCTACCCTTGAATGTCTGAAAAGTGCTACCTTGGTGACTTAGAATGACAAAAACTTGGCTTTCTTGACTTGAGATGGAAGAAAAATGATGAATGAATTTAAGTTATTATGAATTAGGGTTGTATTTAGATGAAATTCACCTTATTTTCCTATTAATTGGACCCCTAAGGCCGACATGAAGAAAAATTGAATAAAAACCTTAATTTTTCCTACTCATACCCCGAAATGGCTCAAACGGGACTCATTCACCACTAATGGCGAATGGGTCCCACAGGGCCATTTTTGCTAGCTGGAACACCAAGAAGTAAGAAAATCAGGTTTATATGATGACTATGTTGAGTATTTCATTAGATTATGCCTCAGGATGCACAATATGGATTAATAGGGGCCTATTAATGATGATGTAAAGAATAATTAGAGCTTGGGACACATAATTAAATATGAAAGTGTGATTAAATATGCTTTACAACACTAAAATGAGGTCCACATAGCTTAGGAAGGCACAAGAACCAATGTGAATGTGCAAGACACATTACAACACTAGTTTAACATTAAGTTTAAGTTATAAGCCTTCTAGATTGATGTGATAATGTTATTAAAATTTTATAATGTTGAATTATAGATAAATAGTTTCATTAAGTCTAGAAAAGCATGAAAGACCATTACAAGACTTTACAACACCTTTACAAGACATTGTTAAAAGCATGTTATTCAATTTGCAAGGGTCCAAGACCTAGTGTGGATGCATAAAATGCCTCACAACACCTGAATCATGGCCTTGATGTATTAAGTCCAATTCATCTTATGCCAAGCAAAGGGTCCTTTTTTCTACAACACATTTAGCCCCCACTTTAGTGAGAGGATGAACTTGCTTCAAACTAAAAATAAAGTACACATTCAAGAGTGATCCAAGTGTACAAATGTAGATGATAAAGAATGAAAAAGATCAAAGGAGGTGGTCAAGCCCCCAAGATCCAAGATCCTAATTCAAACCATCGAGATACAAAATCATTCAATGGAAAGAACTAAAGAAAAGAAAGACAGGATGAAAAAGATGTACTCACTCTGGCCCACTACATAATTTTAGGTCATCTACAGGGTGAGAAGTCCATGACATACTCACTCTAGGGCCATGGACCTTTTGATTGTCCACGGGGTGAGAAATCCAAAAAGGTGAGAAACATACGCTAGTTGGTATGCACTCACAAACACAAAGGTGGCTATGGGGAAAAGTCATGCCACTAGGTGGGCTTCCTGCTCAATCATATCAAAGTTATACCTCTTGATAACTTTAACAAGGCGCCATAAGGGAAAATGATTTTCAAGCTCTATGAGGTAAGAAAAACTTTGTATTCTTGACACTCATAGACATTGTTAATGCATAATAGTGTAAGGACTGTTCAAAGGGATTTTGCTTTGTTCATGCAATGTCTCATCTTAGGGAACATCATGCCCAATGTCTCCGAGAGAGGATAAATGCAAGCAGTCTCATCTTTTTTCCAAGAGAGGACAAGTGCAAGGTCTCATCCTAGGCAACATTGTACCTAATGCTTCCAAGAGAGGGAATCACAAGAAAATATAATCACACAAAAAAACATGAGTGGTGATGTATGCCCACAGTTTAAAGTAGTTGCGAGGACCCGTACTGTGAGCAATTGCTTTAAAGTAGAAAAAGAGGACATGAGAGCTTACTTAGAAATCCCTATGCCAAGTCATATGTTTCCAATAAGCTACATCATGAGAGAGAAGTATGTCATATGCAAGCTAACCTAAGGAATTTCATCCACATCCAAAGCCTTCTCTTAAGTATTCATGAAAGCTTAACAACTAGCCAAAGGAGGCAACTACAAGTGACATACGAAGACAAGGCTATTGAACCCCTTGTGCCCACTTATCAAAGGACAAAGGTGAGCCGGAATTGTTGATGAGATGTATGATAGAGTGAAAATCAATAGAAATTAGAGGAATGAGGTGCCCCCACATAGGGAAGCATACCAAACTCTTGAAAATGTTGGATTTTACGACTCAAAGCATTACATTCATTAGTGGAGTATCCATGAATTCTATGATAGGCATACTATAAAGTCATGGAAGAGCATTTCTTTTGAGTTTTGGGAGGGAGGGTGATCAAGTGATCTTGGAGGAGTCTTGACAAGATATCCTCTTGATCAATGGTAGAAGGTGGTCTTGGGATTGGTGTCAAAGATACATGTTGCTTAG
The DNA here is from genome assembly GCA_007258455.2 of Sequoia sempervirens. Taxonomy (NCBI): domain Eukaryota; kingdom Viridiplantae; phylum Streptophyta; class Pinopsida; order Cupressales; family Cupressaceae; genus Sequoia; species Sequoia sempervirens. The sequence goes on from VDFB02323508.1 coordinate 421,739, forward strand.
TAGTATATATCATACCTACCTAAGACTCTTTATATTGTGAGATTTTGTTCCCTCCATTATAGGAGGATACAAAATCTAACGAATACAAATCATGAGAATTTTGTGAGATGACATTGACATTAAGCGAAGGCATAGTTGTGTTTTGCATGTTTGGTAAAGGATGATGTTCAAGACCATTAGTTGTGACAGATTACTTAGGAGTGTGTTTCGTGAGATTTTTGATGTTGAGTGAAGGTTGGGACAAAGGACAATAACCAAGACCATGGGTTGTTTGTTGTGTGTTAGGCTCTATAGGGTTGCGAATACCTTTTTCTCAAGCACCATATCCTTTTCCACTATATCCCTATTGTTTTATGAGTTCATACCCTTTTCCATAAAGTTGTTTCATTGCTTTGGAATCAGGTGGTTGTTCATTAAATGTTGTGTAGTTTTTGGATTTTTCTAAAGTGGTGGAGGTGGATTCTTTCGAAAGGTTGTCTGAATGTTGCATTGACATGATGGTTGGTTGCACTTGTTTCTCATCTTTCCTTTGTGTGAATATGTATTCTCCCATAGATGAAGGTGTAAATTATAAGGATCCCCAATTATCACCAAATAATTTAGATGGAAATTCCTCATCGTTGCATTCAATTTCTATATTGGATGTGGGAATCAATGTGTTCAAAGGACTTGTAGTTCCTTTTTCAAGGTGCAAGCAACTTTCCGGCTTGGGATCTACTTCAACTTGATAAATGTTATTGTTATAGACATATTTCATTATACAATGAAGGGTTGAAGGGACTTCATGCATCTCATGAATCCATGGTCTTCCTAAAATAAGATTGTACGAAAGATCATAAGGCATGGCATGAATAAGAGTTTGCAAAGTAACCGCCCCAACCATAATAGGCAAAGTGATTACACCGAGTGGTTGCTTTGTTGAATTATCAAATCCTTGAATAGATATGGAATCAGGTATTATTTGTGACTTTTCAACATCTAATTGATCAAGGAGATTCACACTACACACATTAAGGGAAAAACCATTATCAATAAGGGTTCATTTTATCCTTATCTGATTGTATCGAGCAATGATCATGAAAGTTTCGTTTTGTTTTTGCAACTCTAAAGGAGGGAGCTCATGTTGATGGAAAGTAATGTCAAGATTAGTTTGATTCATTTTATGGATTAGAGTTGCCACATCATTTAGAGTTGTACCATGAGGAGATTCAATTTGTTTTAAGGCTATTTCAAGAGTATTGTGGTAATTTGGTGAGTTCTGAAGTAAATCCCAGAGGGAAATCTTTGCAAGAGTATTATTTAATTGTTCAACAAGATCATACTCCTTTGTGTGTGGGATGTAACAAGGAGTGCTAGGTAGATTGGGTAAAGGTAAGGAGGGTGGGATTGGTTGTGGTAGTTGCAGATTATTTCAAGTGTTATATGTATGAGCAATAGTATTGTTACTAGATTGCTGCGATACATTGGTGTTAGGGGGGTAAATGGTGTATCGAGGTTGGTTGGAGGGGTGAAGTTTATGTGAAGGTGGGTAAAGAATAAGTTGAGGTTTATTTTGAGTTTTTTATTTATGTGAAGGTGGGTAGAGAGTAAACTTGGGTTTGTTTTGAGGTGGAGTTTTATGTGAAGGGGGATAAAGGATAAGTTGAGGTTGAATAATGTTAGCATCTCGTAACAAGTGAGAGTCTTCATTTTCTTTGAAGGGCATGTTATCTTTGTCTTGAGTCATAGTATCCTCCCTAGAAGGAGAGCTCTTAGGAGAACAACAAACCACATGTTCATGACAATTAAGGTTTGGTTCATCCCAAATAACTTCATCACAACCAATGGAGTTATTAATGGCTGAATGTGTTTGATTATTGATATCGGGGAGATTAGGGGAAGATTTTATGTAATCATTCAGTTTTTTTAATGTCGAATTCTTTTGTTCCATATTATCTACCCTACTAGGAGAGCTTGTTATATGTTCATCTAAGGTTGAAATTTGCAAATTAGCTTCATCACAAGTGGGAGAGGCATCAAGAGAAGAAAAAACATCACATTCTTGTTTTTCAATGATTGGATCCTTTTGACGAATTATGTATTCTTGGATGGGGGAATCATGAGGAAAGGAAGCAAGAAGATTCTCATGATTATTTGTGATTACCTCCCTTTGTCCAATAATTTCTTCCAAAATAGGGGAAGAAAAATAAAGAGGATTTCCATAGGTCTTAAAGATTTGATCATCTAATGTCAACATATCCTCCTCAAAAATAATGTGATTGCCATGATTACTCAAAAAAACATTCTCACAAATAGGGGAGGAGCTGGGAGATGAATCTATGGTCTCATCGTCATGTTATGTTGTACGATTGACATGATTACTTAGTGTGATGTCCTCTTATGTAGTAATGTTATGTCTAATAGGAGAGGTAAGAGGAGAGAAACAACTCAGATTGTCACAACTCTCATCAATTGGTTCTTCTAGTACTAAAATATCTACTTCACAAGTGTGAGAGATAATAGGAGAAGAAAAAATGTAAGTGTTATGAATATCCAAGGTTTCTTTCATGAAACCAACCTCATCCAAAAAAGGCGAACTAGGAGACGGATCTATGAAGAACAAAAAGAGAGGGAAGAGAACCTCATATTTATATGCTTTTAACAAAATTTGCTTACAACATGCAATAATATCTGAAAAGAGAACATGAAAGATGAGAAGTATAGAATTTTGTAATGAAAACATGATGTAATGATTAATCTACAATCTTGAAATGTAACAATTCTAAATTAAAGATGCAAATGAAGAATAATGTTTCAGATTTCAAAGATGACAATTGATTGATTATGATATGTAACAAGATGAGAATGCAAACTTGTAATGGAAACCATGCATGAAATGAGATAATTAAGGCTATATTTTATGAAATGAATGCTACAAAAATGCAACTAACTGATATAGGTAGGTTAAGGCACCAAATAGAAGCTGAAAAAAAAAGTTATGAGTTTTGTAAAATGTTGTTTCAGGGGTCAGAAGGGATTGATTCGCCCAAGGTGGCGAATGAGTCCCAATATGGAATTTTTTCAAAATTTTCAAGATTTTTTTACTAAATTTGATGGTTTTTGAGTGTTATGATGTAGACCTAATTGAAAAATGCAAAATTTCAGAGAGAGAAAATGAATATAGATTCCAACAATGCAACCTAAATGCACTTTTTTTATGAATGGAAAATTTAACACCTAGCATGCAAATGAATCATGCAAACCCTAATGAAAGCTAGATCTATGATGATTAAAGGAATCCAAATTAGTCAATAAAGCATTCAAAAAGTAGGTTCACCAAAATGAACTGTAGATTTTTGGCTCCTTGCACTTCTCTAGCTCTTCTGGGGTTTTCACCTAAAAGGAGAGAATAGGATCAAAAATGCTAAAGGGTTCATTCAAATTAGGATGTGTATGATGTTGTAAGAGCTAAATGAGATGATCTAGATTTAGTTATATGAACAAATTTATTGATTATGAATACAAAATCTAAGAATTATGCTATGTTGGAAAACACATTATGTAATGCAACAATGAACTAGAAATGAAAGCAAAGCTAAATAGAAATGAATGAAACTTGAAGTGTGCACTTGAAAGCTTGAAGGAGATTGGAAATTGCTTCTAAAACACTGCTGATGCTAATTTTTAGGCCTAGAGGGACTCATTCACCATTCTGGACGAATCAATCCTAGTTCTGCTAAACTGTACCGGAACCTATTTCTGACAAAAGGGTATCTAAAAATGTAAAAATCCAAAAACTAACCTTGGGGTGGGACTCATTCATCACCCATGGTGAAAGAGTCCACTTTTGAATTTCTAGATTTTCAAAGGTGGATTATGAAGCTTTTGATCTGCACTTTGATGCCCTATAGGTTTTTGCTTTCGAAACTCTGATTTAAGGGACTAAAAATGAGATTTTTTTGATATTTTGACTTGTTGAATGAGAAGAAGACTTGAGAAACCTTGCAACTTTATCTTCAATTATTTCCAAGCTTCCAAGGGACCTAAATCTACAAACATACAAGAAGAGAAGAAGAAATGGTGAATGTTAGGGCATGGGGGTTTGCCTTGGTCAAACCCCTTTTTAGGTAATTAAACCAAAATGATGAAAATATGTAATGAAGCATGAAACAATGGAGTTTTTACCTTTTCATGATGATTGAACTTGAATTTCTGCAACAAAACATGAAGATTCTACCCTTGAATGTCTAAAAAGTGCTACCTTGGTGACTTAGAATGACAAAACCCTAGCTTGCTTGACTTGAGATGGAAGAAAAATGATGAATGAAGTTAAGTTATTATAAATTAGGGTTATATTTATAGGAAATTAACCTTATTTTCCCATTAATTAGACCCCCAAGGCCGACATGAAGAAGAATTGAATAAAAACCTTAATTTTTCCTGCTTATACCCAAAAAATGTCTCGAATGGGACTCATTCATCACTAATGGAAAATGGGTCCCACCTAGATGGGAAAAATTCACCAATAATGGTGAATGGGTCCCATAGGGGCCATTTTTGCTAGCTAGAATGTTGAGCAGTAAGAAAATTGGGTTTATATGATGACTATGCCAGGCATTTCATCAGATTATGCCTCATGATGCATAATATGGGTTAATAGGGGCCTATTAATGATGATGTAAAGAGTAATTAGTCCTTGGGACACATAATTCAACATGAAAGTGTGATTAAATACACTTTACAACACTAAAATGATGTCCACATAGCTTAGGAAGGTGCAAGAAGCAATGTGAATGTGTAAGACACATTACAACACTAGTTTAACATTAAGTTTAAGTTATAAGCTTTCTAGATTGATGTGATAATGTTATTAAACACATTTTATAATTTTGAATTAGAGAGAAATAGGTTCATTAAGTCTAGAAAAGAATGAAAGTCTATTACAAGACTTTACAACACCTTTACAAGACATTGTTAAAAGCGTGTTATTCAATTTGCAAGGGTCCAAGACCTAATTTGGTTGCATAAAATGCCTCAAAACACTTGAATCAATGCCTTATTAAGTCCAATTTATCTCATGTCAATCAAAGGGTCCTTTTTTCTATGAAAAAAATTGAAAAGGAGCCATAGCGAAAATCATAACTCCAAGTTAGCACTCTCTAAGAATAGAGAGGAAAGGTGGTAGAAGCCATCAAAGCTAGAGACCCTTGCAAGCTCCCATAAGGATCAAGGAAGGAAAGAGATGGAATAGCAAGGAGGATGTTGGGAAAGTAGAGGAAACTATTATAGGAGAGATTACCCCAAGAGGACAGATCATAGCACCAAGTAGACCGCTAAGATGTATGTCGATATGGACAAGCAGGAGGTCGATAATCAAACCTCTTTGATAGAGCTTCTAGGTATTTTTTATGGGGAATCTATTACTATCTTGGCCAATTTAGGAGAAACTCGTAGCTTTATATCTCTAGATGAATTGAATAAATTTAATGTTAGGCTTAAATTCTTAAGTCGAGAGGAGATGGAGGTAGAGTTTGGGTTTGGTAAAAATCAAAGCATAGATTTTTATTTAAAAGACACAAAACTCGACATAGGAGGTATATGGACCAAAGTAAATTTATTGGTAACCTAGATAGGATCATATGATGTGATACTAGAGATGGATTGGTTTAGGGAGCATAGGGCCACCCTCGACTGCTATCACAAATAAATTAAGTGTAGAGATGATCATGGGAAATTAGTAGTGCTTCAAGGAGTGCTAAGGCCGATAAGGATCTTAATAATATTGGTAATACAAGACAAATGAGTTGTGAGGAAAGGTTGCAAAATCCTCTTAATCAAGATAGAGGAAAGCAGTGAAGAACCTGTTCCAAGTATTACAGACCACTCGATACTCCAGGAATTCCAAGATGTATTTCTTGAAGAATTGCCAAGATTTCTCCCTAAGCATCAATTTGAATTCTCTATTGAATTGGTTCCAAATGCAGAGCCCATCTCCAAAGCCCCCTATCAAATGAATATATCCAAATTGCAAGAACTCAAAAAAAAATTGTAGGAACTAATGGATTTTGATTCGACCCAGTGTGTCTCCATTAGGAGATCCTATCTTATTCATTAAAAAGAAAGATGGGATGCTACACCTGTGTATAGATTACAAGATGCTCAACAAGGTAACCATAAAAAATAGATATCCTCTCCCATGAATTTATGACTTCTTTGATGAAATGAAGGGAGCTATTGTCTTCTCTAAGATTGATCTAAGATCTCGATACCATCAGCTAAGAATCAGGGAATAAGATATTCCCAAGACAACATTTAGAACTAGGTATGGCCACTACTAGTTTCTAGTGGTACCTTTTGGCCTAATAGATGCTCCTTCAAAATTTATGAGTCTTATGAACCATGTATTCCATGAGTTTATATATAAGTTTTTATTGGTCTTCCTTGACGTCTGACATCTTGATTTACTCTAAGAATCCAATAGAACATGAGGAACACTTGAGAATTATGCTTTAGAGGATTCAAGAACATAAGCTTTATGGAAAATTGAGAAAATTCTCCTTCTTCCAACCCAAAATACAATACTTGGGGCACATCCTATCCTCAAAATGGGTTTGTGTTGATCCATCCAAAATTCAAGCCATTGTAGAATGGCCCACACCTAAAAATGTGTTAGAAGTAATGAGTTTCATGGGACTAGTAGGGTATTACAAAAGGTTTGTAGAGGAATTCTCTAAGGTTTCCAACCATAAGCTCCTTGCAAAAAAAAGGAAAAAGGTTTGAATGGTAAAAAAAGTGTGAACTGGACTTCCAGCAGTTAAAGAGAGCTTTAACCACAACTCCTATCTCTAAGTACCCGATCCCAAAAAATATTTTGTAGTATGGATTGATGCCTCATTGGAGGGTCTAGGAGGAATTCTAACATAGGATGATCGAGTAATTTCTTATGAGTTCCACAAACTAAAAGATCATGAACTCAACTATCCTACTCATGATTTAGAATTGGTTGCGATTGTCCACGCTTTAAAAATATGGAGGCATTACCTAGTAGGGAGACCCTTCAAGTTAAATACAGATCATAGGGGACTCCAATATTTATTCACCCAGCCTGGCCTTAATGCTCACCAAAGAAGATGGGTAGAATTATTGAGCAGTTATGATTTTGACATATCTTATGTTAAGGGAAAGGAAAATCATGTAGTAGATGCCTTAAGTTGTAGGGTCAGTTTGGTAGCTATTACACAATTAAAGATAAACCTATTAGATACCCTCAAGAAGTTGCAAGGAATAGATCCCCTTTTCCAATAGATGAAGTTACATATGGGGCAGTCATTAAACCCTACATAATACTCTAGGGGAAAAGATGGTATCCTTAGATACTAAGGTCAAATTGTGGTGCCCAATGAAGGAGGACTGAGAACAAGGACCCTGCCAACAAAGCAATAATGCATGATTTCAAGGTCATCTAGGTGCACCCAAGATATATGTGGATCTTAGATTTGTCTACTTCTGGCTAGGAATGAAAAAGGACATGGCAGATTTTGTGGTCGGTGCTTAGAATTCTAGAGAGTTAAAGTCAAGCATTTCCATCTCGTAGGGGTGTTATATCCCCATGAGGTACTGTAGCATAAACAGTTAGTAATTTCAATGGACTTCATGGTGGGTTTGCCAAAAAATTGTCTTAAACATGAGAGTATGTAATCATGGTGGTTGATCAGCTAACCAAGGTGGCACATTTTATACCTGGTAATGTTAAGGATGATGTCCAAACTATAGTAAAATAATTTCTTAATGAGGTTGTTAGATTGCATGGGGTCCAAGAAGTAATCATCTCAGACAGAGATAAATTATTCACCTCTCAGTTCTAGACTACTCTAGTGATAGCCTTAGGGACCCAACTCAACTTAAGTACAACCTACCACCTAGAAACATATGGCCAAATTGAGAGATTCAACCAAGTTATGGACTGATATTCTACAAATGTACATCATGGACCAACCAACTAAGTGGGAAGAATAATTTCCATTGGTGGAATTTTCTTATAATAATAGCTACCAAGCCTCCATTCAAATGACACCTTTTGAAGAAATTTATGGTAGGAAGTGCAAAACACCAATTGGATGGAAGGGATTAGACAATAGATTCCATAGAGGACCTAAGATACTTTAGGAATATGACCGATAGGTAAAGGTTATCAAGGAAAGATTAAAAGAGTCCTCAAATCACCAAAAGAGATATGCAGATGCAAAGAGAACCCCATGAGAATTTGAAATAGGGGATAAAGTGTTCCTTCATGTTATACCCCAAAAGAGCTTGATAAAATTGGGCAAGGAAGCTAAGTTTTCCCCTTGATTCATTGAATTGTTTGACATTATAGAGAAAATTAGTCATGTGTCTTATCAATCGACTCTTCCTCCATCTCTCTCTCGCATACATAATGTGTTTTATATGTATTTGCTTAATAAATATGTACCTAACCTGACCCATGTAATTGATTGGAATACATTGTAGGTGGAAGAGGCTAGAGAAATCCATCCAAGTCCACTTGTAATCGTCGATAGGTGCAATATCACATTGCACCCTTTATTTTGATGATCATAAGAACTTAAAACATTAATATGATATATTAAATAATTTAAATGGCTATTTGAAATAACTATTAGATAATCTAATATTTATGAATTCAATGGTGTTATAAGTTATTTTATTTTGGCATGGATATATCTATATGGGTTTATTGGACTAACTAGGTACTAATGTAATTTTGTGAGAATGTGGATGAGTTTTACAGGTGCTTAGTTTCCAACAAAAGGAAAATTTAATAACCTATTCTGGGAAAGAACCTTAAACTTAGTAACATAGTTTTATGAGTTGGAAGTCGAGTCACTCTAGTTACTTCACCTAATTGAGAATTTATCTGCCACCCTTAGTAATGCTTGACCTGTACACATTTATTTTCCTTGATGATGATTCAATTAACCCATTTATTTCTCTATGGACATTATTAAATTGAGCCATTAGGTGAAGCTAAAGAAGATAAAAATAAATTAAAATAAAAATAATAATAAATTAATAAATAACTAAAATAAGATTTGACCAATTTAAATCCCTATCTATACACCTCAATCACATCATGTCGAGCTTATACCAATTTACCAACACTATACTGCCTCACCATTTTAAAATCAAATATATAAATAAAACATAAGAAAGGAATTCAAAAGAAACTATAAATTGAAAACATAATAAAATGTGAGAAGGTGAGTAAAAGAAAAAAAAAAGAAAAGGGAAATGAATGAAACTGTGAGGGGAGGTTGTGATTGTCAATGGGGTAGGAGGGCAGATTTACTCTGTAATGCACACAATAGAGACAACCCTCATTTATGAGGATAGGGGCACTCATTTGAAATCACTACACTCCATTAAAGAGGGTATGGCATCCAAGCTTGGGAGTCTTCTAGAATGTCCTACGCTTGGGAAATGTGAATTAAAATTTCACCATAAAACACCATGACCCCCTTCAGAGAGAAAGGAGAATGCTCACAGTGAGAGAAGGGAGAGGCAGGAAGGGGAACAGTAGAGGTGCACCAGGGAGTTGGAAAGCCAGATGTGAAAAGAGTTGATTCTATACGAGTGGCAAACACTTTATAGGTTCCTCCAATCTTGCTAGGTTAAGAGATATTTATGTTTATTTATTTTTGCAACTACTTAGGGTCTAAAATCTCAGTCTGTTTAGTTGATAATGTAAAAAGTAATCTTCATTTTTTATCTTTACAATCATCATGCGAGGGTTTAGAAAGGACACCATGAAGTAGTCAAACCACAAATGAGAGCACTACACAAGCTTAGACTACTCTGTAAAATACATAAATAACCATCTTCAGCTCGTAGGATTACAAGAATTGAATCTATTTAGACAAAAAACATATAAAACTTGCTAAAATTGGAGGATGATTGTAGCTGCCACTTTAGGTCTATCCGAAATAGTATAGCAAGGAACAAGTACTAATCTTGTAAATACAAAAAATTATACATAGTGTAAGAGCAAAAAAAGATAATCTCTATGAAGTTCAAGTATGTTTGAATATTCTATAGCAATTTATCATATTAAATTTTAGATGCAACTAAGAAATATTCCTTGGGAATGTTATCCCTTTTACAATTACCTAGCATCCTTATATCATAGAAAAAATTTCATAGGAATTGAAGTAATTAAACTTTAACATCATCATTATCTTTCTTTTCTCCCTCTCACCAAGGGTCTGACATATCTCCCTTAATATTTAGAGTTGCTACCTTATTAATTTTCTTAGAATTACTTACAGTGGGGGCTAACTAGTATTTTTATCCTTTCTATGACCCTCTAGCCTTGCTATAAGAAGAGGAAGAGTTGAATAATATTCTATAGATTGTTGTCTAGCTCAAGTGGAATATGTTAGGGGTAGTAAATTAATAGTTTTTGATAAAGGAAAAAATGGGTTTTACAAGAACCTGACACCACAAAGTTTACATAAAATATAAGGAATAAGGATTAAAGAACCCAAAACAAGAAGGCTGTAAAAATAAAAGAGCCAAGAAAGCACAACAACCCCCAACTCAAGGCTAGCAAGGGCCACCAGAAAAACCCAACCAAAAAAACCAGCGACAGAAACAACCCACAACTAACTTAAGGATTTTAGAGCATCAACAACCTCAACCTTGAGAATGTGCATGTCCTGGGAACATTTTTTTAGAGCTTGAACCATCTGGGGTGTAGGAGGAACCTTCCTCTTTAGATTAGCTCTTGTCCTCTTCAAAATACCATTGTCCTCAGTCCTGCTTTTATGCTTTTTGACTTCCAAGTCCACAATCAGAGATCCCTGATGTGTGTTATCCAATTTCTCAGTCATAGCATTAATGATAATGGTGTTATGTTGTTCCATTATGTGGTTGTGCTCCATAATAGTTTTCATGGTATCTTTTATTTTAACAATTTATGCTTCCATGCGCTTGACCTTACCTTCATTATCCTCAGCCTCCATCCTCATCTTGTCCTCATTTCTCCCACCCTCCATGGAATTAAGGGAACTGACTTTAACTTCCAAATCCTTCTGCTTGCTATTGAGGGCCCTATTTCTGAGGTTAAGGTCCTTAATTTCATGGAAGGCCCACTTCATAATTTTGAAGTAATCAACGACACCATTTCTGGCGATTGCTAGGATATCCCCAAGGAAACTCACAACCTTGCTTAAAATAATGATCTTAAGGGCTAAGGTCATTAGGGAATTTGGGTATGTTCTCTTTGTCTATGGCAGGGTAGGAAGAGAAAGAGTCTTTGCTAGCATTGGGGACATCGAAAATATCCTATGGGGTATCCTCAGAGTAGGAGACCAATTTATTAGTAGGGGAACACTTTTTAGTGGACTTCTCTTTCAGAACAACTCTACTATGGTTTTTGGCAGGCTTGATTTTTTGAGTGGGGGTTTATGCTACAAAATTTTCTTACCAGAATTGTTAGTGGAAGGAGGATCATCTTCAATCCGCTCAAAGTCAGGCTTATTATTGTCCTCCGACACACTATTAATCATGTCATCATCTTCAGAGGATGAGGCCGAGATAGGGTTGGATAAGGCATAATTTTTTTGAAAATGTTCATAAATAATCCTAATAAGGTTAGTATGCAATATTGGGTACTTCTTAGGATTCTTTTTATGATCATGCAAACTATTACTTAAAGAGAAATATAGATAGTAAGGAAATCAAACCCTAACCTTGTGACGAAGTGGTTGAGAAGGGAAAAGTGGTAGTCGTAGACCTTGGTGAATCTTCCGTCCAGGGTAATGTATTCCATGATGATTCTGAGCACTTTTCTCCATAACGACTTAATCAAATCAGCTTCAAAGTAGTTGTTGGAGACTTTTATGAGCTTATTCTTTTCATTTTCTTTCTTGGGGAATCTAATAACCACCTCATCAGAGAACTTTCTATCATGAAAGAATTTTGTTCTCTTTGTAGACATGCTAGTCACTTCCCCTATGAAGTTCTCATCCACATTAACCTTCCTCCTAAAAAGAATAATTTCTTCGTTCTTCCAATTTTTCTCAAAGTACTCTTTGGCCTTCAGATCAGGCCCATGAAGCTTTTCAATGAGGGGGAGTAGCTCGCCTCTTTCTATCTATCTCCATACCTTCAGGTTCCTCTTGTGCATTTCATACCTCTTTGGCTCCATCCTTTTTCCTATCTCCTCCCATTTTTGCAAACATGCCAGAGCTAGAGTCCTGAAATAAAATACTGTAGCCGAATGAAAGAGCCCACAAAACATGCCACTTCTTACTACCATTAAAGATAATCAGTGTGACCCCATCAAATCTAATGATGTTGATGTACTTGACCCTACTCTCTTTCATCATCATAAAAATTTTCTACTTTCCCATGTGTGATATCATAATCAATTAAGGCCCTAGCATTCATGCCCAGACCCTTGGGATTCTGCCATGTGACTAACCCCTTCTGTTTAACCCCCTCATTAGCAAAAAAATTGGCCATGCTGTTGGCTTCCCTAAAAGTATGAGATATTTTAACTCTCTTGAATCTTGCTAAAAGGATTTTAGCATCTTCAATCCAACTCTTGATTGTCCATGAGGGAGGGGACTTTCCTAGGAGGCAATCAATAATATTTTTTGAGTCTCCTTCAAGCCATAAATTTTTATAATTCTGACTTTAAAGCGGTAAGTTAATCACTTGAAAGGCTCCAATAGCTTTGCCACATGGTTTGTTTGAGATCCAAGGGAGACAACCACGACTGCTAAAAAAATTCCATTTGAGTCCCTAATCACACCTCCACTTCCAGCCAACCCCGGATTTCCCTTAGCTGCTCCATCAAAGTTGGCTTTAATCTCGCCACTTGGTGGTAAACACCAACACACCGCTTCCCAGTCTTTTTTAGCTGGTTTAGATTCCCTTGACACATCATTTTTAATCTTCCAATCCTTGGCCATCTTTAAGTCATAAGGAGAGCACACCACAATCTCCAGTTTGTTCTCTTGTTGAGGAATGATGTTAAATTTTTCCACAATTAGCTTGAAGATTTTTTCAAACACATTGTTCTCCAACGTTTCCTTGTCCCTGAAGTGTTTTTTATTTCGTTCCTTCCATACTCCCCAGGCTATATAGGGGAAAGTGAGGCTCCATAATCTTAAAATAAAAGGATTCAAAGAAGGAGCTTTCTATTGAGAAAAAAAGTCTTTGATAGAATGAGGAAAAACCCATGAGATGTTCCAGAGAGCCAGAATCTTACCCCATATAGTAGCAACAAACGAACAGTGGAGAAACAAGTGATTTGTAGACTCTGCTTCATTCTTACAAAGATAGCATCTATTAGGTATTTGGAAACCTCGCTTGCAAATATTATCAACCATAAGAACTTTGTTTTGAAGAAGGATCCAAAAAAAAAAATTGACTTTAGGGGTTAGATGTTTTATCCAAGCTCTAGTCTAGAAAGGAGAGGGGGCTTGAGAAAGGGACAACATAGAGACAACTAATGAAATAGAGTAGTTTCCCGAGGGGTTATCTTTCTAGACTAAAAGGTTGTCCTCCAGCACTAATTCAAACCCATCCTTATAGCCATCATAGATGAGTGAATCGGGGCAAGCTCCAGGCTAAGCTGGCTTAAGTCCACCCATCCCCCATCATGCCAATAGTCCTTAACTTGAGTACCAAAAGTCATTTTTCACATGTTAGCCCACCTATTGAACCTTTCATTATTGATTAGGGGTTCCTTAAGTAACCATTTGTCCTCCTAGAACCTAGTTTGATTTCCACTTCTTATATTCCACCCAACCCCTAAGTCAACAATCTTTCTCCTAGTAATCATGTCATTCTAACAAGAAGATCCATGAGGTAGAGAGGGGGAATCCAACAGAGCCTTAAGGGAGCCACAATTAGCCATATAATATTTACTTTTTAAAATGTCTTTCCATTCCCCACAAGATGAAAAAGACCTCCAAATTTGCTTTGCAAGAAGTGTCTTATTCATCATTCTGATCTTTCTTAGACCCAATCCTCCCATCTTTTTTGGCCTACAGGCAAGATCCCATCCAATAAGCGACATTATCTTTCTTTCTTTAACCTCTGACCAAAGAAATATTTTTTGAATTTTTTCAATAGCATCCACAAATTTGGCAGGGATTTTGGAAAGGCTTAAGGCATAAATCAGAAGGCTCTGAAGAGAAGCTTTGAGGAGCTAGATTTTTCCTGCTTCAATAAGAAGATCTCATTTCCATCCAACAAGCTTTTTGCTGAACCTATCAACCAACGAACTCCAAAAGGATTCAAGAGGTTTTAGGCCTAAGGGAAAACCAAGATAAGTAGAAGGTAAAGACTCCACTCTAGATCCCAAGATTTTGGCTATCTTGACCTGCCTGTGATCAAGGGTGTTGAAAAAGAACAGAGATATTTTCTATTTGTTGATCAATTAACCAGAAGCCCTCTCATACACGTCCAAAATTCTTTTCAGATATTTAGCCTCAGTCACTGTAGATCTCCCCATAAGCATGGTGTCATCAACAAAATATTGATGTGAGAAAATCAAATTGCTAGAAGAGGGCCTTAGACCCACTAAGGATCCCTAATCAATCATTCTTTTCAAGTTTCACCCAAGACATTCAATGATAATAGTGAAGAAGATGGGGAGATTGGATCTCCCTGTCTTAAACCTCTCGAATTCTGAAAGAAGTAAGAAGGGGAACCATTCACCATAATGAATATAGAAACAATAGAAATAAGTTGATCCACCATCTGAAGGACTCTATTGCTGAAACCAAACGCCCTCATAATTTTGAATAAAAATTTCCAATCCACACGATCATAGGCTTTCAAGATATCGAGCTTAAGGAGAAAACCTCCAGTTTTGGATTCCACTAGGGAATGAATATTCTCATGGACAGTGACAATAGAATTGAGGATCTGCCGTCCAGGAACAAAGCCATTTTGTTGGGGGGAGATCAAAGAAGGAAAGATAATAAGAAGCCTAGATGTCAGAACCTTTGAAATGATTTTGTAGAAAGAATTGTAAAGGCTTATAGGCCTGAAATCTTCAAACTTCGCCGCTTTAGGTTTTTTGGGAATAAGGACAAAAAGGGTAGCATTTAGTTCCTTTAGGAGACTCCTTGATCCAAAAAACTCTTTGACAACATTCATGACATCCTCCTCAAAAATCTCCTAGAACCATTGAAAGAAGAACATAGGAAACCCATTTGGGCCAGGGGCCTTGTTCCCTTCAAAGGAAAACATGACTTTTTTAATTTCCTCCCTAGAGGGAATAACAACAAGTTTTGTATTATCTTCCTCCTCAAATAAATGAGGGATGACCTCTAAAAGGTGATCTTGCTCTTCATGGATGATTCCTTAGCTCCCTAAGAGGAGATTACTATAGAAAAGGACTTGTCTTCTAATGTCATCTTCCTCCTCAAATCGATTGCCATTGCTTTCAATGTGAGATTTTGTTGATGACCCTATGTTTAGAAGCAGATAGGTGAAAGTATATGGTGTTTTTATCTCCAACAAAAATCCATAGAGCTCTAGATCTCTGTCTCCAAAAATCCTCCTCTTTGGCTATAATTTCATGCATTTTCACAATCAATTCATTTTCTTTTTCCCTATTATCATCAAAATATCCTTCCCTCTGGATTTTATCCTAAATCTCTGATAGCTCCATATGAAGCTCAAATTTGATTCCAAAAATGTTACCAAAGGTGTCCTTTTTCCATCTTATTTTACATTTAACTTCCCTCAATTTCTCAGCAACCCTAAACATGGCTATCTTAGGGACAACAATATTCCACCATTTCCTTATTTCGTCAAAAAATTGAGGATGGTACAAACACATTCTTTCAAATTTAAAAGGAAAGTTCCTCTTCCCCTTCAAAGGATCTGACACAAAACTTATGGGGAAGTGGTCAGAACCCACCCTAGAAAGAGCTTTTAAAGAACAATAATAGTTTAAAATCCATTGTCCTGGAATTAATGTTCTATCTAACCTTACTTGGATCAAGTCCTTACCAGTTCTTCGATTCGACCAAGTAAAGGTACAACTCACTGCAAATCCAAATCAATCAGTGCCTTGTTATTCATGAAATCCAAAAGGTCCAATCTACTTTCTGTATTAATCTGGGAGTCTATGAACTTCTCACCATCCTAAAGGGGGGTATTACAGTCTCCCATGACGACCCAAGAGTCACTATTAAAAATACTATGAAAGGCATAAAGCTCCTTCCAAAACAACTTTCTAGCTCCTTTCCCATTAGGGGCATATATGTTAGATTGAATCCAGGTAAAATTGTCTCTGATATGGGTGAATCTGGTAGCCACATGATTACAACTCTCCAACAATGGTTCCCCTTTAATGAGATTTTGGTTCCAGAAAGTGACAATTCCCCCTAAGGCACCTTCTGAACTGTTTCCATGGGCACCACAAAATTGAAACATCTTAATCTTCTCCACCTTCTCCTTAGGAATTTTAGATTCTTGGACCAGTAAAATATCAAGTATAGGTTCCCTAACAAAATTGTGTAGCACATCCTGCTTATGGAGGTTGTTCAACCCCCTAATATTCTATGACATGATCTTCATGTCTTACCAGGTGATTGGAGAATCTCAGGGATGGTCTTTTGAACACCATCCACAATATCCTAAAAACTACCATGCTCCCTCAACCACTTTATAGTTTTTCTTCCTTGGTTACTCTTAGTGGTTCCACAATCTTCCTTAGCTCTAGTTCTAGTTGATATTCCACTTGGGGTATTTTGCTGCTTGTTTTTCTTTTTCTTTTTCTTGGAAAAAGAGATGGCATCATCTTTATCCATATCTTCTTGGCTTTCCAACTCTCTCCTTGATTCCTAGTCCTTATCAGACATTCTCCTTTGATCCAAGGGAAGGGTGTCCATCAGTCCATTGTTACACTGGGTAGAATTTTCACTTGAGAGCTCTTGAGTCAGATTCCTGTTCTCAAAGGTGTCCTTGACAAAATCCTGGTAGAAGACAGTTCCTTAACTCTAAAAAGAGTCCAAGCTAGAGGGAAGGCCTCCTCCTAAAGCATAATGAGGAGGAAGTAAACCAAAGTCTAGCGTCAATCCCTAAATAGGAATATCATCCAAACCTAGTCCCCCAATCTCCAAGCCTTTTGAATCCTTTATAAGGTTGTTGATAGAGGAATCTAAATTCAACAATCCATTTCCAATGCCTTCCATTTCACACTCTCCATCCTCCTTCAAACTAGATAATTTATCTGACTCATTTCGTTGAGGCTCCTAATAGCCCAAATCTCCCTTGAAACCCATCACTTCATTGGACTCAGAGGCAATAACTCGATCTTCAGGATTTTCTTTGCACTCTTTTCCCTCCCCCTCAGGCTTCTTTCTCTAGACAAGCTTCAAAATAGGCTAAGGATTCTCCTTCTCCTTGTTGGCATTGAGTGGAAATTTCTTAGCCCAATTCCCTATTTTTCTACACTTAAAGCAAGCAAACAAGATCGATTCAAAATCTATAGCTTGTGTCCACATCCCCAACTTTGAATGGATATCGATAGAAGAAGGGAGGTCAACATTTTGGGATACTCCCACATAGATTCTAGCAAACACAAGCCTTTTTCTAGCCCCTGTCATGGGATCTATTGAAAAAATCTCCCCAAAAGAGTTAGCGATGCCATTGAAGACATCCTCATTCCAATATTCCAAAGGAAGACCTGGAATTCTAGCCCAGACTAGAACCTTCTAAAAAATGGAGTAAAAAAGGTCCATATTAGACATCCATTTCTTAAGAGCCAGGGACGATTTCCCTATAACCTAGGGACTGCCACTCCTGACAACCACCATATCCTCCTTGTAGGTAAACTCAAAAGAAAAGTATCCTTTGGGAAACGCTACAATCGTAACCATTCCATTGGTTCTCCAGTTGTTTTTGAAAAACTCCCTAACCACTTCAATATTTTGTCTAGGGCCCATAAACTTTCCAACCAACGCTTTGTCCATTAATGCAATATTATGATCAATAATCAGATCAGGCACAGAGATGGAAAACTTATCTTTCACCGGATCAGATATGTTGCGCACTAGAGGGAAAACTTATTTACCATTAGGCTTGACTCAAAAAAGAGAAGACCATGGTCTATGTTTAGCTCCTTCACCTCCAGCGGCCCCACCACATCACCCTCAGGGTTAGCATGTTTGACATCCTTCCCCCTGAGTCCACTAGAATATTGTTTCCTACATCCTTCTCATCTGAATCATCCTCACCTTTCTTCCCACTCGAAACTTGCACCAATTCTATCTGCGAATCCTTAGATCCTGCTCTGTGGACTGCTCCATTGTTCAAAGATTCAAAATTCTTCTTTTCCCGCCCGTGCTCCACCGCCTGTGCCATTTTTTCTTACGCTATATTTGTTGTAGTAAATTAATAGTTATAACCATTAGACTTAATGTAACAAGTTAGGGGAAAGAGAGAAGCCAAGTGTAGGATAACTTGTGACCATCAAACCATGATAGAACAATTAATGCCTTGGACATCTTGGAAGCACTTTTCCAACCATCGTAATGATTTCTCACATAGCCAATAAACTAAAAATGTTAAGAGGATTGCAGCCAAGTTCATGACCAATTTTATGTATGATAAGCTTATCAGAACATCATTAAGGGCATAACCAAATAGGTTAACCTTGGATTGTAGCCTTAATTGAACCAATAAATGGGTTATACATAAGCTCTTACTCCATAACGAGTACTTGGTATACCACTAGAATAGTAGATTGCTCATTGTTAATGATAAACCACGTACATCTAGAAGGTTTACAATACTTATATACTTAGTAGAACTAATCAACTCCTCAATCACTTTAGTATCCCCACAAAGTTTAGTATATTGCTACTTAAAATACCGAATAGGACTAACCTAGAGAAGACCTAAGAGTGAACCACCAGGATAGTTGAGCAGTGATAGGTAGTCATTGGACCATTCGAATGACCGATGTTTGGGCTACTGCTAGGGACTAGCTGGAATTCATCTATTACATGAAGGTGAAGGTTTCCATGAGCTACCTTGTTAAGATATGACTATAGTGGTTTCAGAGGTAGGGACCCATCCATGTGGGTAACGATAATTTAGGGATAACTGTTGTATTTAAGAGGTTCATTGGTTGTCACTTTTAAGCACAAAAGTGTCTGATGCCATGTGCTACTCGGGTTAAGGTAGATTCACTTCTTGGGAATTCTCTAAGATCCTTGGGATAGAGGATGGACCCACAGTGCAGTATGGGATGCACTGAATCCTCTACCTAGTTATCCAATATCCATACTGCCACCCCATTTAGCGTAAAAGACCAAGGAATGAATGGGAGATCCTGAGTAGTGTACAATGCACTATCATTCCTTTCTATGGGATGCTTAGGATGGGATTTTGGTGAGTCTTTCCCCTGCTTCTACTTATTATTCTCACACTTGTACTAAACCTGTTGTGATGAGTTTGGACCCATGGTGTAGTATGGGATGCACCGAAGCCTCTTAACAGTTGAGCTATGAACTTGTTAGTTATCTTCATGACCACAACCATAACGATTGTAGGTTTGTCCCAAAATAGCTTGTTGTTTCCTCTTGGTTTGGTTGGACTAGGTTGTAGTTCACATGGTTGGGTGTGTTGCACCCCATGAGGAAGTAACAGCCATGTCAATTACCTAATTTTGATGCCTACATATGCCAAGTAATCTAATTCATGAATCTTTGTTTGATATTTAGTGTATGGAATTCTTAGTTGTGCATACATGACTAGTTTTTCTGCTAATGATTTATGGATATTGCAATGCTTATATGTGAAAATGTGTTGTAAAAAGAATTTTCTCTCATGGCTGGGTATTTACACATCCTTCCAATTTGAGTTCCTTAGAATATCAGTCTAGAACAAGGTGTGTATTAAGTTCTCTCCAAATGTTTATTGGATATAATAGTGACATGTTATTCTTATTTAATTTGCATAATTCAAAAAGTTATCTTTTATGATACATTATCATTTAGGTTTAGTATTTAAGAATTTGATGGATAACTATTTATTTCTATTAGTTGCAATCTCTAAAATTCCATGGCATTGTTGTTGTTGTTGTTGTTGATAATTTAGAAAGTGATATTCATGGGAATTCAGTCCATTGAATAATAATAGAATTAATCAAGCCATTGCACTAGTACTTAGAGACAAAGTGTTAAATCAAATTTACTTTCCTAGGAGAGTGGATTGAGACAAGAAGATATTGGAGAAAATAATAGACACTTGATGTTGCTTCAAGGATAATTTTTGAGATTATAGGTAGCCTCAATGAAGATGACTCACATTCAAATTTGTAAGCTTCTTGTAGAGACACCTCATATAATGATAATATTTTAAAACATGTCATTGAAGACAATACTAACATATCCTTTTACCCTTTATATTTTAACAAGCAAAAGGCTTGGCACAAGAACAATAAATCAATTAAGAGTACATGACAACTAGCTTTACAACTGCAAGTAGATATGAATGTGTAAACATATGGTATATGCATCTATGTGTGTGTTTGTATGGATGTTGCTTATGTAACATGATTTTGAAGGAATCACTCACATAGTGGGCTGCATTTAGTGGCTTAGTAATAAAGTTGATAATGAGTCATTCACTTAGAAAACTCAGCCAAGCTAACAAGCCCAAGGTTAGATTCAAAAAACATTATACTTAAATTCTAATTCTCTTATAGGGTTTTAGTTGATTTGTGGATTTCTTTCTCATTTTTTTAGACTAAATTTTTGTTTCCCTTTAGTGAAAACTTTATAAGTTAAATATGTGTGCACACAAAATTTTATTTTCTTTATTTATTTAACCCACTATGCTTGGAGTTATCAATCAACCATTCCCTTCCATTGAGTTCATTGGGACAAATTATGTATCACAACTATACTATTTTGAGTTTTGTCGATTCATAATTAAGTCAAGATTATATATATAATATTTTGCTTCAATATTGGGCTTCATCTCATAGTGTGATGGTAAAGTTGTGGTGTTGTTGTGGTCACTAGAGTTCAAACCTCCATTGGGCCATTGTGATTGAAGGCACTATGTCTTTTTTGATGCAATGTGCTCATAGGCTTGAATTGTAGCATTGAATTATGCTCACGAATTCTATACCCTGAGCTACCATACTTGTGAGATTGAAGTATTTGTATTCATGTGCTTAAAAAAATATTGATTTGAAAGAATAAATTTTCTAAATTTTCAAATCTATAAAAAAAAAATATCATATTTAAATGATTTTTATTAAGCTAATATAAAAAATATTTAATAAAAATATTATAATAAATAAATATTTTAATGATATTAATTAATTTATAATGTTTGAAACTCTTTTAATTCTTATTTTATTTTAAAAATACTTATTTCTATGAAAAATATTTATTAATTTGAATATAAAACTTTTAATATTCAATTATATCATAAGTATAGGAAAAATTAGATAAAAAATATACAAAATTTTATTAGAATTATAAATCTAGATCTTTTTGTTCTTTAAAGGTGTCCATTTAAATGGAAACTTAAATATGAATAGTCAGATATGCAAAATGAGTGTTTTATTATATTTTTAAATATCTTTAAAGTTCATATGAAGGGCCTCTTTTATTTCAATTTTTTAAAGTTGAAATTAAAAATTTATATAAAATTATTAATAGTTATAATATTTTAAAAGGTTGAGATAGTTAAATGGTATTAATAAATATATAATTAATTTAGATTTATAGTAAAAAAATTAC
This sequence comes from Sequoia sempervirens, assembly GCA_007258455.2. NCBI lineage: Eukaryota > Viridiplantae > Streptophyta > Pinopsida > Cupressales > Cupressaceae > Sequoia > Sequoia sempervirens. Next base: position 443,509 of record VDFB02323508.1, read on the forward strand.
ATTCAATTTAATAAGTGGTAAAAAATATATAAAACTAAATTAAGGATATATATAATTTTAGGAATAATGATAAAGAAACATATTGATGCCAAGTTTAGATTATTCATTATTAGTAAAATAATTTTTTTTATTTGGAAGATGTTTCATTTTTATGTTGTCTAGATATGTCGACCCATTCAAAGTATTGGACCAACTCAATATGCATCATTTTATTCAAGAAGCTTATTGCCACCTCCACCCACTCTCTATGTTCTTCGCGTAATGCCTCACCTTTGATGTCTAGTATGAAAGGATAAAGGGATATTTCCTCACCCAGAACTAAAAGATGCACCAGGTCACATGGCTTGAGTATACCAAGACCAAAGGAGGCAACATCCATCACCTCTTCCTATCCACCTAAAATTTAAGGTATAAAAATATTGTGAATCATTTTCACCACCTCGGACTTCAAAGTTGCATGTCTAGTAGTGCCACCATGAATCATGAGGAATTATCTAAATCTACCCTATACCACTCATTCAACACTAGCAATTCTAGACTCAGGATGAGTTTAATTGCTCAAATCAACATAAAATTTAGTTCTAAAATGATTTTCTTCAATCAAAGATCCAAGATTGCACCATATAATGTCATTTGTTTGTGGGTACTCACTAGGCTAATGGGGGTATCCATGCCTCCTTCGTTGAAATACATAAATCCCTTATATCAGGTATGTGCACTATGAATTTTAGACTTCTTTGTCAATTAAAACACAATGATTAATAATAATACTCATGCATGAGAAGGAACCCCAACAAGTGTGCTAATAGATACCATTAAAAATTAACCATACACGTATTTGATTAGTTATAATGGATTTCAACCTTCACACATACCCATCTTCAAACTTGGAAGAAAGCTACAAAAATATATGTTGGCATGAGCATATAACGTTAGTGAATGTGGCTAGATTCCTTGATTTTTGAAAGGAATCTCCATGCCAAAGTAATTAGCCATTAATAACCATCAAATCAAGCTTAAATTTAAGTATGGTACAAAGGGAAAAAACTACCACCTTTGACTAAGAAAATGTCAAAATAGTATTCCTTAAAATTTAGTAGGTTTCCTAGCATTTACAATGACATTTTCAAAATAGAGTTCATGAGTAGGTGTCATAGCAATCATAGTCTCTGATGATCTATTTAGAGGTGATAACAAACCAATGACACATTATTTAGCTTTCCTTGGTCATTAATCGTCTTGAATTTGTGCCCAAGTGATATGTGGCACTAGTAGACAATAGGTTCCTATTAGAAGCTTTCAGATCCGCTCTTGTGGTCACACATCTTAGGGGAATATAGCCCAATAATAATATTAAAACATGCAGCAATATCCTACAATTGAGTTTGATTGCAAGTTGTATTGTCAGTTGTGCATGATCCTACAATGAAAGGAAAGACTAAAGTGACATGTGGCACTAGTAGACAATAGGATTCTAAGTGATATTTAAAATTCAAATGATCTTGATCTCTTACTATTTGATGCTTATGTTAATTAAAGCATGAGTTGATTATAATCCACTCATATTATATCTTATATGAGGCCAAAAAGTGGCATTTCTTATATGGCCAGTTTTTGGTCTCTCATATTTTTGCATTTACCCTTTAACAACTATAAATAATCTTTTAGAATGGGGTTTATACATAATAAGGATTTTCTTGCTCTTATTTAGTAGCTAGGGAGCCACTTTACCTTATAACTATGTATATCCTGATGGTACCTAGTAGATAATTATACTAAATAATTTTTTTGGCTTGCATTTAGGTTAAAATAGAATTTATCCCTTATTATCTCTCTTTTGACTATAAAAAATTCCATCCACTATTATCCCTAACTTCCCTAGTATCGTGTTCTTATTTCTTATGCAAATAACCTCATAGCTTTTTATTTAAGAAATAGTTGGGTGCAATAATTTTTGGAAAATCAAATATTTGAGGACTATTCATAAGGTTGGGTTTAACATATTTACCAAATAAATAATCAAATAGATCACACCATGTGTTAGGAATATCTACCTTCCTAATATATAATTTTACATCCTATAAATGATTTTTTGTACATCCTACAAATGGTTTTTTGAAACCACCATTCCTTGATGGTTTCTAGAATTTCTTTGATATTTTAATGAATTGTCAATCAAATATAGTAGAAAGTTGACCTATTTGAATACTTTCAAGACATTGTGAATTTATGTTATATATTTTCTAAGGTTATGAATTAAAAAAATTAACATAAAAAAATCCTTATTAAAAAACAAATAAAATAATGCCTAAATTTGTTTAGAAAATATTTCTTGTGATTTTACCTTAAAATTTTAAGACAATGGTGAAGAAAAAATTGAAATATTTTTAGAAGTGACATGAACAACTTAATCTATTATGAATCTAGGCTATAGGTTTTTTCTAAGTTTGTGAGTTTTAATAATTAACATTGAAGAATCCTTACTAAAAAATAGAGAAAATAACACATAGATTCTTTTAGAAAAGATTTTGTGTGATTTTACCTTGACAATGATGAAGACAAAATTGAAATCTTGTTTAAAAGTGACAGAACAACTTACTCCATTGTGAATTTAGGCTGTAGTTTTTCCAAGGGTATGAATTTTAAAAAATATCATCAAATAATCTTCATTAAAAATCAAAGAAAATAACCTCTTAAATTCTTTCAAAACATATTTCTTGTGATTTTACCTCACAATTTTAAGCCAATGGTGAAGAACAAAATTCAAAACTTTTCTAGAAATGACATGAACAACTTATTCCATTGTGAATTTAGGCTATAGTTTTTTCTAAGGTTATGAATTTGAAAAATTAACATCAAAGAATCTACAATAAAAAAGAAAAGAAAATAACCCCTAAATTCAATTAGAGAAGATTTCTTGTAATTTTATCCCACAATTTTAAGCCAATGGTGAAGAAAAAATTAAAATATTGTTTAAAAGTGACATGAACTTACTCCATTGTGAATTTAGGTTATTATTTTTCTAAGGTTATGAATAAATAAAAAATTAGCATTGAAAAAACCTCATTAAAATATTAATTAAATGACCCCTCAATTCTTTTAGAAAAGGTTTCCTTGATTTTACACCATAGTTTTAAGCCAATGGTGAAGACAAAATTAAAATTTTGTTTAGAAGTGATATGAACAACTTCATTGTGTATTTAGGTTGTTGTTTTTCTTTGAAGTTATGAATTTTAAAAATTAACTTTGAAAAATCTCCATTAAAAATAAAACAAATAACTCATAAATTCTATTAGAAAAGTTTTTTGTGACTTTATCCCACAATTTTAAGCTAATGATGAAAACAAAATTAAAAGCATTTTTTGGAAGTGATATGAATAACCTACTCCATTGTGAATTTAAGCTATAGTTTTTTTAAGGTTATGAATTTAAAAAATTAACATTGAAGAATCTTCATTGAAAACAAAGAAAATAACCTCTAAATTCTTTTAGAAAAGATTTCTTGTGATTTCATCCCACAATTTTAAGTCAATGGTGAAGACAAAATTAAAATCTTGTTTAGAAGTGACATGAACAACTTAATACTTTGTGAATTTAGGCTATAGCTTTTTTCTAAGGATATGAATTTAAAAAATTAACATCACATAACCCTCATTGAAAAAAAAAGGCAAATAACTCATAAATTCTTTTAGCAAAGGTTTTCTTTTATTTTACCCATAATTTTAAGCCAATGGTGAAGACAAAATTAAAAGTTTGTTTAGAAGTCATGAACAACTTACTCTATTATGAATCTAAGCTATAGTTTTTCTAAGGTTATAAATTTAAAAAATTAACATTGAAGAATCTTCATTAAGAAACAAAGCAAATAACTCTTAAATTCTTTTAGAGAAGATTTCATGTGATTTTACTTCACAATTTTAAATCAATAGTGAAGATAAAATTAAAAACTTGTCTAAAAGTGATATGAACAACTTGCCAACTATCTCAAAAGTCTATCAAAATTAGAAAAACTCTAAAATTCTTTGTTAAAAAGATAACCATAATATTTTTAAAATATTTGAATGAGTTAATCACTTTTAATTAGATTCCAATTCCAATATAGTATTGAATAGAGGTCAGATTTTTCATGCCATGAAGATTACTCATTAATGGTACATCATAATTTTTATTAACCTCTTTCAATAGATTTAAGACCATACTATCAATCAATTCTGTGGGGAGTTATCAATATTTGTATCAGATATCAACAAGTAAAGGTGTAGGCACTCATTAATGCAAAGGCACCAAGTTTAATGCATTTGAAAGGTATTGTAATCATTCACCAGCAGTCACTATTTATCTTCATCATTAGTTATGTTTATAAATGGAAAAATAGACACTTGGACTCATCGATTTTGTCTTTAGACAAGTGGAATTTTATTTTATTTATTACCATATCAGAGACAACATATAATATTGTGTTAATCTATTGCATATTTAAAAGTTCCTATTTTACTCAAAACTCACCAACGTGAAAGCATGGAATGATGTAATGAGAAATAGCTACACCAATTAATCCTTATAGAATTATTAAGTAGAAAGCCATAGAATTTTATTCGCCGATTCAAGCAAAATGAGTGAGATTATACGAATGAAATTATAAGAGGCGAAGATTCATAGTAACCAAATAATCGTGTAACTATTGAAAGATTTATGGAAGTGAAGATTTAATGTTGGAAGGAAATGAAAATATGTGAATATAATGTTAGTTTTGGAGATGACGTAAGTGTGAAGAGAGCGAGTGAAAAAAACGGGCGGGTATGTGGTGTGTGAAAGGTGTTGCGCAGGGCTTATTTCAAGCAAACAAATAAGCAGGATATTCCACTCTTAGCGCTGTGCGGCCTCTGACATCTGCCCGTCTCCTTCGGACCCCATTTCACTTTCTGTTTATTAGGCTTCAGCTTCATTGGTGGGGTTTCTGTGGACGTGCAGTCTATTGAAGGTGCGGAATATTAAGGATTTACAAAATATGCCTCGTGCATCACCTTAAAATCCTCAAAATCCTGGCAGAATATTCTTCTATTTTGCAATAAATGCAGTTCCTTGTGGGGGGCTGTCGGAAATCTCCGCTCTAAGCGCTGGACGGCCCCTGACATTTGCCCTTCGTTCTATTTATTACAAATCCCTGCACTGGTAAAACATGAAACGGCACTACTGGCTGACAAATGACGGATCAAATAAGCTCACTTTCACTTAACTGTTTGTTATAAACGCGGCGTAACCGACTTTCATTGTGAACGCGGCTACACGTAAAAATGCCGCAGCAATGAGCGTAATTATTCTTCACGGGACTGCAGGGATAGGAATAGAATATGCTTCAGATTCATTCTTTCTTGGGGTGGGGTTTCTGTCGACGTGCACAGTCTATTGAAAGCAGAATATTGCAAATTAATATTCCTGGCTCAGCAGCCTTTTTCCCCACCTTAAAATCTCCAAATCGATTAGCTATTTTCATTTCCACGGTGCTGGTAAAGTGTTAGGCTAGATTTGGGTGGTTATGATGGTCCTGATTTTGAATTTGGACTGGGAAAATTTTGAGATGGTTTTGGTTTTTGATTAAGTTTAGTAGGGTTGAAGCTTATTAGAATGCAGGTGGATGAACAGCGCAATAGTGAGGAGAAAACTAGAAAGATGTTTTTTGATGATTGTGGTGGGGAGTCTGATGATCATAATCATCATGATCAGAAGCAACCTAAGCGTAGGAGTTCAAGTGAGAGCAGTAACAATGGAGGACATGTAAATGGGTGCAAGATTAATAATAGTAATGGAGGACCAAGAGGAGGATCCGTAAGGCACTATGTTAGATCCAAAACGCCCAGGCTTCGCTGGACTCAAGAATTGCACCACTGCTTTGTTCATGCAGTTGAGAGATTGGGCGGCCAAGATAGTGAGTAGTCCCTTTTTATAACCCTTTTAACAATAATTCTACCAGTAGATTGGTCTCCCTGATAGCTGAATAAAAAATGGGTGCAGGAGCAACTCCTAAGCTTGTATTACAGCTTATGAAAGGACTTACTATTGCTCATGTAAAAAGCCACTTGCAGGTGCCCGCCGGCACACCCATATTGTTTCTCATTTGTTGCTTATAATTAAGGTGTCCTTTATATTTTCTATGGAGGCTGAATGGTTTTTTGGTGTTGTTTTTTTGTCCGTAAAGCTGTACAGGAGCATGAAAAATGATGAGAATGGTCAAGGTAAGCAATTTATTCCATACATATAACTGTGGAAGTCCGTCCACGTACCTGCACCATGGCATACGGTAAATTCACCGCAATTCATGGCGGGAAATGGGAAAATTCACCACCATTAAAATTCAGCCAGTAATTCACCGCATTAATATTTTTTAATATATATTTTCATAACTTTGAAATATTTATAAAAAAAATAAAACTGCATGACGGTGAATTTTACTTAAATTTACTTTGCGGTGAATTTGTTAGTATCGTGGGTTTATTTGTTTAGTGGTCGTTATTAAAGTTCTATGTATGCATCTTTTTTGATTGTTTAAGCTTGATTTGTATAGCCAACGCTCTATCGGAAGGATACACAGAGGATACCTTTTCAGATTGGCTTTCAAGATCTAGATCGACGTGTACACAGCTCTATGACAATGAGAGATCAGCATTCCTCAAGAATAACAATAACAATGACTATTTGGAAGCCACGGATTACCAACCCGGTTATTTGTTTCATCGTCCTCCCAATTTGATTTCCTCAGATTATCGGTCTAGAATGAGGTGGGTATAATTATGTTTTCTCTCCAATTGTTCATTGTATGCAATATTGGCATGTTATTCTTTTTCAATTGCATAGTACATTATCATTTAGGTTTAGGGTTTAAGAATTTAATAGATAACTATTTGTTTCGAAAAGTTACAATCTCTAAAATTCCAAGTCATTACTGTTATTGTTATTGATGATTCAGAAGACAATGTTCGTGGGCGTTCAGACCATTGAATAATATCAAACTTAGTCCCCACTGCACTAGTACTCAAAGACAAAGTGTTAAATCAGATGTATTTTCCAGCTTGGCTTAAACGTCACACACTAACGTGTGTGGATGTGGGCCCGCTTAACCTGTTCCGTTCCTCTGCCAAAATCCGTTTGCCTAAACAATTGCCGTGACAGTCGGCACTTCGCAGTTCACCCGCGCATAAAGAAAACCATGTTCAAATTCAAACACGCTATTCCCGCTCAGTTGCGGAAGTTTGGTAGATACCCTAAAATATTTGATCACATAAAAGAATAAACAGCCTACAGAAGACATGGCTGTCCTCAGAAGGCAGTCGCACTATTTCACCATATCCAACAATCAGGCCTCAAACCCGATCAATTTACGCCTGTGCCAAAATGGGAGCTTTGGACCGCGATTTACGTATTCCTAAAATCTGCAATGCATTGCATGGAAGAATGTTCTCCATGCATGTACTTCACCAAAGCTCCAGTGTTGTTTCCACAATCTTGTTATTCAACATCGATTGTTTCTAGTTTTGTGTAAGTTGATGATCTGATGTTGAAATAGAAATGGAAAACCTCGTACCCATGAGAAGGATCGATTTAGGGAAAGCCCATAATCTCATTGCTCTCTTAGACTCCACCAATGGCTTAAATTTGATGGCCGTATGACCGTATTTAGAGAGTTTTGCCATAAAAAATAATCAAAATTTTAAGAAAGATTGTATCAGACGAAAGGAGATATTTTGGATAGACTGTAAAAATTTATATAGAATTATAAGAATATATATATTTGATTTATATATAATTTTACTTACACTAAGGTATATCATAATGTTTTAAGGTCACCTTTGAATAGATAACATCATTAAAAAATTTGTTGACAGGCAAGGTCGATCGTCAAATTTAAGCCCTGAAGTCTCCACCAATCCCACGAAAAGCCTTTTTCTTCCGTGAGTATATATATATTCTCTTGTTTTTTATACCTCATTTATCTGTGACTTATTTTACTTATTGTTTTCTTTGTTTTCGATTTCCAAGAACTGGAGAGGACCTCATCTATGAGACGCCGGCTGTGGATCTACTTTCTTCTCTTGGCAGATCGAAGGCTTCAGATAATTAGATTGAGACTTAGAACACTAGTTGATCTCGAGAAAAATATGCACTAGTTGATCTCTTACAAGATGTTTATTTGAACTATAATGGATGGCTTTAATAGCTACTAGCATTATAAGGAATGCTGCTAAATTGTGCTTGGAGGTGAAAGTTGTGCATTTGAATGCCTGGGTTTCTTTTCTTTTATTTTTCCGTCTATCAAACAATTATTTTATATTTCTCTCCCAAAAAATTCAGTTCAAATACTGTATAAGGTTTGGGCCCTATGTGATGATATGTTATGGAAGTTCTGATAGATAGATATGGTTTCATTAGCATCATCAAGAGATAAAATCTCTATTTTGAAAAGTTAAATTAGCTTCTTTTTCAAGATTAAAATCTTACATCATGATGTTAATTTTTTTGACATTCTTTTTAAAATTATAACAATTTTTAGACAAAGTTAAAATCTCTATCCAATGGGATAGATATTCTTCCTTGTTACGTATGTTTTAAATGTTTAAAGAATTATTATAAATTGTTTATGCCTTTGTCTTTTTATTGGAAAGAAAATAAATTAAAGAAAGAAAAGTTTAACATCTAATTTATGATATAAATCATAATTTTATTTTAATTGTAAAATATTTGAACTTCTTTATTCTGTAATATTATTTTAATTGTTTTTTTTTTTTTTTTTTACTTATATTAATAAATTTCTTATGGTTATTATATCTACTTTATATTCAAATTAATTTAAAATTATATAACATGATATTATTGTTGATTTTTTAATTTTCATTACTAATGCATAAATTTTAATAGAAAAAAGATCCACATAACTTCTAACATGCAAATAAAATCATTATTTGGAAAAGCTATAATTTTTTAGAAATCAAATATTTATATGATTTGACATTCTTTTTCTTAAGAATAAACATCAAACATATTCTATAAATAATAGCTTGATTTTCATTGTAAATTATTTAATTTTTTTATTTAATAATATTATTTTAATTTTTAGTTTATGAAAACTAATTCTTTCTAAAATTAATGTAATTATTATATATTTTTTAATTATTAAAAATATATATTTAGATTATTATATTTACTTTCTATTTATATTAATTATAAATTATTTAACTTGATAGTATTGTTATTTTTTTAATTGTTAATGCATATGTATCAATTTAGAAAAAAAATATTGAATATTGATAATTTAAATAATATCACTACGTTAAAATAAAAAGTTGTTTTTAAATCAAATATCTATGTGCTTATTCCTTTTTTCCTAATGAAACAAAAGATAATATCTCTATTTAAAAATAATTTAAACTATATATACTTTTATAATTAAACAAAGGGAATTTACATCATAACTTCAATTTATTTTAATTATAAGTGGTTCAACTTGATAATATTGTTAAATTTGATTTTTTATTGTTAATGCATAAGTCTATAAAATAAAATCCATCCATGTCATGCAAGAACATATAAAAGATCAAGATAGAAATGATGATTTCATTAGGATAATCAAGAGATAAATAACTACTTAATATCTACTTGCTCTTAATTTCACTTTCAAATTATAATTATTTTCAAGTAAACAAAAGATGGACACCAATGATAATCTAATTGTTTTAAATGTTTAATTTTTAAATATTTTTTATTTTTTAAAATAATGTGACTGCATATTTTTAAAATCATTAATAAATATATTTTAATTACTATATTTCATTTTTATTTAGATTAGTTATTGATGATTTACTTAGATAAAATTGTTTCTTTTAATTTCAATTACTTATTTTTATATAAAATTTCAAGATTAAATAATTTGTTTGTATAATTTTTTTTAAGTATTAGATTGAAAAATCCATTCATTCTAGTAGTTCATATATTTTATTTTTATTATTTTAATTATATTTGACTCACAACTACTTTAATTATTAACATTATAAGAGAAGGAACTTAAAAACTCTCTAGGTCATCTTTAAGGATTGGGAATTCCCATTTTTGGAGAGAGGATTAAATGGTCCCAAAAATTATGTAGAATAATATATTTATAGTTTGTAACATGCTTAACGGGACAGCAAGTTTTACTTTATACATTAATTATTATAAAAGGAAACACCCTTCCATTGCATCCTAATTACAACTTAATAGAGCTAACTATTGACTAGACTTCCACCTTCTTGTTTTATGACCATACTTGTAAAAAATGAAAACTTGTATATTGTCTTGCTAGTTTGAGTGGGTAAGTAATAACTCAAAATGACAATGTTAGTTGAGTTGTACAACAAGTTTGAAATACCTAACACCAAGCATCAAAAGGATAATCACAATGAAGGTGTAAAATAGGTCTAAAAGACCAAATATTATGTCCTCTTATGGAATGCAATCTATAAAGTTGTTTATTAATGTGTATATTCACTAATAAAATGAAAAAATAACACATGATATACATAATACTAAAGCTTCAATTCATGTTACAAGAATAAATATTTTATAAAAATAAGACAACATAAAAGATCAATTATATTTGGTACATCCTCTATCCATTCACTTAAACCTTTGAAACTCCAATGATTTTAAAATAAAAAAGAAACAACCAAGCATGCAAGTTCCTACTTCAAACCAAGAAAAAAATTTAGATAGAACTTAATAAGTGAGAATTAAAAAAAGCATAACATAAAAGAAAATAAAGAAAATGTTACCAAAACCTCAATTGTTGGATGGTTTTCTCCTTGATTAGTTGGAATGTGGATGCTCATTTACTTGAATATACCAATTTAATAGCATGTACCTAGTGTAAGTGATGATTGATTTAGAATGAATGAAGAAATATTGAATTTATAGACTTTTGAAAGGGTGAATAGATGGTCAAGGTTTGATTCGAGATCATGGTGAGGATGGTGTAACTTAGATCAAGGAGTGGAGAGGGTGAGTGGAGGTGGATGATGGTTATGAACTCAATAAGAGTTGTAGCACGAGATGCCAGAGCAATTAACAATCTTTAGTTGATTATTATTCTAATTCATTTCATGCAATTAAGGTAAACTTAGGATTTATTTTTTTTTGTTAACTAAAGTGAGCTATTATTAAATCATTTGGTCTCATCACATAGGATGTTGACAATTTCCATGATCTAATCCCTTTATCATTTAGAGTTACTCCTATAAATCACTCACCCTCATTGTATTATCTCACGATCTCTTGAAGATTCTTGAGGTTCATTTTGTAAGAATTTCTTGTTGATAATATAATAGATTATTGTTTGCATCTCTCTTGTGGAAGGTGTTATTGATAATTGTTTTATCTCACATATCATGTTCATTTAAAATTCTAACATGATATCAGAGCATTGGTTCAATGAACCGCTTCTTAATTTTTGAGAGTTTTCTTCAACAAAGGTTATAGGGCCTCAAATTCCCAACTACAAAATTACAAAAAAAAGGGTTTGCTAAATTCATTCTTTGATATCATAATAGAATTGTGAGTAAATATGATATGTGGGATCAAATAATGATTAGTAACACCCTCCACATAAGAGAGATGCAAAAAAAATATATTATATATCATCAACAAGAAAAAATTACAAAATGAACCTCAAGAATCTTCAAGGAAATTGTAAGATAATACAATGAGGGTGAGTGATTTATAGGAGTAACTCTAAATAATAAAGGGATTAGATGAATGAAAATTATCAACATCCTAGGTGATGAGACCAAATGATCTAATAATATCTCACTTTCTTAGTTAACAAGTAAACACTCCTAAGTTTAGCTTAATTACATGAAATGAATTAGAATAATAATCAATTAAAGATTAATTAGTTATTAGCTTTAATGCATGATTACTCTAACATCTCTCATGCTTACAACTACTTATTAAATTGATTAAGTTCATCATAACCATTCACAATATAACCACCTCCATCTCTACCATTCATCCACTCCTTGATCCTAGAGAGTTCCTGACAACCATCCTCCACCATTGATATCCTAATAAAACCTTGACCATCCATTCACCCTTCCAAAATTCTACAAATTCAATATTTTTTCCTTCATTCTAAATCAATCATCACCTATGGTAGCTACATGTTATTCAATTGGTATATTCAAGTAAAGGAGCATCCACATTCCAACTAATCAATGAGAAAATCATTCAACAATGGAGGTTTTGGTAAAATTTTGTTTTTTGATGTTATAATTTTTTGAATTCTCACTTATTAAGTTCTATCTAAAGTTTTTTCTTGGTTTTAAGTAGGAACTTGCATGCTTGGTTGTTTCTATTTGATTTTAAAATAATTGGGTTTTCAAAGGTTTAAGTGAATGGATAGAGGGTGTTGTATAAAATATAATTGATCATTTATGTTGTTTTATTTTTATACAATACTTATTCTTGTGACATGAATTGAAGCTTTAATATTATGTATATCATGTGTTCTTTTTTTGTTTTATTAGTGAATATAAACATTAATTTACAACTTTATAGATTACATTCCATAATAGGACATAGTATTTGGTCTTTTAAACCTATTTTACACCTTCATTGCGATTATAATTTTTATGCTTGGTGTTAGGTATTTCAAACTTGTACAACTCAACTAACATTGTCATTTTCAGTTATTACTTACCCACTCTTGAACTAGCAAGACAATATACAAGTTTTCATTTATTACAAGTATGGTCATAGTACAAGAATCTTCCTAAACATGTCATGAAATACAATACTTGCATAGCCTTACAAGAGGCTTAGTAGAAGAATTATAACTGCTAGTTAGGAGTAGAGGAATAATTAGCTTTAAAACTATAGGTAGATATAATTCTATTAACATATGTTATATATTTATATGTGTGTCTATGTGGATGTTTCTAACCTTAACATGATTTTCTTGTGTCTCTTATATATATATATACATATGTTTTTGCTAATGTAGCTACAAAGAGGACAACTAGCAAAGAAAATAGTAAAGCTTCCAAGATTGCATCCAACTAAAGATGGAGAGGTCACAACCCATTACAAGAAGCAGCCTTGAATAGGAGGGGGAGAAGAAATTCATAGCAGTTTGTCTCTTTCTTTGTTTTCCAAGAACAACAAGGAGGATTCTAATAAAATCTCAAAGCTCCTCCTTTAATTTATAGAAGCAACAACATCAACAGGAGAAGATAGAATATAGTAATAATGATGGGATTAGATTGTAGCTTACAATGTTTATCAAATCCTCCTTAGCGCTTCCTTCTTGAGGGAAGCAATGAGGTTAATTTTCTTATAAAATATTATATCTATGTAGTAGATGCATTAAAGACAGTGAGTAAGTTGAATTTACATCATTGCATCCCATGTGAGATGTAAGGCCTCATGAGGATGTATGCTATATGACTTTAGCTTTTCCTCAAATTAATTATAAATATAAGTTTTGAAAGGATCACTCACATAGTGGGCTGCATATTGTTTTTGATAAAGGGTAAAACGGGTTTTACAGGGACCCGAAACCACAAAGTTTACAAAATTAAAGATAGGAAACAAAAGTCCAACAGAAAACACTAGTTGCACAAAAGGTAAAGATCAGAGAAAGCAGCAGCCAACCACAACAAACCATAAAGGTCAAGCAAAAAGAGCCAGCAGAGCAGACAACAAAAAATTGGTCCCAATTAACCTAGAGTCTTGAGGACAGACTCTGTCTCCGCCTCCAAGTTCTGCATGTCATGGATGCCCTTATTAAAAATTTGAATCATCTTCAGAGTAGGGGGAGCCTTTCTCTTCAGATTGGCTCTGGTTCTCTTCAAGATGCTAGCATCCATATCCTAGCTTTTATCATTGGTTTCCTCTAGATCCACCACCAGAGACCCCTGTTGGGCTCTGTCTAACTTCTCAGTCATAGCATTAATTATTATGGCGTTGTGTCTAGCCATTCGATTATTTTTCTCTGCAACAATTTTGATGGTGTTTCTCATTTTCTCAACCTCAATTTCAATATTTATGTTATTTTCAGCATGGTACAGAGTTTCTTTGCTAAGACCATAATCTCTTTGATCCACTTTTTTCTTTTCAATCGCAGCAATCTTGGCTCCCAACTCTTCCAATTTGCTTTGAAGGGGCCAATTTTTTATCTTTAACTCATTAGTTTCATTGAAAGTCCATTTCAAAAGTTTGAAATGGGAATCAACATTAGTTTTGGCTAAATTCAGACTATCCATAGTGGGATCCCTACTAGTATTAAAACAAGTTTTATCAAGGTCAGGAGTAACAGGGGAGTCGGCTCTAGTAGATCTTTCCAACAACTTGTCGGTGCTTGGCTCACTGTTGTTGGCACTAGATGCCTCAGATTCAGGGGAATCTTCAGAATAGGAGATAAGGTTTTTAGCCTAAGGATTCTTATCAACAAGACTGGTCTTGAGGGAGGGGCTTCCTGGCTCAAACTCAGCACGAGCTTTATCAGAAAAAGATATAGGGTTTTTTTGCTAGAAAGGATAGCATGCGGGGTAAGGATAGTTCTAGCCGGACTTAAATTGGGCAAAAACTCTAAGCAGCTAGGCTCAGTGTCATCTTCCTCAGAATTAGGAAGGGCTTCCAGATTAGTGGGGATGGGCATTTTTTGGTAATGCTCAACAATCAATCTAATCAGCCCAATATGCAGAATAGGGAATCTTCTAGGGTTTTTCTTATGATCATCCATACTTTTCCTTAGAGAACATAAAAGATAGTAGGGGAACGAAACCCTTACCTTGTAGCAGAAGTGATTGAGCAAAGAAAAGTGATAGCCATAGACCCTAGTGAAGCACCCATCCACAGTTATGTACTCCATGATGACCTGTAGGACCTTTCTCCAAAGGGCTTTTATGGTGTTGGATTCAAAGTAGTTGTTAACTATTTTTATAAGATTCATCCTTTCTTTTTCTTTTTTTGGAAATCTAATAATGACATCGTAAAAAAAAACCCTGTCCTTAAAGAACTTATTCCCATCAGTAGACAAACCCGTCACTTCAGCTATCAGATTTTCATTGAGCTCCACATTCCTTCCAAACAGGGTAAGGT
>VDFB02323508.1:464608-489405 GCA_007258455.2 Sequoia sempervirens
AAAAACTATTTGGTGAAAATTTGAAATTTCAATGCCATAGTACTTCAATTTTAGGGAAAAAATAAGAAGTAGGTGTTTGTCTGACCCTAACCACAATAAAATAATAATATTTTTTTATAATATTTTAAATAAAAGTAGAGGAATCATGTCCTGATGTAATGCATTTTTTTTTGTAATTATTTTTGAAGTAAATTATTAATTATGATTTTTTTTTATTAAATTTTTTCAAAAATATAAAAAATCGTATGTATGACCACCTTAACTTGGTCAAAACTTCATGAAATTCATTTTTTTAATTCGTATAGTATGTGAAGCATAGAATGTGAGACATGTTTCAAATTCAAAAAATGTGATACAGTTTGAAAGCTATAGATGTTTTTTAAGCAGCTTATCAATCAAGAATTTAGTCATAATTCAAATAGAAAATGAATAATTATTAATTAAATTCAAAGTGACACATTATTTATATTGGTGGAAAGCTAAGAATCTCCTTTAAAAAACTTTTTCATTTCATCAATTTTGGGTAAAAAAGAAGTCGTCAACCACATACGTTACACATACCCATCACATTGCCACTTTTTGGCCCATCATGATCTTGCACATACCCATTATCTATATGTCTCAACCACCTGTATTGACCCAAAGAATCATTGTAAGAACAAGAGTTATCTATAACAATTCAGAAGGTTGTTGTTCAATAAGGATCAAACATTTTTCTACTTTTTTCAATGTGATCAAAGCATCATCCCTTGATTAAGATAGAATACTAAGCTTACTACCTGATTCGTAGAATAATCTTGCCAACCATTTTCTATCTTCTATTTCCATGCTTCAAACTAAAAGTCAATTTCCTGAATTACCCAAAGGCTGGTAGGAGCATTAATTATGATATCACTATAATATCCCAAAGCAATTTTGCATACAAAAAAAAATCACTTTCATCAATTTGCACCCATAGACATTTGATCAAAATGAAGTATTTAGACAATCCTAGAAAATAAAACAAAATAATAAGCACTTACAACAACCATATTTCACACAGAAAAATATTTAGCATGTACTGTATTTTATTCATTATCGTTGGTTCTATTAAGCGTTTACAAAACTTTTATTTATATTAGAAACAAAAGATAAGTTCGCAAAATCATTAGGAGAAACTCCTAAAAGAGTAACAAAATGTAGAGTTTATGCCTTTATTGTATAACAAAAATGCAAAACAACAATAAGAAAGTTTCTAAGAAATGAAATAGTGAGCACAAAACTACTTGGATCAACTGGCATTGAAAAAATTTCTTACAAAATTTCCTTTGTTACCAACATACTCCCCCTTGATGTGGAGAGGATTCATAATATGATCTCGGAGCATCAAAAATTTCACTTTTGCAATAGCCTTAGTACAAATATCTACAAGATGAGCTTCACTCTTGATATCCCTGATTTCTACTTCCTTCTTTTGCACCAAATATCTAATAAAATGATACTTAAGATCAAAGTGTTTAGTTTTGCTATGGTGCATTGGATTTTTTTCCAATTTAATTGTGCTCATATTATCACAAAATATTGCTATAGGCTGAATTTGTTTCTCTCCAATTTCTTCAAGAATTTTCCTAAGCCATAATGCTTGAATACTTGCAGAGGTGACTGCAACATATTCTACTTATGTGGAAGAAAGGGAAACTATGCTTTGCTTCTTAGAGCTCCAACTAATCAAACCTGAACCAAAAGTGGAACAACTACCAAATGTAGACTTTTGGTCATCCATACTACCATTTCAATCAGAGTTATTGAAACCAACTAGATTAAATTCTTTAGAACTATAGTAATGAATGCCAAAATTGAGAGTTCCTTTCACATACCTCAAAATTATTTTGGATTCCTTCATATGAATTTTAGAATTATTTGTCATGTACCTTGAAACAAGAGAAATTGCATAAGTAATATCAAGCCTTGTGTGGGTTAGAAACATCAAACTCCCAACAATACTTCTATAAGTTGTCTCGTCAACTCTTTTAGCACCATCATCTCTACATAGCACAACTCCATCAGAAATTGGAGTTGAGATTGGTTTACAACCAACCATATCAAATTTCTTTAATAGATGCTTTGCATATTTTGCTTGAAAAACAAAAAAATCATCCTTACTTTGATAAACCTCCATTCCTAGAAAATATTGCATGAGACCTAAATATTTCATCCCAAATTCATTCATGAAAACACTTTTGAATTCATCTTTCATCTTAGGATTGCTACCCATATATGTCAAAAAATCATCAACATATAAACTGACAATAGGAATATCATTACCTTCTTATTTGTAGTAAAGGGTAGGTTCACTTTTACTTTTCCTCAAACCATTCTCTTGAAAATATCCATCAATTGAATGTAGAGAGGATTATAAATTCACAAATCCTCTCCAAATTCTCACAACAAATACCCAACTGAAATATAGAAATTACGGGTATGTGCGGGATCATCATGGAAAACACATGCCCTTAAGTGGCGAAAAATTCAAAAAAATCAGAGTTAGGCAACTTGACATAAAAGTTTGAATAAGTTATCTATATTATTTCAAAAATATGTAAGAATAGAATTTGTAGCAAATTGAATGTAGTTTCTAAACTACTAGGTTTATTTAAAAAAAATCTATTTGGTGAAAATTTGAAATTTCAATGCAGTAGTACTTAAATTTTAGGGAAAAAACAAGAAGTAGGTGTCTATCTGACCACCCTAACCACAATAAAATGATAATATTTTTTAATAATATTTTAGATATAACAAGAGGACTCATGTCCCGATGTGATGCATATTTTTTTGTAATTTTTTTCCAAATAATTAATTATGAATTTTTTATTATAACTTTCAAAAAATATTAAAAAACTCATATGTCTGACCATGTTAAAACTTTATGAAATTCAATTTTATTTTTTAATCCTATAGTATCTGAAGAATAGGATGTGACACATGTTTCAGATTCAAAAAATGTGATATCGTTTGAAAGCTATAGATATTTTTCAATCAACCTATCAATTAGGACTTTAATCATAATTCAAATAGAAAATGAATAATAATTATTGATTAAATTGAAAGTAAAGAATAATTGATATTGGTGGAAAGCTGAGAATCTCCTTTAAAAACCTTTTTCGTTTTATCAATTTTGGGTAAAAAAAAGTCACTAGCCACATACCCTACACATACCCATCATATTGCCACTTTTTGGCCCATCATGATCCTGCACATACCCTTACAAACTAACATATAAAAAAATTATTACATAAGAAACCATTGATTTTCACCATTAAAATAAATCTAATTAGGGTGATCCCACAATACTATTTTACAATTTTTGGCTAAACTGGACACTAAACTAATTTTTTCTAACTAAATCTTCACTTTCAAACACCTATAGCGGCTAAACTGTGAGGAATTTGAAGATGATGAAAAATAGTGATTTGTGACATTTTGTCTGTAGATTCTAAATATATTTTTGTCAAAAATTTTGGAATCAGATTGCACTTCTTTTCCATCTCCTTCGAAAACTAGTTTTTTTTCAGTAAACACCATTTTTAAAGAGTGACACTCACCGCATAACACAAATTTTTTCCATGAAGGATCAAATTATATTTTTTCAAATTTAGATTTATAACTACAATATCTAGTGCTTCCAATTGGTTTATTAGTGTTTTATTGAATATTTTTTCCTTAATGAAGTTTCAAAGTCAAACCAATTACAATTAAGATATAGGTGGACCATATAACACAATTTTTTTTGTATGTATCAAAATTCAATTTATTTTTTTGTTGGATCAAGGACTTCAATATCTGGTGCACTCATATTTTTCAAAAAATTTTTTATAATTTTCTATTTTTTGACATGTGTAGAACAGAGACTTTTATTTCGATGAAAACCTACATTCACAAGAAATTACAAATAAATATAATAATCAAATTAAATTTAATTAAAATTTTAATTTTTTTGAAGCTTATAATAAGCACTACATACTTACAATTTTTTTTAAAAATGAATTCATTTGATCCCCCAAAACTTAAATCAAAAGTGGTTTTTTATTAACATTTTGATAGGTGTAAAGGAGACTCCATTACAGGTATGGTTTAAAACTAGTGGGGTTCTATCTAAAGGGGCTTGGTATAAGGTGTTATGATCAAACCCTCTTCAATTGGGAATCTTTAAATGAAACTTTTTAAGGCTTAAATCATTATATTTTCTAAAAATATGTGATTTCAACAAAAATTAGGATCTCCCAAAAAGTGTAAACCACTATTGTGGTAGCACACATTACAAAGGGTTTCAGTCATAAATGGACTGGTATGCAAAAATTAAGCTTTTTACAGGTATCAAATATTCAAGGAAATACATTCAAATACATTCATATGCTCAGTTATATGAGCTTTTGCAACAAAATTCCATCTCTCAACACTAAAACAACACTTACAACTTCTAAATCTTCATGCCTATCATTTTGGAAACTCCATGGGATATTTTTTATCAGTCCAACCTACAAAATAACATCACAAAAACATCCTCTAGAGAAATGATATTCCCTCTTTCACTCTACCTTCAAAATTCTTCTTGAAAACTCTTCAATGAATAGTGGGTTTACTGTTTTTCAACACCCTCTCCCCAAAAATTAATTTTCCTTATCTTTATTTTATCTTATCTAATAAAGAATGACCCAAGGTGTTTCTACTCATTAAATCCCATAAAAATTAATTAAAAATAATTAAATATTCATTCCCACCAGCCCTCCAAAAGATAGGTGTTTTATTTATTTATATTCTCTCCTTTTGACTCTTGAAAAAGAAAAAAGAAAAAAGTAGGCTTGGGTGCCTAGTTCCGTAGTTCATAATTTTTAGGGATCATGGTGGAGTTCTTTAAAAATCCATAATTTCAAAATCCAATGCCTCACAAAATATTTTAGGAAATTTACAATTAAAATATTTAAAATTGCCTTTTGGTTTTTCACCCACTATGCCAACTTGATAATGTGCAAAGGGAAATTAATTTGTCAAGTTTAATTATTCAAATATATATCATTTTCCACCCCTCAACATTTAATTGAAACCAAATTAACTTATTCCAAAATAAAAAAATATTTCCACAAAATTAACGTCTTTTTGGTTGACATAGGATGTCAATTTTCCATGGATGCTCCTACATCAGACACCCATGGTAGAAAGAAATGTTTCAAGATTTTCATTTAGAAACATTTGTATACTTTATGTCTATCTTGGATCCACCTAATTTCGTTGTCTATTGAAATATTTTTATGCACCACTTTTTGCAAACTTACAACATTACCATGCTTCATCCTTCTTCTACTACACATCATGTAATTCAAAGAATCAAATCTATTGTCCTACCAATATACTTCATAAAAATTAGAACTAACAATTAGAGTTATACATTTTTACTTCATTAAAAAAAAAATGTATTTGTTTGCCTCATTTGTTGTTCCACATTTTCCATCTCCTTCCACTATGTTTCCTTCATTAAATTCTACTGTTTCAATGCCTTCTAAAAGGCATGATACTGCTTCAACTTATTTTCCTTCACTCAAAATAGTGTTTGTACTATCATCAAAAGACTTAATTTCCTCATTATATGACAAGGAATCATGACCACTAATAAAAAAAATTTCACATCCATTGTTCTCAAACAAGTATTCTTCAGAAAACTCTTCATTAACCTTCACACTTAACTCTTCCAATTCAAATTTATCAAAATAAAAATATGCTGCAACAAAATTATCTACTCCTTAACTCTCTTTCTCATCAAAGGAAATAATAAAATCAGATTTTACCTTACTTTTTGCTGCTACCTTCTTTCCACTTGAGATTTCTTCTTCAATTTGAGTCAACAATTCACCTTTCTCATCTTCTTCATGGTTAGTGTCAAAAAAGCTAACATATTCATGATTCATACCATTTAAAATTCTAATTTCATCAACCAAAAAAGACCTGGCATTACTATAAACCTTACCCATTTTTTCTTTCAATGGTTTCAATTTGTGTTTCACTCCATCCTTCATCAATGTGTACGTGTTGGCATAACCATTGTGCATTGCCTTCCTGTCAAATTTCCAAGGCCTTCCTAAAAAAATATGACACACATTCATAGGAATAATCACATAAAATTTCATCTAGAACTATGTTATTTCAAATATATGTAAGAATAGAATCTATAGCAAATTGAATTTAGTTTCTAAACTACTAGGTTTATTTTAAAAAAAGAAAAAATTTATTTGGTGAAAATTTAAAATTTCAATGCAGTACTTATATTTCATGAAAAAAAATAAGAAGTAGGTGTTTGTCTGACCACCCTAACCACAATAAAATGATAATATTTTTTTATAAGATTTTAGATATAAGTAGAGGACTCATGTCTGGATGTGATATATGTTTTTTTATAACCCTCTTCTCCACACTTAAAACAAGTTTCTTGAAAGGTTTCTCTTCCAAACCCTCTACTCGATCTTCCTCTACCTCTTGAATCTTGACCCCTAGGACCATATGAACTATCATACAGGTCTAATTTTTTCTTTTGTCTTGGTCTTCTTTTTTATGATTTATTATTATTATTATTATCTGCCCCATATGATCTCCCTTCAACCTCCTCTTCATGGCCTCTTCCTATTTGTTTATTTTTCAAACCTTTTAATCACTCTTTCTTCAACTTTTAAGGTAACTTTCAAGCATTTTCCTCAAATTATCTAAAGAAAGAATGACACTACTAGCAATGTTTTTAGAATTCAATTTTTTTTGTGATTTTTCTATTTCCTCATCCATCCTTCTTATGTTCTCTTGCAAGACATTAGCAACATCATGCAAATTTTTTGTAGGTAGGGAATTCATGGGAAATGAGGTATGAAGGTTATGATCCATAGAGGATTGAAGTGAAAGAGTTGGAGAACCCAATATCCATGACGAATGGTGTATCACACGATGCCATGACTCTCGAATTACATCTCACAACATTATTGCTAATAGGACACCAAGTTGTAAAGATCATACAAGTTTCACAAACTCAATGTAAACTCAAAATGGAAAGAAGGTGAAATGCAATGCAATGATCTAGAATGTAATGCAATTTTTCAAATTCCAAATAAGATAATTTTATGATTACTCTATGCACAAACCTAAAAATGATGTCTTGTAAATGCAATTTTGAAATCACACAATGCACTAAATTTTATCACATAAAGCTAAATATGATAAATTCCACTTAATAGAAATTCTACAAACTGAAACAAAAGACTGAAAACAACAAAATAGAATGTCAAAATAGTTTTTTTAATGCCTATAAAATTAGGAAATGACCTTGATTAAGGACTCGTTCTCCTAGGGGGAAATGGGTCCTAGGTTAGAGTTTAAAATAATTTTTTTATAGATTTTTGAGTTGATTGTAGTGGTTTCTAGATTATGATCTAAAATAGTGAATTACAATTTGAATTTTCTATGAAATGAATGTTGAATGCAAATGAAAAATATGAAAAAATGATAAAATAGGAGACCTAATTTGATGTACAATTTTGATTCAATTTTTGAATGAAAGTGAATGATGATGCAATGTTATGTAAATGATCTATAAAATGATTTTTTTTTTGTATTTTTCAGATTTCAAGAGATCCAAAAATGCAATCCTAAAACCTTAAATGAAATGCAAAGTTAATGCAAGCTAAACAACACTAAGTGAGATTCAATCCTAAAATGAAATGCAAATGAATGCAAAATATAGATCTAGGATGAAAATGGACTCTAAAATCAAAAAAATACAATGATCAAAAGTCGGGTTGACCAAAATGAAAAGAAGAAAAATACGTGGTCCGAATCAATATGAAAAGGGGGAAATGGCGTTATGATGGTGATTGGATTAAACTATGGTATTAAATTACTCTTGAAATAGGTTTGATTCAATCTTTTAGAAATGGTTTCCTTAGTTCATCCTAAAGTGTCAATCTAGGAACGTAGGCTTTTGAACTATGTTGTGGCAATATGCCAAAGGGCTACAATTAATAAACCAAGGGTTGATGAATGCACACTAAAATAACCTGTAATAAGGCAGAAGTATGAATTATTGACTTCCTATCATAGATGTGATAGGAACCTATTAAAGAATAATTTTGCAATAGAAGATAGGTTACTAATGACAGAATAAAAAATGTTTAATGAAATAGAAATCTTTCTATGAATGAATTAAATAGAGTTCGCCTTGCAACCAACAGAAATATAACCTTCATAAATTATGCTATCAAGTGCCAATATATTTATATTCCTAATTAATCATGTAATCTATCACTCCTAGCTAACTGATTATATAATCTAAAAGATACTAAATAATCCAGCAAAGCTTTAAATACATTCAAAGAGATTATGGAGATAACTTAATAAATAACATAACTTAATAGATAACGAAGAGCTTAATAGATAACATACAAGAAATGAAATAACCATGAAGTGATCCCTGCCTTCTCAGGCTATTAGGTGATTAGAGACTTGCAATCACAGAATCTACTCCATGCTATTCATTCAACAATAATAAAACAAAGTGATTAACATAAACAAGTAGTCTCTTATCAATTCTCTATATCTCTATTCAACATACATGCATATTTATATAGATCGATTATACTTCTAGTAGGTAGCTAAGTTTGTTTGTTCATCTGGCCTATTGGCCACTCACAAACATAATTTGATAAAGTGACAAAAGGGTTGCAAGCCACTTATAGAGTCAAAACAAAGTATCTAAAACAAAACTATCAATTTGCTTAACAACGTATTACTAATTACATGCTTGTAACAACTTCGATCTTCTTCTAGCTATCCCCTGACATTTAGACATAAAAAAATTAGAATTTATCATGATTTTTGGAAATTTACTAATCCTAATCTCTTTTCCACATTTTATTAAATATTCAGGTTCCTTTAGCAAATGGTGATAGGAATATAGATAGAAACAAAGGTAACAAGGAAAATATATGGCAAAAATAATGGAATATTCTACACTCATCATTCCTCCTAGTTGGAGAATTTGCATGTCTTCATGGAAAGATTATAAACCAAGTAGAGTGGTGAGCTTCTGAAGAGTGCTCTTCATTTCCTCAATCCACTATTGTTGCATTGCCTGGACCTTCTCCTTATGTTCTTGGATGGATATTTGAGAAAATTTCATTTTTTCAAGCTCGTCCTTGAGTTCACTTATCTCTTTTTCCTGTGAATCAATAGTGGAATGGGCCTCTTGTAACAACCCATGTAAGGTCTAATTTGTTTTTTGTACCTTAGCCAATTCAACTTTCAAATCCTGAAGATCTTCTTCCTCTAATTCCTCATTGGCTTTAGGGTTTTTAGTCTAAAGACTTATATTCACACCATCAATCATTTCATCTGTCTTCTCATCCTCATGGGGGTCACAAGAAAATGGTGTATCATGCTTTGGCTTCTCATGTTCTATTTTATGGAAAATGCTTTCTACCCTAATCTATGTTTGAGGATTATTATCAACATTGTCCATTGGTTCCTCTGGAATCTATGCCTCTACCTCTAAAGTCACTAATTTTTTAGTTTAATGTTCCTGATTCATTTTTGGTGGTGCCATAACCCTACCATCCTTTGTTTGGTCATGTTGATTTTTGATTGTCTTATTTTCTGGGTCAGTACTAGGTGAATCTTCTAGAGATTCACCGGCTTGTTACCTGAATTCTTGTTCTTTTTCCTTCTAGTGTTTGGCCCTACTGAACTCCCTATGGAATTTCCCTCATTTCCCCGTTACTTCATACAAGACCTCTATTTCCTCATAACCCAACACACTACCATCTACCTGGGCTAGGTTATCTAATTTGGTTGAAACATCCAATTTTTGTTTTCCCTTCACTACTGAATTTGACACCATTTTTTGATGGTTGTTCGTCGGTAGCTCGAAAAATCTTTGTCGGAAAAGCGACGAAATGGCGAAAATATTTTCGTCGAACATCTGACGATGAATTAAATGTTGAACTAACGGTGAAGAATCGTCGGTCGACTGCATCGTGAAATACCTCAGACATTCGTTGGAATATCGACGAAAACTTTCTCTATCCACTGACAAATTACAACAGAAGTTCGTCGCCAGTTCGACGAAATGGGCAAGCAGTAGCGTTGAAACAACAACAGACGTTTGTCACAATTTCGACGGAATGGGCAAGCAGTAGTGTCGAAACAACACCAAACATTCATCGAATGTGCAACGAAATATTTAAGTAGTAGCGTCGAAACAATAACAAAAGTTCATCGACGTTGTGATGAAATTAGCAAGGAGTAGCGTCGGAAGAACACCAAAAGTTCGTCACAAGTGCGACGAAATGGGCAAGGAGTAGCGTCGTAGCAACGCCGAAAGCTCGTCGAACTTGTGACAAAATGGGCAAGGAATTACGATGAAACCTTTGTCGTAGCTACAACAACTTCATCGAGCCTTTCTGTTGATTCATCAATGGTTTTCGTCAAAATTGCGACGAAGAATCAATTTTTTCTTTAAAAAAAATATTTGTGGAAATGTGCCATTGTGGAGACTGATGACTGGTCATACATATAGATTGCATATTGGTTTGATGCTTCAAACGATGCATTTCTTATATTGAAAAGTGCATTACCTTATTGAGCTTCTCTTTGTTTCAAGAATAGTTTAATATTCTCCACTTAACAGGGCCAACCACGTGACGGTGGAAGCTCATTTGGCCCCTCTCCCCCTCACATCACTCTCAATTCCCCATACCCAATCATATAACATTAATCATTGATTCATCCATTAATAACATATAACATTCATTCATTCATCCATTAATAACATATAACATTCATCCATTAATAACATATACATTCATTCATTAACATATAATATTCATTAATTAACATATTCACATTCATTCATTAACGTTTAATATTCATTCTTTCAGTTTTTACATATTATCAAAAATATGGTTGTCATGATATGATTACAATCACTTTTTTTTTTGTTTCTTTTTTAAAGCTACATAAAGCTGAAGTGGAGTATCGTTTTCTAAATCAATATTTGTTCCCCCTTTAGTTGTTCTGCCCTTTGCTTGTGATCTTAATGTACGCGTAGTTGTCTACTCATGACGTGGACACCGCTTCAAGGGGGATCTGCTGCAATAAGAAAGAAATGTTAAACTAAAATGTTTTATTATTATTGTTACAAGTATTTCATTAATTAAAAGAACATTAGAGTGGTTCTCTTTACCTGATGGGTCCACATCATGTTCTTGAAATTTTGTTATAGACTCATGCTCAACATGTTGAACACCCTCTAAATCACAGTCTGCGGTTGAAACACGAAAGTTTACATTAATTAATACACTAATTGAAATTAAATATGTTTAAAAGAACATGAGAGTGGTCCTCTTTACCTGATGGGGCCACATCATGTTCTTGATCATTCTCAACTTGTTGATCACACTCTGCATGCTCTAAAGTTGAAACATGAAAGGTTACATTAATTAATACACCAATTGCAATTAAATATGTTTAAAACTTTAGAAGTGGTCCTCTTTACCTGATGGGGCCACATCATGTCGATCTTCTCTAGCTGATCATGCTCAACATGTTGATCCGCTCTACATGCTCTAAAAAGTGTCGGGATGCACACCATGACCTTCATCACGGGCGTTTTCTCAACCCTCACCGGGGCTGCATTCAATGTAGTATTATCATTGCTTGAATGTTTTAAAACAGGCAGGCATGTTATTACTTTATAGGGTGAAATTAATATTGAATAGATTGCTGAATTCGAATTTTAAATAGCTTTATTGAGTTTATTTACGCATGTTGGATGCGTGGAAGATTATGTTTACTTGATCAAGACTCTTAGGCGTTAAATACGACTCGCAAACCTTGTTGGAAAATCTTTAGGTCCTCTTTTGGTAGAGGAACTCACGGTGAATTGAGCTGTTTTTCTGGAAGATCATGAATTTTGCTTCTATGGTGTGATAAAACCAAAATTGTTTTCAATTTATTATAATTTGGATGCAATATTTCATTTATTGATGCTTACAATTAGATGTGACTATTTCATATAACCACGAGCAAGTTTGTGTTTCCCATGCTTTTCTAGTCTTGCCTTTGTTGCCTTCGATGTGTCGGGAAGCCTATGAAACATTTGAAATACATTATATTATGTAAAAAGAAAGAGTAATCAGTATATAATTACATTGTTGATAGTATCACACATAGCATACTACTTTTAAAAAAAAATTAATCGCATTTCCATAGCATACAGACATTGAGAACATATAAAATACAAAGTTCAATCCATGAATTATAAAAAATAGAATTTTTGTTGGTTATATTCATATCGTTGATTACATTGCAAAACATACTACAACTGCATAAATATTAGATGGTAATGATTGTCTATGTACCACATTTTTCATACATGTCACCAAAATTTTATCAAGCGATTCATTGCCTTGCTGCTATGGTGAAGCCTAAAATAGGTCTTTCAAACAAGCTATGAATTAGCAGGAAAAATCTATCAAAACGCATAATAGTAAGCAATAGCATAGACAAGGAAGTGAACTATTTCAAAAATTCCTCAAAGAAATGTGGTCTCATGGTGATGGAATGTCATGACAATCCATAGCAATTTGCTTGTCATGGCATTCGTTATGGCATTCCATAACCATGAGACCACAGTTTTTTGAAAGCATTTTCAAATAGTTCACTACCTTTTATGCTACTACGGCCATACATGTCTACCGATAATTTTTATCAATGGTTTCATACCTTCATGCTGGTAAAAGTAAAAACCTCAAACAGGTGCTTTCGAACAAGCTATTGATGCTTGGAAAAAATATACCAAAGCATAATAGTAAGCAATAACATAGACAAGGCAATGAATTGTTTGAAAAAATGCCTAAAAGAAATGAATTCTCACGGTGATGGAATGCCATCACAATCCATATCAATTTTTTTGTCATGGAATTCGTCATGGCATTCCATCACCATGAGACTACATTTCTTTGAGACATTTTTTTCAAGCAGTTCACTGCCTTGTCTATGCTACTGGATTTTTCATACATGTCTACCAAAGCATTTTATCAAATAGTTCATTGCCTTGCTGCTATGGATAAAAGCCTAAAATAGGTGCTTTCAAACAAGCTATGGATGCTTGGAAAAAATCTATCGAAGCATAATAGTAAGCAACAAGCCATGGTCTCATGGTTTTTTTTGCGGGAAAATCAGCTCAATTTTATTCACATTTTTTTGTAGATTTTAAACATGTTTTTTTGGCGATTTTGAAGTTTGAAACGGAAAAAAATCATTGACCAAAAAGTCAATGATTTTTTCAAAAAATCAGGGAAAAAATCGTCCAGCCTGTAGGTTTTTTAAAAATCGCGATTAATTGGGATTTTTTACAGATTTATGCTTCTATATCACATACCTTCCTTGGCTTGGTGGTGTCTTTCCTTTTTTCTTTTCAGCCTTCTCCTTTCCATCGAACACTAGGTCCTTCCACTCCCTCTCTAGAATCATGGGGAGATGCTTGCACTTTTTGTTCTTCTCTAAATGTTCAACCTATATTGGTCCCTCGCATACTTTAGATAGGTACCAACTTTCTTAAGGACCTTGGTTTGGTTGAATGTTTTATCACCGAACAACACAACTAAATGGTTAATGAGCTCATCTTTTAAATATTCATTTTGGGCATTCCACCATGTGCGTATGGTGGGCCTGAAGAGCTCCAATGTAATATCACTTAGATGTTTATAAAAAACATCATTTCCTGCAAAATGATCATGGGATCAATAGTCTAAAAAGAGCATCAATAAGTAAATTTCAATTGGATTATATAGAATAATAATTAAAACATTTTAAAGTACCTGGAACCTTCTCTATCTTTATGGGAACGAAATCCTCGGTCACCACAAGTGTGACCAGAAATGTTCTCGTACTAGTAATACGAGAAGATCCAGGAAATGTTGCTAAAACATCACTAGTACTAGTGGCCTATACTGGTGGCCTCTGCATCCCTAGGTATATGTACTAACGCATGTTCTGGTATGTGTTCGCTGCTAGAGGGTGCAATAACGGATGCCTGCATGGTATGTGTTGGTGACATTTCAGATGACAATATAGGCACAGATGATGGGGTTAGATAATGTGATGTATGCATAGGAAGATCAAGATGGATACTTGTACCAACCCTTACTCCTCGGGAAGCACTTGCAGTACCCTGATCATGGCCAGGAGCATCATGAGGAGGGAAATAACCCTATAAAAACAAAACATTTTATTTCATGACATAAAAGAGTACAAAATATAAAACCATGAATGAACTGATGTTATAATTAAAGACCTCATGACAACTTACTTGCAAGTTTTGTAATCTCTCTGTCAATACTTTAACCCTCTCTCTTATCTCATCTGATTGAGGCATTTTGGACATCAACTGAGTCATTTCTTCATTGCATTTTTTCATGAGCTTCTTTATCGTATCAAAAGGGTTTGCTAAATAAGCCATGTCATCCTCAAAAAATATTGACTGCACCTCACTATGGATGCTCTCCTCTATTGCTGGTGCCTTTCCCCGATCAATCGACTGCAACAAGAATATTAAAAAAATTATCGAAATTAACCCAAAAAACTTATGAAAAAAACATAATAATAAAACATTTTACTCGTATCTAATTTGTACAATTACAATGAGGTACACCTGTCGGGTAGAAGTGCTTGAAGATACATCGCGATCTATGCTCTAGGCTAGAGCATTCTCTGTACGATCAATGTCCCTCTATGACAAAAATTAAATATAAAAAAACATTACCAAAATGAAACCAATAGACATATGAAAAAAGAAGAAGAATAAAATGGTATATTGGAGTCATTAATTGGAGGTTGGGTAAAATGGTACATAGTACGTACCACCCCCATATTAACTTTTTTTGTAACTAAGTGATTCAAATTGTAATCGATTAGCAACTCTTCCCCTGCAGATATTGATTTTATCGCACATACAAATACATGGTTTCCCTCACGCGCCTAGAATATGCAATTGGGTTGCTTATTTGTTGACCCAGGTCGTGTACTATTTATAAACCCTGTAATATTCCTTGATGCTTTTGGCCTTCCATCAATGTACATAGCCACTCCTTTATTTTGATGCTTATATTTTAGTTGTATATAATTTGCTGACAATGCATACCTACACATACTTCATGTATATCGAACCAGTTGCATCCAATGTTTGTAACTATAATAGGGTCCAACATACTTCATCAATTCAGTAACTTTGTCATAACAGACCTTTATACCGTCCATGCAAAATAGGCCCAAACCATGTAATGACGATGGTGCTATGTGATATATCCTCTCGTTGACACAAAAATCAGTGTTTATTGAAGTTCCTTGGGTACCCATTGTTTCCGTAGATGTTTGTACCTCAAGGGCACCTTGACGTTGCCTATGCTCTCATCATCATAAGAACATGACCCCCCTTCAGCAAGAAAAAATTCCATGCGTTTACATAATTTTCTTCTAATCTTTTGACCTCTAGTTGATCTCCCTCTTTTAGACATACTACATGTCTCACTTTCCTCTTCTCTTCCTGAATTTCCCTCGCTTGAGGAAGACAGATCTGACAAATACCTATTTGGTGGTACCTGCACTCATAAGGATGTTGGATGAAGTTCTTTCATGGTGATGTGATCCCAAGGTGACATTATGATTAATCTATCATTTCATCGCTAGAATTTCACAGGTTATAAGGTAATCAAGTCTTGATAGATTACAAGCTATTGTTACTACCGTCCAAATGTGTCCATCACAAATCAAATCTACTTAATGTTTTAACTCCCAAACTTTGTAACAAGTGTTAAATGTGACTATGGTCCACCAGTTACACAACCAAGGCCTTAAATGTATTCTCTAATTGTAGTCAAAGGACTTTTTCTCTTCATTCAATTAAATAAACTTGAAGGGAAACACCGCCAAGTGGTTTATTGGACACCTACATGACTAAAAATAGAAGCAAATTAACATTTAATTTGCATATATCTAAGTGGTTAACGGGGAGGGAGTGTGTACTAGGCCCGGTTAAGTCATCATAAGTTTACGCTTTGGCCATAAATTTTTTTAAGTCATATTAAATATTCCTATGTCTAATTGCTAGGATATTTTTGGTATGTTTTAAGGTAGGATGATTGATGAAAGAGCCCAAAGACTAGCCTTTCTCCATGGTATCCAGGTACACATAGCCACAGTCTTCTCTTATATGGTTGGACATGATTTAAAGAGCTTAGCTAGGAATTATTCATTTAACCTAAGGTTTTCTCATAATTCCATCATTGTAAAAGTATGATCAAATTCTTCTATTATGAAGAATTGGTCTATGTGCCTCTAGTAATCACTATAAATGTTTGTAAGGATAAAATGACTAATTGCATCAAGTAGGAGAGAATCAACTTTGAGTTCTTCAAAGATTATATTCCTCAATTCATAATTTTTAAGGGTTGTGTGTGGAGGAGGTTATCACTACCAAGAAGGGAGGAGACCTTTCCTTGTATTCTTTTATAATTTTCATTATTCTTATTTATTTTACACCTACATTTATAAATACACATACATATGCATTTACTGTTTTCATTTATTGCTGATGTAGTTTAATAGTTTGATCGATTTCATATTATATGTGTTGAACACTTTAGAATTTCAATTACATTAATTTATGGATATGTTGTATCTATAACACTACAAAACCATATGCTCTTTGCATTTACACTTGCATTTAGAAATACACATTTATATACATAGATATAGATTTCTTTAATGATATGTTGCATTTATTGTTCTAGGAGAGCATCCAGTAATTGCATTTACATTTACATTTAAAAATACATATACATACATATATATATGTGTGTGTGTGTGTGTATCATTATATTCGGTGTTGAAACAACCCATTAGGTCTACACATGGATAAAATTCATAAAATCCCATATCTCCCCATACATGTTTTGTGAGAAACCTACACCACTATTCATGCATCCTACAATTACAGCAGTATCCACGGGGCCTCTTACAAGCTACAATAATCACAAAAATGTAAGAGCCACTTTTATATCATGTTTGGACTACAAAACCCTGAAAAATAGGGTAACTCATATTATGATTTGTTGGTGAGTTGTATGGACAAAATCATTAGCACCAGCTCATTCTTGGAGTCTTTTGAAAGAGAAGTGAATCAGGTGGCAGCTAAGTACAAACCTTATAGTGTTAAGGTGAATGAGGTGATCAATTTTGATTGGCCAGCTGATGAGAGAGTACAAGGCGGTCCAATTGGCTGGTAACAGTGTGCTTCTGGCCCGATGCTTGTTTCTCTCCTTTTCTATAGAGGGTGATTTCAAGGCCCGAGGAAGTGTGGGTTAGAAAGTTAGATATTTTTGGTCGAGTCTAGATGAAGTTCTGCGAGGCAAATTGTAAAGTCTGATGGTTTTAGGGAAAATTCAATTTAGGTTTTGAGTCATTCTGTAGTAGGTTTTGAATTCATGGGGATTTGATGTTTTATGACAGTACTGGCATTTGAATTGATATGATTAATTCAAACTCATGTATCTCCATTGTACAAGCATATCTGAATTTTGAATAAAATGATCAAGGGTTGTTTCATTCATCTCACTGTTGTGGTGTGTATGATTCTTGTTTTAGGTTTAATTCAAGGAATTAATTAAAATGCTTGAATGGGATTGTAGGTGGATATGTTATGTATAAACTATTTATTTTTTCTGTCTTATCTTATACCATTTTACGAGAATGGGGGTTCCAATGTATGAGAAGATCTTTTGAAACTAGGCATGAAAATTGAAGGTTAAAGAGAATGGGGGTGCCAAACTTATATTACTCATTGCCCCTTAGTCGTTGATTTTCCATGAGTGCTCTCAACCTCGTCCTCGGCGCTAGTATTGACCTTGTTTTCACTCCTCCAAACTCTTCCTCGGCGCTGATATTGACCTTGTTTTCATTCATCCAAACTCTTCGTCGATGTTGGTATTGACCATGTTTTAACTCCAAACTCTTCCTCGGCACTGGTATTGACCTTGTTTTCACCCCTCCAAACTCTTCCTCAGCGTTGGCATTGACCTTGTTTTCACTACTCCAAACTCTTCCTTGGCCCTGGCATTGACCTTTCACTTCTCCAATTTGACAAGCTACAAGCTGGTTTTGTTAGCTTTTATAGTATGTTAATTAAGTTCAAAATTTTGGCACCATTTAGCTAGGTTTTAATATTCTACAATATAGTTAAGTATATATTAGCTATATTTTACATAATAAATAATATAATTATTCAACTTATTATAATTAGATATTATATTCTTTAACAAAATTATTAAATAATATAAAATTATTATAATTAATAATTAATAATAACTATATTTTATATAATACAAAATATAATTAATATAATATATATTTAATATAATAGTAATATATATTAATATGAGAGAGAGAAACTAAATTTTGATTGGTTGTTTCATGTCAACAATCCAAGGATGGCATGTGTCCTTGGGGAGTTATGCTCAAGGTATCATGCCATTTGATTAAAGATATGATAGTTCTTCTTTAAGACCTCTTCAATGTACCCATTGCACACTTAAGGAGACAAAGATAAATATAGGGAAGAAAATATAGAGAGAGAGGGAGATAACGACAAACATACAAATAGAAAGGGAGACAAAGAGATAGAGAGGGGTAGAGAGATAAAGAGATAAGGATGAATAGATAGAGATATAGGGAGGGTGATTGATATATCTCTCCATGTCACTCTCTATATCTCCCACTATCTATGTCACTCCCGCCTCTTCCCCCCTCTATCTATTGAGCTATCTCTCCCTCTCCCCCCCACTGCTCTCATTCCTCCATCTCTCCCTCCATCTCTCTGCTCTATATCTCTATCTCTGTCTCTGTTTTCTCTTTGTATCTCCCTCTTACTCCCTCTCCTATGCACAGGAGTAATTAGATGGTGGAGGATGGAGGCAAAGCGAGGGAGGGTGAAAGGGAGAGAGTGGGAGAGGGTGGAAAAAGAGTGGGAGAGGGTGGGAAAGAGAAGTGTAAAGTGGAGAGAGTGGGGAGAGGGGGCATGAAGAAAGAGTGGGAGAGGGGAGTGGGGAGAGATTGGGAGAGGGAGGGAGAGTAAGAGGGAGTGGGAAGGTGTGAGGAGGGTGGGGGAGAGGGTGGGAGGTGGGAGAGAGAGAGGGAGGGAGGGAGGAAAGAAAGTGGGAGAGAATGGGAGAGGAGGTGGGAGGAGGTAGGAAGAAGGTGGGAGAGTGGGAGAGGAATGCTTGAAGGGAATGGGGAGAGGGGGTGGTAGAGTGGGAGAAAGGAGGGAGAGTAGGAGAGTGGGAGAGAAGGGGAGAGAGGGGGAGATAGGGAGGGAGAGAGTAGGAGAGAGTGGGAGAGGGGAGCTCTTTGTAGGTTTTCAATGAAGATTTAATTAGCCACTAATAGGAACAATAAGAAAATAGATAAATGTGAAAATAAGATTCAATTATTGGTCCATTTTTGTTCAATATAAGTTGTATTTTAAATCATTATGTGTTGTTTCTATAACAACAAATAGATTCTTTGTGTTCAACTATTAGTCCATATGTGTTTGTTTTATAGAATGGGAGCAAGGAACAAAGATTTGAAGTTCATCACTGCCCGTAACCCTAAACCTAGGCCATTGGCCTTAACCTTAAACCCCAAACCATGGAAACCCTCTACCCTCTCTCTCTCAAGTCTCTCCTCCTGCCAAATCTCCTCTCTCGGTCTCTCTCTCAGAGTCTCTCCCTCCTACCCCTTCTCCCTCTCTTGGGTCTTTCTCTACCCTGTACCCTGTACCCTTAACCCTCCCTCTCCCACTCTCTCTCCCACTGCCTCCCTTTCTCTCTCTCTCTCAAGTATCTTCAATATCCTACCTCCTCTCCCTCTCTTAGGTCTCTCTCTCACTCACTCACTCCCTCTATCTCTATCCCCTCCACCCTTAACCTTAAACCCTTAAACCATCTACCCTCTACCATTAACCATCCCTCCCTCTATCTCTCTCCCTCTCTTAGGGCCTTCATCGTTCTTTGGAACTTGGGGGATTTTATAGTATTTTTCTTCCAGACTCTTGCAGTAGGCGAAGGGCTCAAGATCACCATAGATCATGACCTATTGATTTTGATATGTGAATTTGACGCATTGGTGGAAAGTAGATGTAGCTGCTTGCATCCCATGGATCTATTGTCATCCCAGGAGGATGTTATAAGGTAGATCAAGGTCAAAGACCTGGTAGTTGGTTTCTATAATGGTTGTACCTCCTTGAATAGGGAGCTAGATAGTGCCCTGAGACACTCTTTCTTGATTGTCATAAGCTCTGATTGTGATGCCCTTTCCATTTTCAATGGAGTAGGAGAGAGTGGGAGAGAGTGAGAGAGTGGGAGATAGGGAGGGAGAGAGTAGGAGAGAGTGGGAGAGGGGAGATCTTTGTAGGTTTTCAATGAAGATTTAATTAGCCACTAATAGGAACAATAAGAAAATAGATAAATGTGAAAATAAGATTCAACTATTGGTCCATTTTTGTTCAATATAAGTTGTATTTTAAATCATTATGTGTTGTTTTTATAATAATAATGGATTTTATGTTGTCCATATGTGTTGTTTTTATAAAATAGAACGCTCAGAACAAAACTTTGAAGTCCCATCACTACCCATAACCCTAAACCCTAAACCCTAAACCCTTAACCCTTAACCCTTAAACCCTCTACCCTCTCTCTCTCTCTCAAGTCTCTCCCTCCTACCCCCTCTCCCTCTCTCAGGTCTCTCTCTCAAGTCTCTGCCTCCTACCCCTTCTCCCTCTCTTAGATCTTTCTCTCACTCACTCACTCCCTCTCTTAGGTCTTTCTCTCCCCCACTCCCTCCCTGTCTCTATCTCTCTAAACTATCTTCAATATCCTACCCCCTCTCCCTCTCTTAGGTCTCTCTCTCACTCTGCTCACTCCTCTATCTCCTGTCCCTCCACCCTTAACCTTGAAGCCCATGGAGCCATCTACCCTATGCCATTAACCCTCCTCCTATATCTCTCCTCCCTCCCTCCTCCTATGGTCTCTCCTCCTAGCACACTCCCTCTAGGGTCTCTCTCACTCATTCATCCTATCTCAGGTCTCACCCTCCTGCCCCTTCTCCCTCTCTTAGGTCTTTCTCTCCTCCTCCTCCTCTATCTCTCTCTCCCCTCCATGCCCATGAAACCCTCTACCCTCTATGTTTGACCCTCTACCCCATATCTCTCTCCCACTCCCTCCCTCTTTCCCTCTTTCCATCTTCAATCTTCATATTATGTTTCGTTGCCTTCTAATTTTGCATTTTAAATGAAAAAACTTGGTTTTACACCTTATTTAAGTCATTTAATCCTTGATTTTTGTTTCCAATAGATTTGTTTAAAACTATAGACACCATCCAATTGAATTATGAGATTCCTCTCTTCTTCTATTAGGATGTAAGAAAAATCATTTGAGAGGTCTTTTTGGATCTTAGCCATTCTAATTTCAAGGAGATCCTTTCTTTGAAAAAGGTTTCTAAAGACTTGGATATTCCACTTTCAGTTTGAGTTTTATGAATTTTAACTTTTCGATTGAATATGCACATCTTAGTGCAATGATCAACTGTTTGGGTGAGCCAAGAGTCATGACAACCTTTCCTCTCTCTCTCCCCTTCCCCTCTCTCATAACTCATAAAGAAGTGACATATTTCATGAAGAAGTGAAATAAGTATTTTTTTTGTTTCAAATAAAATATCACAACTCTCCACTATAAGTATATCATTTAAAAAATAATTTTTTCATTTAATAAAATAAAACACTCATTGAAACAAGTGTTGTTATCATAGGGAAAAAATATTATTCTTATCTATACAACAATTGGGGTAGCAATGTACAAGCATTGGATAATTTTATATTAATAGTTTGTCCTATCACAAATATAAAAGGTGAGCACAATAAATAACATGTATTTTCCCATTAAATGTGAAGGATTTTCAAAAGTTTTAGTGTTCAACTATTGGTCCATTTTTGTTCAGTATAAGTTGTATTTTAAATCATTATGTGTTGTTTTTATAACAACAAATAGATTTTGTGTTCAACTATTAGTCCATATGTGTTGAATATAAAAGGTAGAGATATCAAATATTTATGGTTATCAATAAGTATTTTCTCTCTCTCTCTCTCTCACTCTCTACATCTCTCTTCCCTCTACCCTAAACCTAAACCCTTAAACCCTCTACTATTAACCCTCCTTCCTTTATCTCTCCCCTCCCTCCCTCTCTCTCTCTCTCTCTCTCTCTCTCTCTCTCTCTCTCTCTCTCTCTCTCTCTCTCTCTCTCTCTCTCTCTCTCTCGCCCACTCTCCACCTCCTAATTACTCTTGGGTATATAGAGAGGAGTAAGAGGGAGATAAAAAAAGAAATAGAGATAGAGATATAGAGTAGGAGAGATGGGGGGAGAGATGGAGTGAATGAGAGAGAAAGGGGGGAGAGGCAGAGATAGCTCAATAGATAGAGGGGGGAAGAGGCGGGAGTGACATAGCTAGTGGGAGATATAGAGAGTGACAGGGAGGAGATATCAATCACCCTCCCTATATCTCTATCTATTCATCCTTATCTCTTTATCTCTCTACCCCTCTCTATCTCTTTGTCTCCCTTTCTATTTATATGTTTTTCATTATCTCCCTCTCTCTCTATATTTTCTTCCCTATATTTATCTTTGTCTCCTTAAGTGTGCAATGGGTACATTGAAGAGGTATTAAAGGAGAACTATCATATCTTTAATCAAATGGCATGCTACCTTGAGCATAACTCCCCAAGGACACATGCCATCCATGGATTGTTGACATGAAACAACCAATCAAAATTTAGTCTCTCATATTAATATATATTATATTAATTATATTTTGTATTATATACAAATATACTTATTATTAATTATTAATTATAATAATTTTATACATATTTAATAATTTTTTTAAAGAATATATAATATCTAATTATAATAAGTTGAATAATTATATTATTTATTATGTAAAATATAGCTAATATATACTTAACTATATTGTAGAATATTCAAAACCTAGCTAAATGGTGCCAAAAATTTGAACTTAATTAACATACTGTAAAAGCCAACGAAACCAGGTTGTAGCTTGTCAAATTGGAGAAGTGAAAGGTCAATGCTAGCGCTGAGGAAGAGTTTGGAGTTGTGAAAACAAGGTCAATGCCAGTGCCAAGGAAGAGTTTGGAGGAGTGAAAACAAAGTCAATACCAGCGTCGAGGAAGAGTTTGGAGTTAAAACAAGGTCAATACCAGTGCCAACAAAGAGTTTGGAGGAGTGAAAACAAGGTCAATATCAGCGCCGAGGAAGATTTTGGAGGAGTGAAAACAAGGTCAATACCAACACTAAGGATGAGGTTGGCCAGCTGATCCTGAGAAAAATGTCGGCGACCAAAGGGGCAATGATCGCGCCAAGTTTGGCACCCCATTCTCTTTAACCTTCAATTTTCATGCCTAGTTTCCAAGAGATCTCCTAAGTACATTGCTTTATTCTCGTAAAATGGTATAAGATAAGACAAAAAAAAAAAAATAGCTTATACAAAACATATCCACCTACAATCCCATTCAAGCATTTTAATTAATTCCTTGAATTAAACCTAAAACAAGAATCATACTCACCACAACAGTGAGATGAACGAAACATTTCCTTCCCTTGATCATTTTATTCAAAATTTAAGATATTCTTGTACAAATGGAGAGACATGAGTTTGAATTAATCATATCAATTCAAATTCTGAATATTGTCATAAAACATCAAATCCCCATGAATTCAAAACCTACTATAGAATGACTCAAAACCTAAATTGCATTTTCCCTAAAACCATCAGACTTTACAATTTGCTCTACAACTTCATCTAGACTCGACCAAAAATATCTAACTTGTTAACCCGTACTTCTGGCCTTGAAATCCTTCTTATAAAAAAAGGAGTAAACAAGTATAGGTCTAGAAAGCACACGTGTCACCATCCAATTAGACCACCTTGTACTCTTCATTAGTTGGCCAATCAAAATTGATCACCTCATTCACCTTGACACTATAAGGTTTGTAGTTAACTGCCACCTGATTCGCTTCTCTTTCAAAAAACTCCAAGAATGAGCTGGTGCTAATGATTTTGTCCATACAGCTCACCAACAAATCATAATTTGAGTTACCCTATTTTTGAGGGTTTTGTAGTCCAAACATGATATAAAGTGGCTCTTACACTTTTTGTGATTACTGTAGCTTGTGTAAGAGGCCCCGTGGATATTGTTGTAACTGTAGGATGCATGAATAGGGCGTAGGATGAGAAATAAAGAAGGTATAGCTATTGTCCTCAATAGTTTTGTGAAAAAAAGCATGTGAAATGAGAGGTTCAAGCCTAGGTTTCAACAAAACACATATGGGAGATCTGATTTTATGATTTTTTATCCATGTGCAGACCTAATGGGTTGTTTCTAAACACTGAATATAAATGATACACACACACACACACGCATATATATGTATGTATGTATGTATGTATATGTATTTTTAAATGTAGATGTAAATGCAATGGGAAGATCTAGGAAATGATGCTAAAACATCACCAGTACTTGTGGCCTCTGCATCCCCAGGTACATGTCCTGACGCATGTTCTGGTATGTGTTCACTGCCAGAGGGTACATTAAGGGATGCATGCATGGTATGTGTTGCCGACATTT
>VDFB02323509.1:0-117320 GCA_007258455.2 Sequoia sempervirens
AGTGGTGTACCAGAATTTTTTAATTTCAATTATTTTATTGTAAATTTTTTTAAGTCTTCTCCGTTCTACGATAGTTACTTTTTAATGATATTGAAGGGTGTTATTTCAATTGTTA
The DNA here is from genome assembly GCA_007258455.2 of Sequoia sempervirens. NCBI lineage: Eukaryota > Viridiplantae > Streptophyta > Pinopsida > Cupressales > Cupressaceae > Sequoia > Sequoia sempervirens. The sequence goes on from VDFB02323509.1 coordinate 116, forward strand.
ATATGGAAGTGAGGAATTATAGTGAGTAATGGTATTTATAAGTAAACTTCACGTATTTTATTATAATTTATTTCACAATATATTGATTTATCAAATATTCTAATTGTTTTTATTGTATTTTTAAAATTTGATAATGTTTGTGTATTTTTCAATCAATTTATTGTCATTTATTAATTTATTAGTTACATATAAACTAAAAGTATACTTTGGAGCTAAGTTTAAACTACACAAGTTTTACATAAGGTTAAGTTAGATGTATTCCAAAACATGAAAAATGGTCCTTTTTCATTTTCTTTGTTGGAGCTAGTAATATACCTGTAGTCCTCCAACAAGTTCAATATATTCTTCTATATTTCTTATTTGTGATCTCCTCATAGAAATGGGATACTCCTAGTTTGACTAACTAGATTTCAATGTTATTGTATTGTCTAGTTTCTTGGGTTTCCTTTTTCTTGTTAGTTATTCTTCAAATATTATTCTTTCTTCCATGAGAGGGTTGTATCTACCAAGTGTGATAGATTTTTTTTTCATTTTGTTCATAATATCTAGTTTTCTTAAAGATAGACCTCACCCAAGACTTGAATGAAACTCTTGATTTGTAGATTGGTGAGATCATTGTATATAGTGTATTTTATATATCATTTTTCTTAACAATTATTTTTGGCTACAATCTTGAACTTGTACAAGTAGAGATTAGGTTAGATGTTTAGTCAAAAATCTATATCAACCTTCAAAATAGTTAATGATACATTCAATATTGAAGATGGCATGATCAATGTAGGCAAGTGAACCGATAGTAATGTTGGGCCCATTAAAGGTTCTTGATTCAATGCTATTGTAGCTGATAATGGTGTGTTCTCAATCTAAACCAATGATAACATTGCAATATCAAAAAGGTCTTCTCAACCATTGGTGCTTCTTATTTAAAATCCAAGCATTTATTTCGCAGTTAGCACTTTCATTTGTAGTACTGCTACACTTTTTAATACATGGCCAATTGTAGAATATGGGTCACATAGTAGTTTTATTTCAACATTAATAATATCATTATCATATATCAATTGGGGTTCCTTAATGATAGTGAGTCAGCCAAAACTACTACAACTCTAATATATTGATTTGAGGCTTGGTATTATATTTCTATTTTTAGCATGGCTTAAATGTTTGATTAATAGTTCTTTAGGTTCTTCAAATTGAGATAGTCGATGTGTATTTGTTTGAATGCAGTAATCTTTAAAGTCTCTTCATTAATTATTAATTAATTTTTGGTAAGGTGAGAGTTAAAGAGAATTTCATTCCAAAATAAAACATAAAACAATGAAACAAATTAAGTTAATTCTAAGTAGTTTGAAGTCTCTTTGTTAACTAAGTTAGGAATTGAATGTGATGATATTTTTTTCAAACAATTTCAAGTTAAATAACTAAAACATATCTCATTTATTATTGTTTTTCATTATTTAATTCATTAATTAGATAATATTATATTATTTAATCACTGTGAGCTAATTATCTATTTTTAAATAATTAAATTTCTATTACTGACCCACTTAACTCATTCTTCTAAGGAGTATTTGAGTATTTTTGTTCTTCTCATTGTGTTGTTTTTGAATTGATTTAAAGCATTACTATCTTCTATGAATTTTAAATGGCAAGTTTCTATATTCAATTCAATCATCTTCTCTACTTCTCTAAGTTGACTCCAAAATCAACTCAGTTAACTTCTGATTAATTTTATTGTCAAAATAATAGTGTCATGTTGGTATGTTGCATCCACATCAATTCACAAGAAAGTTGTCGCAATGAGCTCCATCTTATAATTTGTAGTAAATTTTAGTAAATAAGACTTACTGATTTGTTTTTTGGTTGCACTTTCACCTTTCAATTTCAACATTTCCATTTTTTTAATGTATTTATAATTGAATCCAACCCTCTGAAACTTTATATTTTAAAGTTAAGTTAGAAACCTTTATTACCCTTTTCACTTGACCATAATAAATCTTAAAATATATATTTTTCAAATTACAATAAAATGGTAACACTAAACCTAATTGAAAAACAAATCCTCCAACAAATGATTTGAAATAGCATAATTACAGAGTAGATGCATGAATTTGACTACACACGGATAATTGGAATAAATTGATCTGGAAGCCCGCAATCCCCATACATACTGCACTCCATTGTTATTTCTTCTTCTTCCGTCTAAAATAGAAGAATGCTCTTATTTGACCGAAATTGTCAAATAAAGATGTTGCGAAAAACACGGATGATTGCGGGGAAGTAACGGATCAGTGGGCTCAGCCTCCTGCAGTCCGTCTTGACCACGCTACAAGATGCTTACTTGACTGTGCTACACAATGTTCACACTATGTGTTTTCCCACTTATGTGCAATCACAATGTTCAGACTATGTATTTTCCCAGGAATGCAGGATTTCTCGTCAAGTGTATAGCACTATTGCTATCACTAAACAATGTTCAGACTATGTATTCTCATAAACAATGTTTTGAATTCTCTGAGACCAATTGCAAAAGGAAGTTTTGTTGGGAATTTTAAGAGCAGATTGTAAAATAAGTAATCAGAACAACAAACTAAAAGAAGATCAAAATATAAACATACATGAACAACAGGTTTATGTGGTTCATCATAAATGGTTACATCCATGGGAAAAGTAGGGAAAACTCTGTTTTATTGTTTGTTATAGTTGAATAAATAATCTATCATCAATTCTTCAACAATGAGAGAATGAAAAGTTTAAATAGATTGCACAAAGGAACATTGATGAGACAACAAAAGATGAGGAGTCACGGTCAATGTGACCATTGGACTTCACACATCAACAATCTCCCACTTGAAGTCCATCGTTACTACTATATGTGGTCACACCATAGATATCCCCTTACTTTTCCAAATTCATTGTCAGCTTTTGAGTAGGCCAAGAGAGGCTCTGCAAAACTCTAACTTATCTTGTGAAACTACTTTGCTGAGTACATTTTATGGAGTCACATCTATGTATCTTTTCCAGTTTTAACTTGCCTTATTCAAGCACATTTCAAATGAAGTGATATTGAAGCTCTATGTGCTTCGCTTGATTATGGAATGCAAGATTTCTTGCCAAGTGTATAGCACTATTGCTATCCCTAAACAAGGTGAAAACTTGTTGTTTGCAGCCCATCTCACCCAATAAATGATGCAACCATATCATTTCTTTGTCTCCTTTAGTCATGGAAATGTAAATGACTTTAGTAGTCGAGAGTGCAACTACATATTGCAATCATGAAAATCAACTGATTGTCGACATGACAAAGGTAAAATTATAAACAATAGTTGACCTCCTTTGTGTAAATCTCTTGCCATATGGGAATCCACAAAACCTTGCAGTTGTGCATTATTTCTTCCAAAAGACATAACATAATCAGAAGTACCCTTGAGAAAGCTCAAAATCCAATGTACAACATCCCAATGAACCTTACCAAGATTGCTCATAAACCAGCCAACTACTCCCACTGCATGGGCAATGTCCGGTCAGGTACAAACATTTGCATACATGAGATTCCCAACTCCAGATGTGTAAGGAACTCCCTTCATATAGTCTTTTTCTTTTTGTTTCTTGGGACACATCATTGAGGATAGGGAAAAGTGTTTCACAATAGGTGTGTTGGCAGCCTTTGCACCCTTCATATTAAACCTATCCAAAACTTTATTGATCTATTTCTTTTGTGACAATCTGATTTCTCTTTTATACCTGTCTCTGGTTATAGTCATGCCAAGAATCTTTTTTCGCTGCTCCCAAATCTTTCATGGAAAACTTGTTAGCTATTTTAATTTCAAATCACTGATAACATTCATAATAGTCCTGGTTACCAGCATGTCATCAACATACAATAAAAGTGAAACAAACTCACCATTCTCCAAGACTTTTTAGTACATGCATGGACCAGACTCACACCTGGTGAAGTTTTGTTCAGCCATGAAGGAATCAAACTTTAGGTATCACTATCATTGGGCTTGCTTTAGCCCATACAAACTTCTTTTCAATCTACACACCAAATCTTCATATGCTTATTTCTCAAAACCTTCTAGCTATTGCATATACACTTCCTCATCTAAATCACCATGTAGAAATGTTGTTTGGATATCAAGTTGTTCCAATTCAAAGCCATAGACAACAACTAGACTCAAAACTACCTAAATGTTGTTCATCTTAATCATAGGTGAAAAAATTTCATTGAAATCAATACCTTTCTCTTACTCACACCCCTTCAGCACCAATCTTTCCTGATAACTCTTTTTACCTCCTTCATCTTCATTCAATTTGTACACGCATCAATTTCTTAATACTTTCCAATTAGGTGGAAGAGGGACCAAATCCCATGTGTGATTAACCATCAGTGAATTCATTTCTTCTTTCATTTCATTTAACCAATTCTTTCTCTCTTTGTCCTTACAAGATTCTACAAAAGTCACTTGTTCATCTAGATCAAAGAGTAGAAAACGATGCTTAAAATCATTAAATTTTGCAAGTGGTTTCGCTCTCTAGTCGACCTCCTCAACTAGGGAACTTGATTTTGCATAGTTCCTTGTTTAGTTTGTTGTTGTGAAATACCCTATTCACCACTTCCAAAGGCTGCTCATTTCATGACAATGGTAAACTCCATTTCATGATAGTGGTAAACTCCCCACATCTAGTAGCATATCATGAACAATGCCCAAATTTGAAATTAGTGGTTGATTTGAGTTTAGACACACCATGATTGCTAGGTGAGTGTTGGGTGGCAAAGTCAATTGAGTCAGGAAAGCTAAATTCAAAGGATTTAAAAGGAAGTTGGATAGATTATCATGTTGTGACAAATTGGGCTGATTTGTGTTAAGGGACATGGGCGACATATTAGAATTTACATTGGGAAAATTTGATGAAGTTGTTTGATGCACTAAGTTTGGAGATATATGGCATGTTTGATGTTTGAATAGGCATTTGATGTGGGAGGAGTTGTGGATCTATGTCTGTAGTGACATGTCATAAATAATTACGCATAATTCCTTCAATAGGTTGCTCAATATAAGAATTATGACCACCATTTCTAGTTCCATGTGAATGTAGATTTTGATCTTGATGTTTAAACATGCCACTTCCACTAGAAATATGTTCTATAGGAACAAATTCCTTCACAAATTGTCTCTGTTCTTGCAAACCTAGCATCAATTTTTCATTGAAGATTACATCCTTGCTGGGCATGACCTATTTCATAGAAGGATCCCACAACCGGAAGCCATATTTCTCATCTTCATATCCTACAAATATTCAATGTTTGGATTTAACATCCAACTTCATCCTTTTCTCCAATGGAATGTGAACAACGGATTCACAACCGAACACCCACAAATGATTGTATGAAAATTTCTTTCCAAGCCATTTCTCCTTTGGAATCTAAAAATCTAATTGAGAAGATAGACTCTGATTAATCAAATAAATTGATGTATTAATAGCCTCTACCCAAAATTCTTTTCTCAAATTGGCATTGGAGAGCATGCTATGAGCTTCTTCCAAAATTTTCCTATTCAACCTCTTAGCTACACCATTCTCTTGATGGGTGAAATGAACAATTATAATCCTCATAATACCATTGTTTCCACAAAAATTGTCAAACTCCAAAGTGAAGAACTCCCCTTGCTATCCATTTTAAAGCATTTAATTTTGTGCCTAGTTTGATTTTCAACTAATGCTTTAAAAATCTTAAACATGGAAAATACTTCAGATTTGTGTTTCAGCAAATACACCCAAATTTTTCTAGTACAATCATCAAGAAAGGTAAAAAAACTAATTAGACCCACCAATAGAAGCTACTTTTGTGGAATCAAAATCATTTGAGTGTATAAGCTCCAATGGACTGGACTTCATATTATGTCTTAGAGAAGAGACAATGATATTCCTTTGTTTTCCAAAGATGCAATGTTCACATAATTCCAAATCAACATATTTCAACCCCAGTAATTGATCCCTTTTGAGTAAAATTTCAAGCCCTTCTTGCTCATATTCCCAAGCCTCTTCTTCCAAAGCTCTATCCCAATGTCCACAATTTCCACTATAGCTCCCACATTAGCATGACTCTCTCGCACATACAAAGTGCCTACTTCATTGCCTCTTGCAATTATCGAGGCTCCTTTGGTCACTTTCCATGTGTTTGAATCAATGGTGACACTACAACCTTGGGCATTTAGTTTTCCCATAGAAATAAAATTCCTCTTGAGTTGAGGAACATGGCTTACATCTTGCAATAACTAGGTATTTCCATTTTTCAGCTTTAGCATCACATCTCCTTTCCACACAATGCCATATGGTTCATTGTCACCAATGTAAACCTTACAAAGTTTACATTCTTTATAGTTTTTGAAAACATCCTAGCATGGAGAGGCATGAAAAGAGGTACTAAAATCCAACACCCATGCGTTAGCTATAATTTCACATATTGATAACATCAATGCACCTGCATCTTCTTCATATGTGTTGTTTACCTCATTTTTCTTTGGTTGGTTTTCAACTTTCTTATAAGACTAGAAATTCTTTTTGAGATGACTAGGCTTACCGCAATACCAATAACCATTATTTCTACCCCTTGACTTTGATCTCTTTCCCAATTTTGACCTCCCTTTATGATTATGGTTTGATATTTCTTGTGATCTACCCCTATTGCCGAAGAACAAAGCCCCTCTAGGTGCTTTATTTTGACCTCTTCTCATATCTTTGTTGAGAAGAGTTGTAGCAACATCATCAAATTTCAACATTAATTCTTTTCCCTTTCCTTGTCATTAGGTCATCTACTTACAAATGTTGAATTGTTAATTTTCATCACCACTCCTTCATAGCTACTGGGAAGAGAGCACAAAAGCAACATAGCTCTCATGTGTTATCTTCAAAATGAATATCCACTGAAGCTAGTTGGTTGGTCATAATATTAAATTCATTTAAATGGTTGGATTTACTATTTGGACTTCCTTAATCCTCAAATTGAAGAGTTTCTTCATCAAGAAAAATCTATTGGTCATGTAATCCCTCTCATACATGTCACACAATTTCAATCCCAAATTTCTCATATGGTATTTTGTTGTAGCCGCCTTTTTGTCGAACATAAGATTATTGGAAATATTCTTAGCCTTCTTTGTATTTTCCTCTAACACAATTGAGATGTCCCTTTTAATTAACAAAGTGTGAACTTGAAGTTTCCATATATCAAAATTTTTACTAGAGAAATTTTCAATTTTGGTCTCCTCCATTTCTGCTAAAAAAAATCACAAAAAGGATAACTAATCCTCCCATCTCTAATACCACTTGCTAGGAATTTAAAGAGCACATTTTAAAATAAATAACCAGAACAATAAACTAAAAGAAGAACATAATACAAACACACAAAAACAACCATGCTTGTGTGGTTCACCATAAATGGCTACATCCATGGGAAAAGTAGGGGAAACTCTATCTTATTGTTTGTTACCATTAAATATATAATCTCTCACCAAATCTTCAACAATGAGAGAATGAAATATTTATGGGTAAATACATTTTTAATAGTCACTTGTTTCACATAATATCTGTAAGATTGGATAAAAAGAATAAAATAAGATCACTATGAAAGTTATCTTATAGAAGAGATCGGAGGATTTCATGCCCAATTACCACTCAAATTGAGTTTTCAATTAGTAGAAAATCAATGAAGAATACTTTATTAGATTTTTCCATCAAATATGTTTCAATTTCCTAGGATTCCCATTTGAATGGGATGAATACAACTCTTCTATTTCCAACTAGACCATTAATAAAATAATAAAGAAAAGAGGTAACCAAACAATAAAGACATAAACTAAATTTTGCAAAGATAAAATAATAGATAAAACCTTTAGTATTATAAATGTTATTGTAAATAAGGTTATTTCACATCTAGTTAGCTAATGAAAAAGTGAGAAAAAAAAATGAAAATGTATCAAGTATATGAATGATTATCTACAAATGTGAGAAGTGACATATGTTTATAATTTTTCTGAAAAGGAATAAAAATAAATATTCTAGACAAAGTGATAGAAAGGACTATTAAAAATGGCACTTACATTGGCCACTACCTTTAAAATAGATCTTGCATGATATAGGAAATTTTATCTTGACAAGATAGGATACAACGAAAAATGTGATCAATTTGAAGTAAATATATTCATAGGAAGATGTATCTATGGCATATGAAAATATTAAATAGACCTCTAGATACTTACAATATTTTTCCTACATTTGTAAGGTCTTATAGATAGAACCTACATATCAATATAGAAAAGCTACTATCTTTTTCAGCCATATTAAATTAAGTGTTTAAGAGTTCTTAATTTTTAGAAAATATACAAGATAATTTTTACATGAATATTATTACATACTTACATAGGCATCAAGAGGTATTGAAGCCTCATGTCTATAGTTAGAAGTTGGGACTCTATGATTTGTATTAGCCTTTGTCATGCAATGTATCTAAACATGCCTAGCCATCGCCAATATCACCCAAAATTTAATAAAGCAAGCTAAGTGAATTTTAGGGCTTGAATCATTCTTTATGAGAAATAATGTTCCCATAGAAAAAAATAGAAAAAGAATATTTTGACTCATATTCTATAGCATCTTATTTTACTTCTATGATAAGACATTAATAGAATTATCATATTTTTAACAAATTTTCTAATGAATTCCACGCCTAAGTAACTCACTTCATCATTCTTTTCTACACTTTGTTAACTTATTCCAATGTGTGACTTGTTAGCATCTACCAAAGTAACTTTATTAGCATCTATATAGATTTAATTTATACACTAAACAAATAAATTCAGTAACATTTATATATTATTTAGAAAATATAACTTCAACAACATATTGATAAACTTTAGTAGCTTCATGGACTTTATTTCATTAGCAATTGAATTCAATAGTAATGGGTTCAATATTATCTTCATTAGCTTCATGGGTTGTTGCATTTCATCTTCATCAAGATATAGAATGACTTCAACAACAAGGTGTGTAGCCACCTTAAGGTTATTATTGGATAAATTATCATTACCTTCAACAATGTTGATGATAGTAAAAAAATCAAGCATAACAATGGGAATTTAGGATGTCTTGATTTATGGGCTGAACTTGTTTGTTTTGGATAAAAAAATTCTATGTTGTACATGTAGGTGCCTTAGGTACAATGTAGGTTGGAATATCTTTTTATCATACAACTATTTATCCACATTTCCTTCATTAGAATAAATTAATTATTTTCCTTTGGGTAAATTATCTTATCTATTGGTGAACAGTTTGTTGTCTTGTGAGCTTTATGTATCTTCTTGGTCTCTACTATTATTATTTTATTCAAGTGGTAGGTCATTATCATAGCCACTAGGAGTTATCTATCATTGCATAGGCCATATGGGCATTCATTTAATAGTTAGGGTCATTACAATTCCTTTTTACATAATGATTACTAACATTGATGTGATGACATGATTTCCTAGCTTGTTTTTTTATGGTTTTCTATCTTCTAGTAGGGATCCTTCTTGGGAAATCATAAGGAGAAAAAGAGGTTGCCAATCATTTATGCACAAGAAGGGAAAATGGTTGCATTAAGAGATTACATTGTGAACAGGTGAAAAATGCTACTTTGTATGGACTTATAACATATGATTTGATTAATTTATGGGATTTAATTGACATGGTAAATTAATAAAAAATACTCAAACCTAATTTAATAGTGCCTTTGGATAATAAAAATATAAATGATAACGTGAAGAGCACTAGAAGGGATTAGTTTTAATTGTTTATTTAGGTTAGGGAATGATGAATATTTTTATGTATATTGCACTAAGCTATAATAGGCTTATACAACTTTAGGATGAGGTATACATGTCTACAATAACTTCATCCTTAGATACTTTATCTTTAAGAAAATAAAGTATTTAGTACTCCACTATTTAGTTTCTATTCGCCTATGACTATGACCAAGTCTAAAATTGTGGTGATGTTAAAAAACACCTTCAGGATATGCTATGTTGAGAGGAAAGTGATAGGTCTAGATAATAGTTTTTTTTGTTGGTTTTATACAGACTTTATGATACTTTTAAACACACTTCTAACAATATTCTATATCATATTATCCTTTTTGTATCCATTATATAGACCTAAGACCCAAAAACATGGTGATGGAATTATTGTTTAATATATTAGCATTAAATGGTTTATATGAATATGTGCATGTAAATGTTGATGGGAAGTTATGCTTAATTATGATGGTTATCCTTATGTACATATTTTGTGAAACTAACTTATTTGCAGCAAAAAGAGGAACCATGATATACAGTCGTTGCGGGATGAAACTATAGTAAAAAGAAGTGTTGAATACCAAAACAGGGGAATCTGCAGAAATAGTTGAACGCGGTGATTATTGGTTGAAGGAATTTAATGAAGGTAGAACATGCATTATCATAAGTAGTTAATAAGCAATGAAGAAGAGGTCTTTTTGATATGGGACTTTGATAGATGGACATATGATTGAATGTAATCTATTTTCAAAAAGTTCTAGTTTGATATAGGGATATCTTTCTTTTCAACTGTAGGTTCAATAATCCCAAATCTTGAATCCATGTTCTAGATATTTGAGAGTGGAATAAGTGATTTCGGTTAAAGTTGTTGCTTTCAATAAAGAATCCTTCAGTTTGTATATTTCTATTGGTTGAGTTTGTAGTTTAGTTAGTTGGTTTTTCACAGTTATACTATCTATTATTTCTAGTTGAAACATGAATGTACAAAATGGTTAATTTTAGTTTGTGTAAGAGTATTTTGTAATATTTCATCTTAAGTAATAAATGAAGATTAATTCATGAGATGCATGAAATCTATTCATTAGATTGAGTTCAATTAAGTAGGGATAGTTACTTGAGCATGGCACTCAAGGTATTGTTCTTCATTTCATCTTTTAGTTATTCATTTCTATTGATAGTTAATATTAGTTTACTGTTATTCATGAATTGTGTGCAAGATTAACAGAGATTTCATTTATTGCTTATTACAAGTGAATTCTTAGGAACATGCATGTAATAATTACTAGCAAAACTCTGGAGGATAGTTTAGTTGAGCTAGTAATCTTAATCAAGTTTCTAGTTAACATAGTATCATTTCATTTGCAATAGTTTAGTTACAGTCTTTACTGTAGGTACCCGTAACAACTAAGTTTTTGTTATACTTCTACTATTTTACAGTTTTTGTGAATTTCTAGCAACTAGAATAACTTCAGAAGGATATTTTAGGTAGTTTGAGCCTATGAAGGCATATATAATGCTACACCATCATAAGCTTGCGCACCTTGGTTGATAATTTAATATAGTCTTAAGCAGTGTCAAGTGGACTATTTAGTTAGTTGACCCTTTGAATTGAGTGACCTTCATGAAGTTTACAAAACATTACCTTAGACTCTACATAAATATTTCAAAATTCTTTGAAAATTAGTTAAACCCTTTGTTAATGTACAATGATCAAATAAATGAGACAAATTCAATGCAAGTTCCTAGGATGTTACTATGATGGATTTGTTAATGTGATGATGATATAAATACAATAAGATAATTCTTTACATTAGGGGATGATCCTACTATCCCATGATTATTAATGATCTAGATTTATTCTTAAACAAAATCCTAAATGCTTAACTCAAGGTGATTAGTTGTGCAAGTTTATGGGTAGGTCTCAAATTCGATAAGCATCAACTTTAAGAGCAATTGTGATTTGAAATATTAGGACAAGAGTGAAATGTAAATTAATTCAAGAGACAAATCACACTCATGGTCTATTCAAAGAGGAAGATAAGACCCTAAAGAATTCAAATTACTCTTGTTCAATAAAAAACATAATATTATTCTTAATGGTAAATGCAAAATTAAATCAATTTATACCAAAAAAACATAAAAAATTAAACATTATAATATAATACCAAAAAAATTATAAAACTTAAAACAAAAATTTACTTTTATCCCTTGTAATTACATTATTTAAAAATATATTATAATTAAAACCAAAAACCTAACCTACATAAACATTTTATAAAATAAACATTCTACTAAATTTCTATTCTTTTATCTTTGTTTTAAAATACTCTCAACTTAAGATTAAATAAACCCTATTTTGTAACGAGACAAATCTCCCTAATATTCTTTCTAAACTAACTTACTATCCCAACTTACCTCCTCAATACGACGATGGTATTCAAAGTAAACAAAAGTCGCATTGACCATAACACACGCTTTGACTTCAAAGTAAACCGAAATCGCATTCAGGCGTTTCCACATCATGATAAAAAATTAAATTAAAATCAAAAGTGACATCCATAGAAAAATAAAATGAGAAGTCACTATCCATAGAAAAGAAAAAAAAAAACTTAGAAGTGACATCCATAGTCAACACAGAATGCACGAGCCGTTACTCCCACGGAAGCTGCTGGAAAACTTTGACAATTTCACACTACTTTCCTAAGCAAGAATTCTGCTCTTATTAGGTTCTGTATTACAATCTCAATTGAAGAAGAAGAAGAAACAACAATGGAGTGCAGTCTCTGTGGAGACATGGGCTTTCAAGTCTATTTATTTCAATGAAGAAAATGTTTAATGCGTTTTCAGCATCAGTAAATTAACATTTACCCTCCTCATTGCTCCCATCTTATTCAATTTTAGACAGAAAAGTGTCAAGTAGTATATACTAATTTATTGTTTCCATTTATGCAAGGACTATCAATTTTGATCTTGTGGGTTTTGCTCTTTTGGTCAGATATTGCAGCGGAGCATATTATGAGAATGTATCAGTTGAGAGTCTCAGTGAAGTCTGTGACTGGTGCTTCACTATTCAAGAGAAGGATGCAGGCTCTGATGTTAAGCTTATAATCAGGGATTCTGTTATGAAAATGAAAAGTTGTGCTGAGTTTGGAGAGTGTACAAAAATAACCCACAGTAACAAAGGCAAGAGAAAAACGTGTGCCGGCATTAACGGACAGATACCCAAAGAGCTGAATAAGCAGAGGAATCCTGAATTTGTGTACAGTACTGAAAAAAGAGTTGGGAAGAAATATAAGCTTCTTGATTGCATTGTCTGTTGATTGCAATGGTTCACATTGTAGAGAACCTAATTATTGAACCGATACATACTTTCCAAATAGAGAGTGGTGAAAGTTAGTCAGTTTTGTATTTTATGGGACTGTATGCTCATGAACATTGGAAACATACTTTAGAATTACCTCTTATGTTATTTGATGATATTACTGTGAGAATATTCAATTTACTCTGAGCAGTATTTGTGATTTATAGTGGTTTGTCTCTTGCTTAATTTGTAAATTTTGTAAAGGTGAAAGATTAAACTTATAGTTAATGTTCTTGACTTCTTAGTTTTTAGTATGGAAGAAAATAATAGTTCGTGTTTTTTTAAATGGTTCAGTTTTCCAATTTTCAATTAGTAAACAAAATGTTTCATTTCAATCATAAATTATGTGAAAGTAAAAATCAAGTGGTTTGTAAATTTTTTTAAATGTTCATTTGAATGCATTATAATTGGCTATTATATATTTCCTGAGGTTGGACAGAAGCTATTTAGTTCTGATGTAGGATTACTAGATGGCTTATTTACTTAGCTAATAAATAATACAGAATGAATGGAGTCGAAATAAGTCATGTATTTGTTGCTTGGCTTGTTCTAACAAAGGCGCTCCAATGAAGGGATACCCTAGCAAGGAGCCTACATTCTTATTCAGATAATCAGTTTCCATGCAGAAGCCATAAACAAAGCTATTTTATTAATTCAAAACTGTCATGACAATCTATACAGGATAATAAGAAAGCCTAGCTGCTACACACAGTGAATTTCACATGCTGCCTCTATAAGCTATGACAAGATGGTAAGACAGCTAGTGAGATTGACCTGAAGGACTTGGGTCTGGATGCCTGAGCCAGGTTTGGGTGAAAATGCAGAATATCATTGCTGGAAAGCCATGTGTGGATGGTACCATTGCTTCTCAGACCTTAGTTTCAAATGCAATTTGAGAGATGTCAGTGCTTAAGATTCATGATTCCATTGTTGAAAGACCTAACATAGATGTGTTCAAGTCTCGGACTGTGATGAAATGGACGGCTTCGGGCCAGTGTGAAATCTGTTGGGAAGGCCGTAGCTGTGAATTTGATAACTAAATCTAGAAATAGTAATTGTACTCTAGATTTTGGGTGAATACAAGGTGCTTCCATCTTCGATCTTCTTAGATTCAAATCGCATAAATAGGTTTAACAAATAATTTGTGAAGAAGCTTTTATACTATGCCTCAATTTGTAATAAAGTCATTTGGCTGTGAGTTGTATGAGTGATAAAAGGGTGATCAATTTTGGGAGGAAAATGGTCTAGCCAATGCCTCCACTTCCCTAGTCTGTTAATGAGTTGCCCAGAGTTGGTGGTCGGAGGGAAGTTTTCCTGTCTACAGATAGGTCTCTCTTGATTGGAATTTGTAATTTGCCTCATCTTGAGGCTAGCATATAAATTCACCACCAATAATTTATTGACAGAAATTCACTGTCAGCAATTTACCGTAGAAAAATTTATCACATGACAAATTCACCGTCACAGTGAATTGTTGTTGATGAATTTTACTTTGGCAGTGAATTTGTCATGGCGGTGAATTTTCCCATGATAAATTACTGACGTGAATTTTCCTAATGATAAATTACTGGCGTGAATTTTGGATCGATAAATTGCTGACAGTGAATTTTCCCCGAGCCCTTGAAGCTTCGAGTTGGAGAACACCAAGAAGGATTTAGATTTTGTTAGCTGTATCTCTATTGAGGCTGATAGAGTGGATGGATATGGATCAATACACAACACATAGAATAACAAACTCATAAAATGCCATAAACTCATATTTCATTCATCATCAATATGAAATCTTACAAATTCGTGAACTCATCATACTTGATCAGCTCCAACACTCCATCACACCACAATTCATTACATCTGTCTCCTTAAATAGAGGTCTTATGAATTACATAGATAATTCTAGAAACTACCTAGGCCTTTCTAGATCTTAGGCCGACTTGTCTCTTATAGATAAATATTCTAATCCTTATCTCTATCATTCTGGAATGTTCCTGCCATCTAAAAACTTCTCATTTGCCATTTGTTTTTTTTCCTTTTTCATTTAATTAATTACATTTGATTCGAGGGAGAAATTACATATCCCAACACTCCCCCCTAATTTCGACCTCAAATGCTGCTGCATAAATTTCCTTGCTCTCGACTGTTGCCTTTGCAAATCCTTTTCTTTGCTTGATATCTTCATGCCTGATGATGCCTTTGTCTTTGTCCAAGTCTTGAAAGTTCAAACCATCTCTACGATCTACAGATCTCTTTCCTCAGCTCTTTTCAACTCTCATCCCACTGCTGCGGCAGTCATTCAAACTTCAAATTCTCAAAACTTCAAACTGGAAGTCTTCTTCTCTGCAAACTCACTATCTATAACTTTCCACCTTCTTTGATGTCTTGCCTTTCCATGATTGCTATCATCTTCAAACTTATTATCAATTATGCCTTTTGAAAACCTTGCTTGATTGCCATCAACATTCACTTGCGAACTTTTATACTTAAACAAGTTCTTGATCATACCTGTAATTTTCTGCCAACTCGATCCATAAACCCATCCACAATCCATTTTCATACAATCTGCCATAGAATCCTTCTTGCACTCTTTGTTCCAACATGTCTTTTCAGAATGACTCTTCAAACCACAAATACTGCAAGGATGTAAGTCCCAACATCTATCCTTCG
This sequence comes from Sequoia sempervirens, assembly GCA_007258455.2. NCBI lineage: Eukaryota > Viridiplantae > Streptophyta > Pinopsida > Cupressales > Cupressaceae > Sequoia > Sequoia sempervirens. The sequence goes on from VDFB02323509.1 coordinate 15,965, forward strand.
TATGTCCTTTCCTGTTACAATGACAACATTGCACACATTCCATTTCTTTAACAAATTTGGTTACACCTGTATTATTTCCTTTACCTGTCACATATCCAAGTCCTTCATGTTTTGGCCTCATTACTGGCTTAATTGGCTCTCTCATCCCTTGATCATTCCTTCCTAAACCTTTACCTTTGTATCCCATTCTTTCCATGATCTTTAAACCAATATATTATCATTGCCATTACATCTAACAACATTATCATTTTGACAATTTTTATCACAAATTTCTTCAGCAAAAACACATTTATCAATGCACGAATTCAAATCCTCTATACTACAAGAAACATCATGAACCAATTTTGACTTCAAACATTCATTGTTTGCAATAAATGATTGATTTAGCTGATTATTTTCTTCTTTCAACAAACAATTCTCCTCTTCTAGTTTCTTCATCTTTTCTTCTAAATCATCAACCAACTTCATTCTTTTTTCCAATTCCTCATTCCTTGTATTAATCTCATCAAACAATTTTAGTTTTTCTTCAAGCTCTTTATTTTTCTCTCTAAGTTTGCACACTTCCTTCACCTGCAAATTATTTATTTGTTCCACAAACTTTAACCTATCCTCTAGCTCTTCAATTGCCTCTGTATAATCACTAATTTCATTTAAAAGATTACATTTTTCTGCTTCCATCTCTTTCCTTAATTTTTCCAATTCTTTTTCTAAAAAATCTTTTTCACATTTTAAACTTGTATTTTCTTTCTTCACTTTTATTAATTCTTCTTCTAAATCTTTTGTTTTCTCTTTCTTTACTCTATCAGCTTTTCCCATTGAATCAAACAAATAAACTTACCTCAATTTTGCAATCTTCGCCTGCCTTCACTCTTCCATAATTTCCTTCAACAGTTGCAGCTGTATCTTTCTATCTTTGGATCAATAAATTGCAACTAAAATACAATAATCAGCTTTCTTGACCACACTTCCACAGTTGTACCCTTTATTTTACTTATTTTAGCAATTTCAACAGCACTCATGAATTCCTCTTTTCTCATCAATGGTGATAAAACAACATTCTTATAAAAAAATTCAATCTATCATATTTGCAAATTCAAACTACTTGTCATACCATTTATGCACCTATGTCACTTTTATTTCCACTCCTTGATGGCTATGATGTGGCATTCTCAATCAGACTTCCTTTGAATTCTATAAACCCTCGATTACTGATTTAGTTGTGGCCTCTAACAGTAAGCAGTGATCTCTTATTTTAAAATGATCTCAGTTATCCTTATCAACGACTGCTACAAACTTTGAGCTCAGACATTTCACCATCAGCTCTAATAGACAGCTTCCTTTGGTTGCGGCTCTTTGCTTTGGAAAATTCTACCTTGCTAAAACAACAACCAACACATGTCAACGCTTCCTTTATATCTGCTTCAGTCTCTTCTAATCGGCAGCTTCCAAAAGACTGCAACTCTTAATAGCTTCAACCAGCAATTTCCTTAGCATCTGCATGCTCCAACCAATGACCTTTTCTCTCTGAGTTGTGGTATCTTCTGTTTGGAACAATGACAACTCTCTCCACAATATGCTAATTTGTAGCGACTTCAAGCATATCTTATTCAGATAAAAGCAACAAACAAATTTCCTCCAGTGACTATCTTCCATCAACTGCTCCTCCAATCAGTTGAACTACAACTCTGCATCTTCAGACATTGTTTGACTACGGTCCAAACTCCTTTCTTTAGATAGCAACAACTATCTTGGTCTTTAGCAATAAAAAAAAAAAAAATGATCTAAAATTCTTCTCTGGCTGCTTCACACATTCTTTTAAAATCTGCGAATACTTTCAGCCTTCATTGACCTCAGTGATCGATTCGTTTGGCTTCAACAAGCTACAGCTAGCAACTACAATACCATCTTCAGAAGAACAACAGGGACTTCTTCAAACCAGCCTTTCCTACCACCATATGTTCACACAATCCCATTCTTCTGATGACTCCATCTTGACAATATTTCCACTCAAGTAGTCTCCCCGATCGGTCCGCCTAATACCACTTTGATAGGTGGATGGATATGGATCAATACGCAACACATAGAAACACAAACTCATAAAATGCCATAAACTTATATTTCATTCATCATCAATATGAAATATTACAAATTCATAAACTCTTTTTCATCATACTTGATCATCTCCAACACTCCACCACACCACAATCCATTACATATGTCTCCTTAAATAGAGGTCTTAGGAATTACATAGATAATTCTAGAAACTACCTAGGCCTTTCTAGATCTTAGGCTGACTTGTCTCTTACAAATAAATATTTTAATCCTTATCTCTATCATTCTAGAATATTCTCGGCCATCTTAGAAATTTCATTTAAGCATTTGTTTTTTTTTCCTTTTCATTTAATAATTACATTTGATTCGAGGGAGAAATTATATCCCAAAAGAGGCTGCGGGAAATAGTATACCTCATGTCTCTTGATTCTATTCTAGAATCAAGGAATTAGTCTAAGAAGAAAATGTGTTTCAACAAGTTAGCCGGTGGGGAAGTAGTTAGGGATTAGAGCATCCTGAATCAATCTAACTTCAAGCCACCATGAGCAAGCTATCCCATCAATTTTTACCGAAAGTTTGTTCACTTCTTGATACAATTTGATTGCTTATTTATAACAGCATTGGTATTGTTCACTTCTTGATACAATGTCGCTTGTTCTATTATACTTCTTTATTATTCTTACTTTGTTCAATGTGGGTCATGCTTGTGCACTCTTTAGACCCACCGCAATTTCTCATTCTTTTAATGGAATCCTTGATAAGCTTAATGAGTCATGATTGTGCCTCCTCCTTTTGAATACCGAAGCACCAGTCACACATTTCAAAGATACTCTAATTTTGGGTGTGCATCAAAAGTACTTGAAAAAGAGTACTCCTGACAAGTTCCAAAAGGTGGGTAGGAAGAAGGATCAAGAGAAAGTTAAGTTGGCTGGTGAGACGTTGGTTGAATCTGGGTCAGTGAAGACCTTGGATACTCACTTCGCCCAACCTTAGCAATGATTTTTCTTTCATGGAATGCGAGGGGTATAAATAGCATCCCTAGACAAAAGTCTATTTAGGATTTAGTTCATGCTCATTCTCTAGATTTGGTTTTTCTCCAAGAGACAAAGTTATCTATTGATAGCATGATTTAGAGTGCTTCTAAAATTTGGAATAGAGGTTTATGTCAGTGTGTGGGTGCACAGGGGAGCTCAGGAGGTCTTGCTTGTTTATGGGATCCTCGACGAATCTCTCCTATTTGGTGGTTTTCTAGTAGATTCTCCATCTCTCTTGTTACGTCAAGTTTGGAGACAGGAGAAAGAATTTTCTTGTCGAATATCTATACTCTATCGGATGTCCCTGGTAAGATTATTTTATGGTCTCATATAATTTTTTTGAGATCATTGGATCCCTTTTTACCCTGGATCATGTTAGGAGACTTCAATGCAATTGTCTCTCTTGAGGAGAAAAGGGGGGGAGTGCCTCATCTGGACACCTCCTCTGATCTTCTGAGGGAGAATCTAGCCTGTCTTAGGCTTATGGATATCAAACCCTTAAATGGAACATTTACCTAGAATAACAGGAGGCTTGGGTGAGAAGCTATTTCTAAAAGATTGGATGGGTTTGTGGTATCCAGTTTTTGGGTTAGTGACAAGTGGCTAACAAGCTCTGAAATCTTAGATTGGCGAGGTTCAGATCACTACTCGATCAAATTCTCTGGTCATCTAGCTAGCGGTTCTAAGAAACAAACTTTCAAGTTCCATATTATGTGGCTTAGGGAGGAGGGTATTTTTGAATTAGTGTCTAAATGGTGGGTTGAAGGTTGACCAGCTTTTGGGACTGCTATGTACACTTTTATGAAGAGGCTTCAATATGTGAAGTATAAGTTAAAGTATTGGAATAAGCATCAGTTTGGCAATGTGTTTCAGCAGAAAAGGGTTACCTAAGAGTGCCTAGATTCTATTACCAGGAAGATATGGGAGCATGGGTTTGATGCAGCTTTGAGTAGGTTAGAGGATGAAGCAGTCAAAGTACTTGAGGAATGGGAGCTTCGTGAGGAGAGTTTTTGGAAGCAGAGGGCTCGTATTGATTGGATTTAGAAAGGGGATAAGAATACCTCCTTCCATAACTCAATAAAGGATAAAAGACAGGGTAACATTATCTCTTCTTTCTATTCTTCTGAGGGATCTATTCTTTCTTCCTCTTTGGAAATCTTGAATGAGGTAGTTTATTTCTTCTCTAATAGTTTTTCTGAAGATACCCCCCTAGCTAATGAGATGGAAGATTTTATCTTGGCTTGTATCCCTCCTTTGGTGACTATGGATATGAATTCCTCTCTTCTCCAGCCGATCTCTTTGAAGGAGTTAGAGGATGTGGTGTTTCAGCTGAAAAAGGGGAAGGCTCTTGGTCCTGATGGGTTCCTTGTCGAGTTCTATCAAGAATTTTGGGAAGTGATCAATCTTGACTTGTTGGAGGTTGTGCAAGAATCTCTAAGGAACAAGAAAATATTGAGAGCTATGAATTCCACTTTTCTTGCCCTTATTCCAAAGCGTGATGGTGTTGATTCTCTTGATCTCTTTCATCCAATTGCTTTGTGTAATGTGGTGTATAAAATTATCACAAAACTAATTGTCGAGCACTTGAAGCCTTGGTTGGATAAGCTTGTCTCGAAGGAACAAGGGGGCTTTGTAGAAGGTAGATAGATTCTAGATGGTGTTGTGATTGTAGCGGAGGCTATTCACTCCATGGCCTCTTTGAGGGATAAGGCTATGTTCATAAAATTGGACATGTCAAAGGCCTATGACAGGGTCAATTGGGGTTTTATGATCAAAATTTTAGGAGGCTTCTGGCTTAGTAGTGAGGATTGATTGGATCTCGTTAGTGTAGGTTTTTTATTCCTTATTATAAGGTTTTTCCTACACATTTATTTAAGCTTGCTTAGGTTAATAAAGCATGTTTAATTAGGTGATAGGATTATGAGGTGTCACCTTCCTACATGTTAGCATCCATTATCTATCTTGGGAAGATACTTTGTTATCTTTAATCCGATAGATGGTTGCTCCTCATTGGTCGGTGTTGCCATCTCTTCCCTCTCTCTAGTCTATATAAGCATGCTACTTGGCTTGTATTTTCATTCGATATTGGAGATAGTTATCTGATGCTATTTTTCCATTCGAGCATTTCACATCAATCTCTTGGTATCATTGTTATGCTATTTTAATTGCTTTTGCATTTACAAAATATGTTTCTAACTCTTTCAATTGATTCTGGGTTATAATCTGTTTTACAGATTTTAACATGGTATCAGAGCCAATTTTGTAAGGTTAGATTCTTTGTAGAGATCTTGTAAAATCTTGTATTCTCTTCTCTTGCATTATTTTTGAAGATCTAGAGAATCATAAAGGATTTATGAAGATTCAAAAATCTTCTTGTTTCTATCAATCGGCTTGCATATTTTGTGTTTCAATCAGTATTGCAGGTTGCAGCATGCCTTTGCTTATCTTAGGTAGCTGATACATCCTTTGCATGCCATTTTTTGGTTGCTGGAGTCGTTTTTTATTGCTAAAGGCGACTGATTTACATTAGATCTACATCTTTTGTACCTAATTAAAAAAAACGCCTTCTGGGTTTTGTTCACCGCATCAAAAAACCATCTGGGTATCTTTTATTTTTTGCATGCAGCTTATATATTTTGCAGAATCAAGCTCAGAAAGCTTCAGCCGTACCCCTCTCCGTTGGCAGTTTCAGATTTGAAGACAATTTTCAAAAGCTCCGTTCTTGCTCATATGGACTCCGTTTCTCACGAAATTTTTTTTGGCTATTTTTTCGTGCTCTATGCAATAGTGCAGGCGTTTTTTGATTTGGATGCAGAGATTTTTCAGAAATTACAGATTCTCAGTCGTGACACTGCACAGTCCTCATTTTGGAAACTTCGAAAAGGCATAACTTTTGCATAAAACCTCAGATCGAGGTGATTCTTTTTTTGAAAGTGAATTTTTTTTCGTGTAGCTTGCAGTGGTGTTGTTTATTTTATTGGGTATTGTGCCCAAGTTGTATTTTCAGCATATGCTCCTTTTGAGGATCTGTAATAGCATTGAGATCAAGTCCACTCAGTATTTCTTGCTGATGGTAATTGTAAACGCACTAAATATAAAGTGCCAAATCAAATTTTCTTGGGGGGTTCTTTGATTGAGTGAAAAAGGGGGGGTGTCTTGTGTGTTCGTGCATCTTTTCTTTCCTCACAAACAACAACAATCTAATTCTACATTAAAATGGATCAATTAATAGTACCTATACTCACACCCTACAACTACTATGAGTGGAAGTCCAAGATGACTATACAACTTAAGAAGTTAGGATTGTTTCGAGTAACTATGGGTATTGAAACTGAACCATCTCTAATTGCAGAAAAGCCTAAATGGTTTAACAAACTTGATGAAGCTTTTGGAACTCTATGTATGTCTATATCTCCAGATTTACTTTTTCATATTGAGTCTTCTACAACACCAAATGATGTATGGACTACTTTAGAAAAACTCTTTGGTGCACAAGATGAACTAAGAGGACATTTATTGGAGAATGAGTTGATAGGGTTAAATCCATGTAATTTTGATACAATTCAAGATTTCTTCACAAAACTAAAGGCTTTAAGATTGCAGTTGAAACAGTGTGGGATAGAGAAGAAAGATAGTCAATTGATTCTTAGCATTCTTTCCAAACTTGGTCCTAACTACTCTGTGTTTGTTTCTACATTCTATGCCACAAAAAGTGCCTTGGGAACCACATATAAGATGCCTTCTTTAGATGATTTTGCTAATGAACTCACTAAGGAGCAAGACAAATTGGTTCAAATGGGTACAATTAAGCCCTCTAAATCTCATGCCTTGACTGCAAATCAGGGCACTAAAGATCAGAAGGGGGTTGCTAAGAAAGAGAAGAAACAAAAGAACCAAGAAGAAAAGAAGCAAGAACAAACATCAATTGCTTCTAAAGTAATGAATAATGCCTCTTCTTCAAAAGGTGACAAGCCTAAGAAGGAGAAAATTTAGTGTTCTTATTGCAAGAAACTTGGTCATGATGAACATAAGTGCTTGAAGAAATAGATTGATCACCTGTCACATCTTCTTGAGAAGAACAATATCCAGGTGCCTGATTCTGTCAAACAAGTCTCATCAGAAGGGTCTTCAAAGAACACAGAAAAGAGTAAGGGGAAAGGAAAGGGCAAGGCCTTAGTTGCAAGAGCTTCTCAACCAGATTTTTGGGTAATTGACTCAGGTGCTTCTCACCACATGGCCAATAGAAAGGAAAGCTTCTCATCCTTGGAGTCATGTTCTGTGCCTGATATTCTTATGGGTAATGATACACCAGAAGAAGTTCTTGGGAGAGGGTCTGTTGACGTTGGTGATGGGACATTCCATGATGTTCTTTGTGTGCCTTCTTTGTCAACTAATCTCCTATCTGTCTACCAGATCACCCATACAGGTTCTGGCAAGAGAGTTGAATTTACACCTGATTCTGTGGTTATTAGTGATCTGCACAATGGGTCTACAGTTGCTATAGGAAAAGTTGATAACCATTCTCGGCTCTATCAATTTTCTCATTTTGTTCCTGATTCTCCTTCACTGGCATTGCTCACTCACTCAGATGAGGTGAGTCGTTTGTGGCATCAGCGGTTTGGGCACTTGAATTACCGCTACTTGCAGCAGCTCAGTCAGCATGACATGGTTACAGGGTTGCCTTCTATTCGATTCTCTGATGGAGTTTGTCAAGGTTGCATTCTTGGCAAGCATCCTAAAGAAAAATTTGACAAAGGCAAAGCATGGAGAGCCACACAGCTCTTGGAGTTAGTACACAGTGATTTGGCTGGTCCATTTCAGCATCCTTCATTCAGTAGAGCTAGATATGTATTGACCTTCATTGATGATCTTTCCAGATACACCTTTGTATATTTTCTCAAACAAAAGTTTGAAGTCTTTGAGTCCTTTCAAGAATTTAAAGCTTTTGCAGAGAAACAATCTGGGAAGGTTGTCAAAGTTCTGCGCACCGATAATGGCGGGGAATATGTCAACCAAAGGTTTGAGCAATTTTGTGCCTCAGAGGGTATTAATCTTCAGCACATAGTTCCCTACAGTCCACAACAAAATGGAGTTGCAGAACGAAAGAATCAGTCATTGAAAGAAATGGCCAATTGCATGATCCACTCCAAATCATTGGCACCTCAGTATTGGGCAGAGGCCATCAACTGTGAATGCTATATCCAGAACCGGGTTCCTTATCGAGCTGTGAAGGGGGTAACTTCTTTTCAAGCTTGGACCGGTCGAAAACCCACAGTCAAGCACTTTCGATTGTTTGGGTCTCCTACATGGGCCCACATTCCAGCAGAGAAATGCAAGGCAATGGATCCGCAGAGTAGGCCTTGCATATTTGTTGGCTATCTAGATGGTGTCAAAGGCTACAAGCTACTCCACCCTACCACACATGAGCTCTTCATTGAGAGGAGTGTTCAGTTTGAGGAAGATACTTCTTCTACCACTTCTCCATCCTTCATTCCCATGGAGACACTGCGACTTCATGATGATAGTTCTTCTGAGGATCAAAATCCTCCTGAGGAGTCTTCTTCCTCCACTTTAGATGGTGATGATGAGGGTTCATCTTCCTCCTCTCTTAGTCATCATTCAGAGGATGATGATTCTCCTCCAAATTCTCCTACCACTGGGCCTCTTTGGGCTCGTCAGACTTTGGAGTCAGCAGGTGATTGGGTTGGTGATCCTTCAGATGCGAGACGAACAAGGTCACAGTTCGAGCAGGCTCCTCATCTCTTCTTTGCTTCAGCTTCTGATCCACAATTCTTTAGGGAAGCTTCTGGTGTCCCCGAGTGGGATGCTGCTATGCAGGAAGAGTTCAGTTCCTTGGAAAGGAACCATACTTGGGATTTAGTCCCACTTCCTAAGGGAAGAAAACTTGTTCGATGCAAGTGGGTCTATCGAACAAAATTTGCTGCAGATGGGTCAGTTGAAAAACATAAGGCTCGCTTGGTCGCAAAAGGATTCTCCCAAGTTCCTGGGATTGACTACTCTGAGACTTTTGCGCCGGTTGCCAAGATGACTTCAATCCGACTTGTCCTTGCCATTGCTGCAGCCCATCGCTGGGACGTTCATCAGATGGATGTGAAGAGTGCCTTTCTTCACGGTGACCTTCAGGAGGAGATATATATGGAGCAGCCACAAGGGTTCATCCAGGATCCTTCACTTGTTTGCCGACTTCGGAAGTCTCTCTATGGTCTTAAACAGGCCCCACGAGCCTGGTATGCCAAGATGGACTCCTTTCTTCTATCAGTTAGGTTCACTCGGTGCCATTCTGATCCGAATGTCTACATTTTGCAGCAGGATGATACTCTCACTTTCCTTGTTCTCTATGTTGATGACTTGCTGATTACAGGGAGTTCCTCATCCACCATCAAGGCAGTGAAAACTGCCCTTCATGATCATTTTCTGATGTCTGACTTGGGTCTTCTTCACTATTTCTTGGGCATTGAGATTACATAGTCTTCGGCTGGTATCTTTCTTTCTCAGCCCAAGTATGCTCTTGATATGCTCTCTCGATTTCGCATGGCTGATTGTAAGCCTGCACCAACTCCATTTCTATCAGGGGTCAAACTTGAGGCTTCTTGTGCTTCACCTAAGTTGGTAGATGCTACCTTGTATCGCCAATTGGTTGGGAGTCTCATATACTTGACTCACACGAGGCCTGATATTTCTTATGCAGTGGGCCTGGTCTCCAGGTTCATGCAAGAGCCACATGAGCTGCATTGGAAAGCAGCTAAGCGGATTCTTCACTATGTACAGGGCACTCACAGTTATGGGATTCATTTTGCAGCAGGCATGGATATTGACTTAGTGGGATACACAGATTCAGATTGGGCAGGTGATTCTCAGGATCGCAAGTCTACTTTAGGGTATTGCTTCTCTCTTGGTTCTGGTCCGATTTCTTGGTCGAGCAAGAAGCAGTCTGCTATTGCTCTTTCATCTACAGAGGCTGAGTATCGAGGAGCAGTTAATGCTGCTACTGAGGCCATTTGGCTTCAACACATTCTCACTGAGTTTGGCATTTCCTTTCGGAAGCCTACAATCATCTTTTGTGACAACCAGAGTGCTATTCAGATCTCTCGCAATCCGGTCCATCATCAGCGGACCAAACACATTGAGATTCACATGCACTACATTCGAGAGTTGATTCATGAGCAGGTTCTTGATCTTCAGTATTGTTCAACATCAGATCAGACAGCGACATCTTCACCAAACCCTTCACTGAGAGCAAGTTCATTCATTTGCGAGCTTTGCTTGGGGTGCGGCAGGCGTCCTCCTTTTAGGGGGCTTCTTAGCTCCTTTCTTTCTCTCTCTATTCTGGGGGGGGCATACTCTCTTTTGTGGGGGGGGGCCTTCTCCTTTGGGGGGGGATTTCATTGTACATGGGTACCTCATCAGGCTTGATTTGTCGGGACCCATCTCTGTACCCACCTAAGCTATGCTTAAGGGGGGGTGTTAGTGTAGGTTTTTTATTCCTTATTATAAGGTTTTTCCTACACATTTATTTAAGCTTGCTTAGGTTAATAAAGCATGTTTAATTAGGTGAGGGATTATGAGGTGTCACCTTCCTACATGTTAGCATCCATTATCTATCTTGGGAAGATACTTTGTTATCTTTAGTCCGATAGATGGTTGCTCCTCATTGGTCGGTGTTGCCACCTCTTCCCTCTCTCTAGTCTATATAAGCATGCTACCTAGCTTGTATTTTCATTCGATATTGGAGATAGTTATCTGATGCTATTTTCCATTTGAGCATTTCACATCAATCTCTTGGTATCATTGTTATGCTATTTCAATTGCTTTTGCATTTACAGTATATGTTTCTAACTTTTTCAATTGATTCTGGGTTATAATCTATTTTCGGTTTAACGGAACAATGTGTTGTGAGAAGATGCCCTCATTTCTGGTTCTCATCAATGGGGAATCCTCTGAGTTGTTTGGTGCCTCAAGAGGTCTGCAGCAGGGAGATCGTTTATCCCCTTATCTATTCATTTTGATGGTTGAAGGTTTGGGGAGGCTCATTAAGTCCCAAGTTACTGTTGGGCTTATTCATGGATGGAACTGGAACAACTCCCTTTCTCCTCAAATCCATCTTTAGTTTGTGGATGACTCAGCCCTGATGGGGGTTGCTAAGGTGGTAGAAGGAGTTGTTTTTCATCAGACTTTGTATTACTACTTGGTTGCCTCAGGACAACACATTAATGAAAGTAATTCTTGCATTTATTTCTGTAATAACCCAGGCTTATACAACAAAATATTGCTAGGATCTTAAGGTTCCATGTGGGGAAACTTCCCTTTACCTATCTGGGTATCCCTTTGGATGTGCGCCCACCTCCTAGGCATTTTTGGTAGGAGGTGATTGATAAATTCTGAGGACTAGTTTGTGATTGGACATATATATGGTTATCAATGTTGGGCAAAGTCACTCTATTAAAATTCTGTTGTGCAAGCTCTACCTATATATAGATGTTTTGTGATGACTGCCCCTTCAAGTTTCATCAAGGATTTTAAGGGGCTTTGTAGGCAGTTTCTTTGGTCGAGTAATCTCCTCTCTCAAAAGTGGAGCTTAATTAAGTGGGAAGTTGTCTATCGGCCAAAGCAAGATGGTGGCTTGGGAATGGAATGGTCAAGCATTGGTGGCTAAGTTGTACTAGAGGTGGTGTTCTCATTAGTATTAGAGCTGGGCTAAGATCCTTACCTTCAAGTATCTTGGAGAGGTGGATGGCGTTGAGGTTCCTCACTTTAGTCTTTTGGGAAGAGGCTCTATGATCTGGGAAACTCTCAAGAGGGGAGCTCCACTGGTTAAACAAGGCTTTCTCTTGATTTGCAATAGAGGTTTTGATGCTCTCTTCTAGCTTGACTCTTGGAATGGATTCCTGCCTATCCTCTCCTCACATCCTCACTTGGGGAATTTAAGTAGGATTTTTGTTCAAGCCGGTTGGAGCAGAGTGATGGATTTCAAAGCCCCTTAGGTTTTGGGGTAGACTATCATTTATCAGTGGAAGGATATGCAGGAGTTCCCTTTGGGTGGAACTTTGGAGGATAGGAGGGAGTTGTCCTCCATTTTAGTTGATAGATTGTGTTGTTCACTTCCAGAGAGGGATGTGTTGGCTTGGGGCTCTGATCCTAAAGGGAAGTACTTCATTGCTTCAGGGTATCATGCTTTGGATAGACACGATTTAGGCAGTGCTGAGGTTCCTAGGTGGAAAAACATTTGGAATAAATTCTCCTGGCCAAAATGCAATTTTTTCTCTTGGCTAGTAGTGCATGGCAGGTGCTTGACTTGGGACAACGTCTACAAGCGAGGTTTCCAAGGCCCCTCTTTTTTTCTTCCTTTGTCACAAATATGTTGAGACCGCTTCTCACCTTTTCTTTCAGTGCCCCCTTGCTAGGACTATTTGGCATTTCTGGTGGGGGGATTGGAATATTCTGTGTTAGTATCCTTCTTCTCTTGGTGAGTTATGGCAGAATACTAGGCCTACTACAACAAAGACTTCTTTTTTGCACACTGCCTAGCCTATTGGCCCTAGTCTAATTATTTGGCAGATTTGGTTGGAGTGCAACCGAAGGATATTTCTGGATAGGAAGTTACTGGAAGGCCAAGTTTGGGCTCGCATTCTCAAGGATCTACAAGAGATGTTACATGCTAAATGTGATTTGTTTATATCGGTTGACCTTAGGGATACTGGAGTAATTCAGAAGTTGGGGATTTCTGTTGGTAGCACTGGAAGGCCCAAGGTTGGGCATGGCAGGAACTCTAGAGGGAAGGTCTTTAGGGGAGGGCATTGTATGCTTCCTCCCACTGGGGTTTTGAAAATCAACACTGATGGGTCTTCAAGAGGTAATCCTAGGCACACTGGTATTGGAGGGGTGGGCAGGGATAGTTCTTGGGTGGTTGTGTTCTTTTTCTCATAGTATAAGGGGCAACACTCCAATAACCTCATGGAGGCTTTGGCGATTCTTTTAGCCTTGAAGAGGGCATATGCTTTCGGCTAGAAACATATTAGATGTGAATCTGATTCTTAGGTGGTGGTTGACTTGATAAATAGACAACATTTTGATGTTGTTAGTTGGCATTTGGTGGTGGTGGCAAAACAAATTGCGAACCTTGGGGATTTACTAGATTCTATCACTTTGTCCCATATCCCTCATGAATGGAACAAGGTGGCTGATTGGTTGGGAAAGTTAGCCTCTAAGAAGAATGGGGCATGGTTGGTGGATGATTGGGACAGTTTACCAAGGGACCTTGCCCAAGATTTGGAGGGTTGGGTTACTGAGGATGTGAAATGTTGCATGAATGATTCTTGGTCTCTTGCTTGGGGTCTTGGGGCCCCTTTGGGTTTTTCTTTTTCTTAATGCTTTGTACTTCTCTTGTTGATTAAAAAAAGTTTTTACCCCTCTTTTTATTAAAAAAAGAGATGATACAAATATAATTTCAAATACATAATATTAAATGAATGTGATATTGTGGGAACAATTTGAGAGAGGAATTATGATACATATTTGCAATGTTGCACATGATATTTTAAACCTAGCATGTCATTATTCACTTTCCTATAAATATTAACGCAAATCCAACTTGGCAAGGTGATGACAAGGTTGAATGAAATTGTGAGGAATATCATAAGCCTCTTAGTAATTTATATCCAATATAAAAGATTATATATACAAAAATGCATCCATACTACCTTTACATTAAATCAACCACCATTTTGTTACATGTGCATTTTCTTACATAAAGCACACATCAAGCCTACAGGGCACATGATAACTAAGCACAATATAAAGACAAGGTATTGAAATACACAGATGGAAGAAAAATTAATATTAAAAAATATCATTATATAATAAACATAATGAATTATTGATACTTTGGTCATATGCATTTAATCAAACAATACATAATAATCATTGAAGTGAATGTAACTAGCATCACATAATCATAATATAAATAATAAGCCTCAAAGTACTAGTTTAGCTAAATCATACAATAATCTCATTTGTATCATATAATCATGTTCATATATAATCTCGTCACAACATCTTAATAATGTTAGAAATCATGATGATTAACATATCTTATCAAGTAAACTGATAGTGAAAATCATAGCAAGGAATATAAATAGAGATTGTGTAGGTGATGGTGAGGGTGGTTCAAATGATGGTGAAGGTGATCTAGTGATTGTTAAATAGGTGCATGACTGTAATTGAGAGGGGGGGGGTGAATCAATTGTCACATAAATTCAACCTTAAAAATTTAACACTTATCAAATCTTAAGCCACACTATTTTATTATTAAATATAAATATAAAACATACATAACAAAAAATAAATTAACACAATGAACACCATTTTTTTATGTGGAAAACCCAATAAGGGAAAAAATTTGGTGAGGGTTAACTCACAATATAAATATTATAAAATGAATACAAAGGTTGACTGCCCAAAAGAGGACTCACTATCCAAATACTAAGGCTCACTACCTACAGATAAAAAAGAGAAAAGAAGATCCACCAGTGCAATTAAAACACATTCACAGGATTACCAAAACCTTCAGTTCACTGGCTTGAACAAATTGAAAAATTGCTAGCACAACTCACTCACACATACTTCTTCTCTTATGATTTTTGGCATGCTTTTGTCACTTTGAACCTCATTATCATACCATTATTCACAACTCAACTTGATTTTATACTATTCTCAACTTTTGAAACTTTCTCCAAGGTCAGCCACAATACATCTTTTCATAAATTCGCATTAGGTCAGTAACTATAAATTCCAAAAGTGGAAAGGAATAAGAGTGGACCAATAAAATTATTTTGTTGAATCTTCTACATGATTCCTCAATTAGATTTTATTCTTATAATGAAGTGTAAACACTAGGTCAACCACACCTAATAAAAACACAAATAAACATTGATGCACATGCTTTCCAACAAGAAGATGACGCATGGATGTTGCAACATGCTTCATACACAAGAATATATCTTATAAACTTCTAGATACTCCCACAACAAGAAAAATAGGCTTCAATTACTGAATTTGTTTCATTAGACAATTCAGACTATGTAGACACTCATAGAAATACTGAAACATGATTTTCAGATATCCACAATCCAAACCTCTTCACTAGAGCATAGGAAATGCCTTCACAAGACGTATCCTAGATCCACATGATATGAAATGAAACTACAAAGGAATACAGAGCAAACATATTTCTTCCAGTCCACAAAAAACCAACTCTACCAATAGAACACAGATACCGGTGGAAACAACTTTCACGTGCCATCTCACCAGAAGCTAAAACTCACCATATGTTACCATGAAAATACCAAAAACAAAACTTCAAATCCACACAAGCATAGGATCAACATAGGAGAAATGCAGAGCACATACCAGAGCACAATCTGAATCCATTCCTTCTTCTGACTTCACTTCTTTATTAATTTTCTCGAAAGCATTTGGAAGAAAATCAACACAACACATCTGCAGCTATACAAGATAGCTCCATGTACTCACAAGATCTCATCAACATCTCAACTATACATGTACAATATGCAACATATTGAATTATGTTGACATTAGTGATGACCATCAATGACAACACCAAAAAACTAGCTCATACTTGCAACATTTTTCCCCTTTGTCATTGATCGCAACACATAACTTTTTCTCCCCCTTTGAAATCAATGGAAAAGGACAACTACTTTGATTAATCCCCCTAGGAGTACACTCATACTACAACAATGAAAACCTTTTCTACTCCCCCTGCAGAGTAGACCCATCTATCAGTCCAAATGAATGAGGAATTTGTGAATTCACTGGATTGATGCACCTTCATGTGCACCTAGTTAGCAGGTTCAATGACCCCCAACCTCTCCCTAAGATTCTCAAAATTATCCTTCAGAAGAGCCTTAGGAAAGATGTCTGTAATTTGTTCCTTTGTAGTCACATACTTCAATATGACTTCATTCTACAACACTTTTTCTCCCAGGAAGTGATACTTAATAGATATGTGCTTCATTCTTGAATGTATAACTGGGTTCTTTGAAATGTTTATTGTACTTGTATTATCACAAAAAATGGGAATAAGGTCATCACATACCACACCAATGTCTTTTTGAGTTTTCTTTATCCACAAAACTTGTGTGTAGCAAGATGCTCCAACAATATAATCTGCCTCTACACTAGGTAAAGAAAATGAGTATTGCTTTTTACTCAGTCATAAAACTAGTCTTCCACCAAGAAAGAAAGCACCACCACTAGTACTTTTCTAGTCATCTACACATCTAACCCAATCAACATCTATATAAGCACTTAGGGTGAAATCATTACTCTTAGGGTACCATAGTCCATAATCCAGTGTGCCTTTAAGATATCGAAATATCATTTTTATAGCTATAAGATGTGTTTATCTAGGATCTTCTTGAAATCTAGCAACTACACACACTACAAGCATTATATCTAGTATGGTAGTAGTAATATACATCAATACACCAA
This sequence comes from Sequoia sempervirens, assembly GCA_007258455.2. Lineage (NCBI taxonomy): Eukaryota > Viridiplantae > Streptophyta > Pinopsida > Cupressales > Cupressaceae > Sequoia > Sequoia sempervirens. Next base: position 32,581 of record VDFB02323509.1, read on the forward strand.
TCATGATATGTATTTGCTTTGATTAGTCTTAGCATATTCATCATCCTTGCTCATCTTACATCCAGGTACCATAGGAGTACAAACTAGTTTAGAATCCTCCATTTTAATCATTTTCAACAACTCATTTACATACTTGGATTGTGAAATCAATATCCCTTTATTAGTTTTATTCAATTTTCAACCAAGGAAGAAACTCAATTCACCAATCATAGACATCTCAAATTCTTTCTACATTTCCTCAACAAACTTTTTACACATGCCTTCATTTCCACCAAAGATAATATCATCAACATAAACAACTACAATAAATATCTTATTACCTTGCACTTTGAAGTAGAGGTTGTTGTTAGCAGAACCTTTGTCGAATCCTTACTTTGTCAGATATCTATCTAGTTTTGCATACCAAGCTCTGGTAGCTTGCTTCAATCCATACAATTCTTTCTTCAATTTACAAACCATGTCAGGCTTGTCAGACAATTGAAACCCTTCAGGTTGCTCCATGTATACTTCTTCCTCCAACTCACCATTCATAAAAGCTAACTTAACATCCATTTGATATACCTTTAAGTCCTTGTGGGAAGAAAATGACAAAAATATTCTGATAGCTTCCATTTTGACTATAGGAGAAAATGTTCAAAATCTATACCTTCAACTTGTGAATATCTTGTGCATACAAGTTTTTCCTTATTCCTTACTACTTCTCCATTTTCATTTAGTTTGTTCTAGGACACCCATTTTGATCCAATCACATTTTTCTTCATAGGTAGGGACTATTTCCCATGTCAAATTCTTTTCTATCTATTGTAGTTCCTCTTCCATAGATCTCATCCAAATTTCATATTCACATGCTTTTTTTTATAGATTTAGGTTCTATTTTAGAAATTAAACACAAATTTACCTCAGTTGCAACTATAATTATTGTCTTTACACCTTCACTTTTGGCTCCAATTATCAAATCTTCTAGATGATTCTTCTATACATATAGTTAGGAGTCCTAGCAGTAGGTCCTGGTTCATTCTCTTCTTCTTCTTCTACTTATTCTTCTTCTTTCTCTTCTTCTTCCTTCTCCTTGTTCTCCTCCAGTACATGTCTATATATAGGATCATCAAGTTCAACTTCACTTATCTCAATAGGTCTATGTATGTATTCATCAACTTTCACATTAGCTCTTTGAATGATCTTTCTCAATATTTTGTTAAAGCATGTGTATGCCTTGCTAGTAGTAGAGTATCCAAGAAATATTCCTTCATCACATCTAGCATCAGACTTTCCAATATTTTCATCATCTCTTTTAATGTAGCATCTTCCTCCAGATACCTTAAAATATTTTGCAATAGGAGTCTTACCAGTCCATAACTTAAAAGGTGACTTTGTGTTGTTGTTCTTGATATTAACTCTATTAAGAACATAAATAATAGTATGTGTTTCTTCTCTCCAATATACATCAGGTACATTAGAATATTTCATCATAGTTCTAGTGGCTTCTTGAACTATCTTGTTTTTCCTTTCAACTACTCCATTCTGCTAAGGGGTTCTTTGAGAAGAAAGTTGTCTTTTTTATGATTTGCTTCTCACATAATGCATTAAATTCACCAGAAGTGAATTCAGCACCTCTATCAAATCTTAAACACTTGATTTTTATATTTACTTCATTCTCAAATATTGCTTTGAATACCTTAAACCTATCCAGTGCCTGATTCTTTTCTTTGAGAAAAGCAACCCATGTCATTTGAGTGTAACCATCAATAAGAAACATGAAATATTTGTCACCATTAAAGATCAACATGTACTAATTCAATTATGCCAGTAGTAGAAAGTTATTTCCCCTTAAAGCTACATCTTGTCTATTTTCCCAATTGACAACCTCTGTAGATAGCATTAGTAGGTCTTATGATTCTACGAAGTCCTCGAACAATCTCCTTTGCACTGATCTTGACCAGGTTATCAAAGTTCACATGTCCCATTCTCTGGTGCCATAGCCAACTTTCAATGATCAAAGATACAAGACAATGACCATCAACTCCTTTTAGCTAATAGATGTTTCCATGAGTTCTTCTTCCAGTAACAATCATATCTCCATTTCTAGATACTTCCTTGATTTCACAGGTATTGTTCTGAGACACAAGTTTAAATCCATTGCTACACATCTGACCAACACTAAGAAGGTTATGCCTCAAACCCTTCACATAATACACATTATCAGTACTATGCACTCCATCAGAACTAATGAACCTTTTCCACAAATCTTAGTTCTTGAATCATCACCAAACATAACTAAACCATTGTCATACCTCTCGTGTTTAGTGAACTTACTCTTATCTCCAGTCATGTGATTAGAACATCCATTATCAATTACCCAGTAGTCTTCATCCCGTCTTGCATGAAAAGTGGTAACCAAGGTACCTTCCCTCATATTTTTCTTAACCTATGAAACCTTCTTACTTACACATTTTCCAGGGTTAGTGGATACATATTTACTTCCCAAAGCTAAGAATAAGCATTCACTATCATCAACTTCATTGTCAGATTCATCATTAGAAATATATTCCTCTTCTTTAACATAGTACAACTTCTTATACTTCTTATCCTTTCTATCCTTATCTTAATAATCCTTTTTCTTCTTATGTGTAGCCCTATTCGGACATCTCAAAGCATAATGACCAATGTTACCACAACTAAAGCATTTAAAAGGTAACATACCTTTATAATTTTTGGTACATTTCTTCAACTTTCTAGCGAAGTTAGCTTCCAACTCATCAACACTATTCCTATTTGGTTCCTCCTCAATCTTCATTGCCTTAAATGTTATTTTTGTCTTTTCTTTTATCTTGTCATCTTTTCAGAACTTTCTCAATTCAAATACTTGCATGGTGCCAAACAAGTGTTGCAAGGTGTACTTCTTAGGATCATACATTTCTTCAATCATGGAGATTTTATCATTGTAACAATCCAATAGGGTGATCAGGATCTTCTCAATTATGTCTTCATTTGATAGTTTTCCTCCTTGATTTCTAACTTCATTTGTAGTTTGTTCAACCCTGTGAAAGAAACTTGTAAATTCTTCACCATCTTCCTTCTTCAGGATCACAAATCTACACTTTTTTGCCATTCTCTTTGTCAATTTCAGCTTTTCATTATCTTCATACATGTCTTCCAACTTATTCCAGACATCATATGTATTATCCAAAGAATTAACCTTAATTCACTCATTTTTAGACAAACCACTACAAATCGCATACTTCGCCTTCTCATTTTCTTCATAAGTAGAGATCTCATGTATAGAATTAACACCACTAGGAGGAAGTGTATACTTATTCTCAATAGCCTTCTAGGTCTTGAAACCAAGAGAGATGATATATCCTTTCATCGATCCCTTTCAATCTTTGTAGTTAGTTCCATCAAACATAGGGATCTCCAATTTATACGCCATCAGATCTTCCTTAAGTGGTTAAGCTCTACCCAAGGAACCACAAGATCTAATAGTAATTATTAAACATTCGTATGACAACTAAGAGGGGGGGTTAATCAATTGTCACAAAAATTAAACCTTAAAAATTTATCACTTATCAAATCTTCAACTGCACTATTTTGTTATTGAATATAAATATGAAACATAAATAATAGAAATTAAATCAACACAATGAACACCAAATTTTTTATGTGGAAAACCAAATAAGGGAAAAACCACAGTTAGGGTTAACTCACAATATAAATATTATAAACTGAATACAAAGGCTCACTGCTATGGGCTCACTGCCTACAAAGGACTCATTGTCCAAAAAAGAGGCTCACTGCCTACAGATACAAAAGAGAACAAAAGATTGACCATTGCAATTAAAGAACATTCACAGGTTTATAGAAAACTTTAGTTCACTTCCTTTAAGAAACTAAGAAACTACTATCAGAACTCACTCACACATGCTTTTTCTCTTATGATTTGTGGCATGCTTTCATCACTTTGGATCTCACTGTCATATCATTCTTCACAACTCAACTTGCTTTTATACTATTCTCAACTTTAGAAACTTTTTCCAAGGTTGACCACAATACATCATTTCATAAATTCAAATTAGGTTGGAAACTATAAATTCCCACAGTGGAAAGGAGTAAGAGTGGATGAATAAAATTACTTTCTTGAATCTTGTACATGCTTCCTCAATTAGATTTTATTCTTGGAATGAAGTCTAAACACTAGGTCAGAAAAACCTAATGAAAACACAAATAAACATTGATGCACATGCTTCCCAACAAGAAGATGACATGTAGATGCTGTAACATGCTTCATTATACATGAGAATACATCACAGAACCTTCCAGATACATCTGCAGCAAGTGCAATAGGCTTCAATAACTGAATTTATTTCATCAAACAATTTGGATTGTGCAGAAACACACAAAAATACCGAAACATGATTTTTGGATCTCCAAACTTCAAACATCTTTGCTAGAGCATAGGAAAGACCTTCACAAGATGTATCTTAGATTTGCATGATCTGAAACAAAACTGTGGAGGAATGCAAAGCAAACATATTTCTCCTAGTCTACAGAACACTAACTCTACCGGTAGAACACACATATCAGTGGACACAACTTTCACGTACCATCTCACCAAAAGCTGAAACTCAACATATGTTACCATCAAAATACCAACAACACGCCTTTAGAATTGTACAGGCATAGGATCAACATAGGAGAAATGCAAAGCACATATCAAAGCATAGTATGAATACATTCCTTCTTCTGACTTCACTTTTTTATTAATTTTATCAAAAGCACTTGGAAGCTCATCAACACAACAAATCTATAGCTATATAAGATAGCTCCATGTACTCACAACATCTCAACAACATCTCAACCATACATGTACTATATACAACATACTGAACTGTGTTGACATCAATGAAAACCATTAATGACAACACCACCAAAATTAGCTCATACTTGCAACAATGATGTGATGGAGTATTTGACTAATAATTTAGTGGTGCCAGCTTCTTGAACTTTTGGGAGAAATGACAATGGTTTGGTCTTCTCTAGATTCTAAGAATCACAAATACAAACCCTAGTGGCAATAGTTTCAACTTCTTGTAGCTCCAATGAAGATGTTGGTGATGAATACTATGGTGTTAGTGATATACCTATTGATGAGTATGGTAGGGATCCTATCTATCAGGAAGGTGCGGTCTCAAAAGAGGTAGATCTAATTTTGTGGGAGAATACATTGATGATGAAGAGGAATACAATTTCCTTGATATTATCCTTCAAGTCCATATTAATGACTAGAAATATAAGGTCATTAATTCCTATGAGGTGTGGCATGATCAATTGAATTCTAATGAGGATGATTTGATTCTAGCAATGTTGTTGGAGGCCCATCACTCTACCCAAATATACTTGACCTCTGTGGTGCATGGGGAGGTTTCAACTAAGCCAGTCCTCACTGGGTCTAAGTCAGGTGACCTAGATAAATATCTCAAGAGGGGATTTCTTTGATTCCTCCTTATCATCATATGGTTGGTTTGATGTCTATTACATCATGTATTTCATCAAAATCGGTGGCTTATTTGTTGTTGATGAGTGTGTTTCATATGTTATTCCTTGGTGTGGGATCCTATATGGTGCTTGCTTATTTGGTGGATACCTCCATTCCCATTTTTGTTCCTTAAGAAGTGCTTCCTCCTCGATATAGTGTGATGTTGGAGTGCAGTGCACTGGAAGTGTCACCTTCTCTAGATTCTCAAACATGCCTATTTTATAACCTTATTTGTTCTCTTCTCTTATTGGGAGATTTCTTGGTCATAGACCAAACATTGATTATATATATAGCTAGGAATCCAAGTTATGGTCTACTAACTAGGAAGGATTTAAAGAAAATATTCCTTCTTTTCTCCTCAAACCCATTGACTTCTAGGTTCTCATAGAAAGTCCCTAGTTTCTCGATAATAAATTTATTCATCTAAAAATACGATTTGTTGGGTTTGTTGATTTCAAGATTAATTTTTTTCCTCTTTAGGTTTGTCACCAAGAGCTCCCTTTAGAGTTTTCAGATGAAATTATCATTCATGACATTAGTGATTCCACTACTCAATTTGTTACTATTGATGATGTCACAAAAGATAGAATAATTTTTTGTATGCTAGATTTTTTGTTTGTATTGAAGTTGGTTTAGAGTTTCCCAATAGAGTTAGGTTGTGCTCAAAGATCGATGTTTGGGAGCATAAAATTCATTTTGATCCCTCTCGGTTGGACCACTTTTGCATTGATAGGTATTTCACCTAGTTTTTCCAAGATAGTCAAGTGAAGATGCAGTCCAAGATATCATGTCTTGGAGGATATTGAAATGTTTTGGGAGAAACCTTATGGGTAATGCTTTGAGTCCCTTATGCAAGGAATGGGTTGTTTTTGCAAGCACCTCCTTTGATTATAATCTTGATTATTTGTTTCAGCATCATTATTTTTGGAAGGTTAGTGATTCTATTAAAAGAGACAACATTGTTAAATCTGATGATTCTTGCCAGATTAAGAGAAAAATTGATTCGATAGTGGGGAGTCATTCAGTTATGTTTTCTCCTTCAATCAATGGAAAGGTTGTCCATTATTGGCATGCCCTCTTTTGAGGACTCTAATGAAGTTTTTTTTCAAACCACCTTGATTGTATAGCTTTTGGCATGTTGTTTTTTGGATTCTTGCAATCTTATTCTTTTGTTGGTTTTGTTGTAGCTAACTGGTCTATATCTCACTCTTTGTGAAACTTGTCTTGTTTGCCTCTTGGTTGTCTTATTGTTTGTGGATCCTTTGAGGATATTTTCTATTTGTACAGGGGTCTAGACCACTTCAAAATCCATTTTTACCTTAATCAAAACATATCCTCTAGTATTTGTAATTGTAATTATAAAATAAGACAAAGCACTAACATAGTCTCAACACCTTATAGAGCTAACTCCTAATACAATAGAATTCCATTGATAGTCACTGTAGAGCATAATTTTCTATAATATAGATTACTAAAGTCCATGATGTGTAGGCTAATTTCTATAGGATAGATGTCACCCCTATGCATCAAAACATTTCTATGGCATGTGGGATCAATCTCATAGTTGATGAATTTGAAAACAAGAATATCTATATATTGCTCTCATTTTTAAGCATAATAAGATAACTTTTAATATGAATCTTAAAATAGATAATTTTCAATAGAACTAAAATTAAATTTCATTGCTATTTCTATAATTAAATACTTTATTTATTACATTTAATTTCCAAAATTAAGATTTTAATTACTCAATTTATCACTTCCAACTATTATTATTAATTTATACTTTGTTTTATGCATTTGTTGATCTCGCTTGGTTGTGATTAGAGAAAGGTATGTTTTACCTTTACAACAAGTTGAATTATAAAACTATTAACAGAAGACAACGTGCATGATGAAAGTATGGACCTCAGCAGAGTGGTTATCATAACTGATGCTTACTTTTCCCTCGTGAAACTTTAAAAGAAAGATAAAAAAATATTTCAAGTGGCATACAAAAGAGACAGGATCTATCTTCGATAGGTCCAAGATGCCTGTTATGTATTCCTGAAAATTCATTTAAAATCCGAAGGTTCTATCCACTAACATTGGTGCAATTCTTCGATTTGTCAACAGTCCATGGAATTTATATAAGTATTACTCTGGATGGGTTTAAACCTTAAGTATATTATTACCTTATTTAAGTCTAAACCTGCACAATTCTAAAGAAATTATGTTGAAAATATGATTTATACATAGCAATGTACTAGACTTAGATCTGTCATCTTCTCCAACGATAACCCTTGGTTTTGTTACTTTTCTGCACGGGTGGTAAGGGACGTGGAAGGCAATAAAAATATTTAAATGTATCTTAGTGAAAGGTGGCTATTAGTGTCGTTATCATACACCGAGATGCCGGCTTTATCATCCTTCGATTTCTCGACGATGGCAAACATCTTCCCGAGTAAACTCCTCCTTACCAGTGGTTTTGTTCTGTAAAATTTCCACTATTTTATGTTTAGACTTCTTCGTTGAAGCATTTTCAGCCCCCATAAAAGTATAAGTCTCTCAATAAATCAGTATTTGTTGGTGGGTTTCTCAGCGGGGTATTCCTTTCTTAGAAATATTATAAGGTGTTAGGATAAAGCAAGGTCACTATGAAGGGATATGTCTTAATTACTCTGTTGTTTCTGTTTCCATTTTCTCCTAGTCAAGCTGCTCGAACTTTGAGGTTTGCAAAGAGAAAGCATGGCATTAAGGTTCTCAGCACGTATTCCGCTCCTTATAAGCAAGCTCTCGAGATAAAAATTGAAGCCAGTGGAAGCCTTGGGCTTGGGGAAGTGACAAAACCCAACTCCTATCTTCTATGCAGCTTTGATAGTAAAAATACTGAGGGACTTCATTTAAAGGACACGGTTCTTCCTTCTGATTCAAAACACATGGAAACTAATAGTAAACCGATGGAAAAGGATAAGAATCTCAGTCATATGCAGCCACTGGGACATAGCCCTGGAATAGGTCATGGTGACCCTCCTGGTCGAAGGCCTTGAATCTGATTTAGTGAGAATATTGTATTAGAGTGTAAACTGTTGTAAGTAGCTATTGTATTTCAATTCAGTTGTATTAAGAGTTTGTATATCAATTAATTTTACGTGAATACAAAACAAGTTCTATGCATGGATATAAATATGGGCTTGCCTTGTGTCAATAGTTGTTTCAGTATATTTGAAAATTAGTTGATTTTGTTAGTTGTATGATTAACTTAGCATTATTAGAAATAAATATAGTAATTATATTAAGTTCGACCATAATACTTAGCCAAATAGGTAGGTTTATTTTTTATTTAAAATATTTTGGGTCAATTTTTTTTTTTTTTGTGCATGATCACTCTACTGTATGATCGATTGAAGGCATGAAACAATAGATATGAAGGTTATAAGCACATATATGGAAATAGGTGCAATAATAGATGTAATATTTGGTGGTTGTATATGACTAGGTGCATAGATAGATAAGATAGGGTGTGGATGGAAATGTCTGCAAGGAAGAGAAAAATAATATTAAGAAAGATTAGAGTAAATAATACAACCTTACATTTTAAGAGTGTTGTTTATTGATGTGTAGTTGTTTTGAATGTTCCTTTGATTAGAATGGATCCAAATGTAAATTTTACTTATAAAGAAACAAAATATTTTATATTTTTCATTGGTACTTGTGTGCTATATTTAAAAATTTGTTTATTTATTTCATTGATGTGACAATCATAGTTGGTTTGGTTAATTGATATGATAGTATCATTATTATCTTAGATATGTAAAATAATACAAAATGATTGTTAGTTAGAATTAGATCATTAATATAGCAAACACAATAATTATACCTAATCATATAAGAATGACTAGCGAAAAACGGTGATAGTCAGCAAAATTGAAAATTTGATTTTTGAGTTCCAAAAATCAATTGTATGTGGCTCACAAATAATCCCTCATGTTACACCATGACTCTAGACATGGAACTATGATATTAAGGTGATAAAAATATGTATAGGAGTAAATGCAAAGACAAGCATAATAAATGATGATTATATATAAATAAGTGCACATACGAAATATGCTAAGGTGTGTATAGAAATATACAAAAGCAATAAAAAAAAATTGTGAATAAAGATTGAGGTAATGGGCAACACTTTGTATAAGGGTATCTAGCTTTTAAAGTAGTAAATGCATCAAATATTTTTTTCAAAATAGATGAAAGATCATGTTTCACCATGATAGTAGAGAACATTAATCTAAAGTAAAACAATAAATGAAAATGATAAAAATATAGGGTTGTCTTACCACTCATAAGTGAAACCCTCGTTGGACTAATCCATGTATCATAATCTCACAGAAGGAGGATGAAGAGGTATCCTTGACATCTTACAAGTGTTAGCACATGCAATAATAATAACACCGAATGAGAAACATCATACAATACTTGAATAATGATTTTTTTGTTATATCACAAACTATAGTTTACTCAAGGATTATGCTTCTTCTTTTCTCCTAGTATTGCTTATTATTTTTCTCTTGTTGTTTTCTAATTTATACTCCAAAATTATGAAGGAGAAAAAAGGTTGTATGTATATGAGTTCAAAAAGTATTCAAATTAACTATGTATTGAGGCTAACAAATAAAGTAATTTTCTAAATTACATTGAAGCTGATATTCAAATTCCAAAAAATTGTCATGAATAGCAAAGATTGGGCCCGTGTTGGGCACCTTATTCTAGGAAAAATTTGAAAAAAATGCTTTTCAAAATCCTGCTAAATAAGGATCTACTTAGGTTTCACGAAAAGATGGTAAAACATGTACATAACAAGCGTAACTAGATACACATACCAAAGAGGGAGCGAAACCTAGTGTGTAATTGTGAGTGACAACAATTTATGACACTACATAAATGTTACCATATACTTGGAATGCCTCATTTTTTAGCAAACATTTTTGTGAATTATCCTTCTATTAATACAAGAGCAACTAATTTAGTTGAGGAAAAAATACTTCTTCAAATGCTAAGATCAAGATGGAAAATAAGAAAAGAGAAAATCATTTTCAATAAAATACATTCAAACTACTGGGAGGAGGATTCTACTCACATATAGAGAAGTGATCAATAGACTCTTTGAAACATCATCATGGTTCATTTTTTAGTCATATATTTTTAATTTTAGATTGAATCATATTGCTTTATCATAATCGGTCTTCACTATTATATACATATTTACTTTAAAAGAACTCTTATCCATCTATTAGCTTAGCAATATATAAATATATGTTTTTATTTATTTATAAAACATTTGAAGTAAAATTGATACTATTTCATGTATAAAAATTTATAAATTTTTATTACGAAATAAATAAATGGAATTTGATTTATATTTTTATTAGATATATGAAATTATAGAAAATAAGCGAATCCATATTAGAGGAAAGATTTCACTTATGAGATGTTGATAACATGATCCTATAACCTTTGACTACATGAACTCTTCTTAATCATACATCAATTAAAACTAAATATTACAACCTAACATAAATAACTATAATGTGCATCAATTTAACTATCCAATTTATATCCCAACAACATTACTATTTACTATTTAACTATTAATTTATTTAATATTTAAATAAAATAATTTTATACCACTAAAAAACCTGTCTCATCCTAATACGAGGATAGAATAATTTGAAATTTTAAGAAGCCACCCTTTTTGATAGTCAAAGGCTGTGGGGGCGCACAAGAAATTTTTTTTATTACTTCAAGCATGCTAAATGGCCTTTGACATTACAAATATGTTGGAGAACATTGGCATGTACAGTTATATGGATAAAGATCCAATGACTTTTCTTTGAAAAAGTAATGGAATCTTTGGTAATAATATTTAATATTTAACATCTTTTCAATGAAGCTTATCCAGCTAATCTCAGTAGGGGAGCCAGTCCTTAGCAGACACCATCAATTATTTATATGCATTACATTGTTTAAAAACTAAATCATGGAGACAACATTATTCTCAAGGTCTGATCTAAAATAGAGAAAAGAGTTTCGTACACAAGCTTCTAAAGTGATATTAGTGCGCCATCCCGTAAGTAGTATCGTATAAAATTCGGAAACTGATTTCGTTAGCAAGGTTTGATAGTGATATCACTTCACCAAGGCTAATTAAATATTGTACAAATTCCTTTTTTGTTTAGCTATGCGTTATACTTTTAAGTAATGGTAGCGGAATTTTTTAATTTGAATTATTTTATTGTAAAAGTTTGTAAGGCTTTTTGGTTTCAGGATAGTTACTTTTTAATTACGTTGAGGGGTGTTCCTTCAATGGCATCACATGATTGAAGATCTATGCAAACAAAAATAAATGGCAGTTACAAAGTTTAGCGGAATTCAAACGCATGGTGGAATTCAAACGCACATAGAGAAGTAGAAGAGGCTTTAGTTACAAATGCAGAAAGGTGGAATTCAAATGCACGTATGAAAGTGGAAGAGGCTTCAGTTACAAATTCATGCGGCAGATGTATTCCTATATGAAACACTATCCTGCAAGTCATGAACAAAAAGCATTTTAGTTTGAACTGCGACACATTTCTCTATTCGGTAGACGATGCAATCTCAATTGGGAAAGCAATAGTAGGTTCAATGCAGATTACAATCATTTTTATTTGAGCATGTTTGATGCAGATTACATTCATTTTCTTCAAGCGGATACAATCTGTTTACTTAAATAATCTCTTTGTTTTTGTAGGTAACTTTTCAAGGAACTATCGTTACAGAGTGCAAGAATATCTCCGATAGAGGAAACTACTTTGTTGTCAAGGCCTTTATAAACTAAGATTCATTTGATTAGAATATTAGGCAAGTAAAGGTTTCTACGAGTGCAATTGATAATATAAATTTAGTGTTTCTATTAACATGCAATAATCATAATCTCTAAATCTCTCTCTCCCTTGGCACATGAGTGCATGCTTATGTATTCTTCATGCATGTTTAGATTTGGCTTAGTACCATTGATAGTATGCTTAAGTGAATTCATACTGAAATGAAGAAAATGCTGTACTCTCTTTTGTTTCTAGGGTTTTGCACCTAAAAGGAGAGAGATAATTTCCTACCTTTCACTCAAGAACAAACCCTTGAGATTTCAATGCTTGAAGGAGAATGAAATCTTGCAAACGGACTATTTTAGGGATTGAATGGTGTATAATGAGGGGTTCACCACCAAGTGTAAACTTGAAAAAGATAATGAATTGAAAAACACAGTGTGATATACAAAATGACCTAGAAATGACCATGAAACAAAACAAAAAGCTACAAAATTGAAAGTGTGCACCTGGAATCTAGAGAGAGATGGAATCAAGTTCTGAAATCTTGAAATTGTTGCTTTTTTGGCTTGGTGGGACTCATTCACTATTCTGGGTGAATCGATTCCAGTTCTGGAAAACTGTACCGGAGCAAGTTTCAGCCAAATGGGTATTCAAATCTGCAAAGATCTCCAAAAAAAACCTCTAGTGGAACTTATTCGCCACTTTTAGTGAATGAGTTTAGTTTGGATTTTTAGGAAATTCAAAGTCTAGATCTTCTCTTCTTGATCTAGTTAATCTGTACCCCCAGGTGTATGGATCTAAAACCCTAATTTTTGAGACTGTAAGTGAATTTTTGTGAATATTTTGACCTTGCAAGTAGGGAGATGACTCTAACAAGTTTGAAACCTATTCTTCAATTATCTGCAAGCCTTCAAAGCTCCTATATTTGCAATCACACAAATAAAGAGAACAAAAGTGTTGACTGTTAGGGAATAGTGGCTTTCCTTGCTCAAACCCCTTTTAGGTAATTAAAACAATTGATTAAATAATATGATGAAGCATGAACATGAAGTAATGCAATTAGAACCTTTCCATGATGATGGATCTTGAATTGTTGCAACAATTGATGAAGAATATTCCCTTGAATGCATTAGAATTGATCTTGAAAGCTATTTTCATGACCTTATGAAGACTTGAAGTGCTTAACTCTTGCTTGCTTGCCTTGATGGCATGGTTGTATGATGCTTGGATGAAATGAGGATTTGAAGGCTCTCTTATATAGGAAATCCACTCACATTACCATTAATTTGATCCCCAAGGTGGCGAATGGGTCCCAAGGTGGCGAATGGGTCCCACAGGGGCTATTTTGCTAGCTGGGATGTTGAGGAGTAAAGAAATAAGGTTTATATGTTGATTTTGTTAGGTCTTTAATCAAAATATGTCTTGGGATTCACAATATGGGGTCATAGGGGCCTTTTAATGATGATATGAAGGTCATAAATGCAATAGGGTCCAAAATTCAATGTGAAAGTGCAAACAAATAGACTTTATAATAATTATTTAAGGAAAAATTGAGTATATTTAGCTTAGAAGGGCCCTAAATCCCATGTGAATGTGTAAATCACATTACAACACTAGATTAGGTCCACTTGATTTACAAGGCTCCTAAATTTAATGTCAAGATGTAAGTAAATTCATTTTACAACAATAAATTAAGGCAAAGTTAAGTTAATTTAGCTTAAAAAGGACCCAAGACCTAATGTGGATGCACAAAATACCTCACAATAGTAGATCAAGGTGGCATAAAGTCCAAATTACCACTAATTATTCCCATATCAAGCAAGGTACACATTTTTCTACACTATATTTAGCCCCCACTTTAGTGAGAGGATGAACTTGCTTCAAAATCACACTAAAGTAGACATTCAAGAGGGGTCCAATTGTACCAATGCAGATGGTCTAGGATAACAAAGGTGAAGGAGGTGGTCAAGCCCTGAGGATCTAAGATCCTAAATCAAACCGACGTAAGCACAAAAGGACACACATAAGGAGAATCATTTGTAGCAAAATGAGATACACGATCATGCAATGTCAATAACTAGAAGAACAAAAATAACCTAAAGTAAAAATTTGGATCAAGATTTGACCATTTGTCCATGGCGATGTGGATTAGATCTAGGATGTTTATCTAAAAATGCATACTCACTCTGAGGCAACATAACTCTTGGATGTCTGTTGGGCGAGAAGTCCTAAAAGGTGAGAAACATACACTCATGGTTGGTATGTACTCACACACACATGAGTGGCTATGGGGAAATTCATGCCTTAGATTGGGCTTCCCGCTCAAACCATACCAAATTTATACCTCTTGATAACTTTAATAAGGCACCACAAAAAAATGATTTTTTGAGCTTCATGAGACAAGCAAAAATTCACATACTTAGAGCTCATGAACAAACAGGATGGCTCCATAGAAATGCAAGTTTTGTTATTCAAGGTGGCCATATAACAAAATTGTTGTAAATGAAAAAATAGTGTAATGTATTTTCAAAGGGATTTTGCTTAGTTCATGCAAGGTCTCTTCTTAGGGAACATTCTGCCTAATGTTTCCAAGAAAGACAAGTCAAAGAAATATCATGCTCTTGGAGGAAATAAAGCTCAATGACACCACCAAGGAAAGGACACATCACAAGAAGAATGAAATCACACAATGAAACATGATGAGTGTCAATGTATGCCCCCACTTTAAAGTGGTTGCTAACATCATTATTGTGGGAAATTGCTTTAAAGTAGAAGAAGAGATGAGAGCTTATTTAGAAAGCCCTATGTCAAGTCATATGTTTCGAATAAGCTACATCATGAATAAGTATGTCACATGCAAGCCAACTTAAGGCATATCATCCACATCTGAAGCTTTCTCTTAGATGTTCATAAAAGGTGATCAACTAGCCAAAAGAGACAATAAAAAGTGACATACGAGGAGGAGGCTAACTAACCCCTTTCCACCACTTAGTGCAAGACAAGGATGAGCTAAATAGGATGAAAATAAGTATTAGTTAGAGGAACTAGGTACTTCAACAAAAGGAAGAGCACCATATTCCCAAAGATGTTGAATTTTTTTTCTTAAATCCTCACATTCATTAGTAGTATGACCATGAACTCTATGATATGCATAGAATGAAGTTTTGTAGTAAAATTTTGTTTGTGTTAGTGGATGGAGGGATATAAAAAAATATTGGAGGAGTCTTGAAAAGATTCCTTCTTGATCCAAAGTAGAAGATGTTCCTTTATTTTACAGAAAATATATCTCTTACTTAGTACAAGTTGTCATGCTTACACAAGACTCTTTAGATTGTGAGATTTTTTTCTCTCCTTTACAAGAGGCTGTAAAATCTAATGAATTCAAATCAGTAGTGTTTTACATGATGACTTTGATAATAAGTGAGGATTTCTTTGTTTGGTTCATTTATTGCAAATGATAACTTTTAAGACCACTAATGTCTAGGATTTTAGGATGCACTAATGTTAATGTTGGCTTAGAGGAATCTTTTGTAATAGTGTTGATGTTAAGTGAAGGATTTTTTGTCTCTTTTGAGTGGAAATAACCAAGACCACTAGTATTTTCTTATGTGTGGAGTTCTATAGGGACACAAATACCTTGTTCTCTAGCACCACATCATTTTTCACTCTAACCAATTTTTTTTATAAGCTCATAACCTTTTCCATAAAGATTCTTCATCTCTTTTGGATTTGGTGGTTGTTCATAATTAAGTTCATCAAAGTTTATCGTGTAATTTTTTTTCGTTTATTCTAAAGTGGTTGAGTTGGATGCTTTCAAAGGGTCTTCTAATTTTTATTTTACTTTTTAGACTCTTTGTTTATGATCTTGTATTCTCCAATGAATCTTGGTTCAAAATTTAGCCATCCCAAATCATCGATTGATATCGCTATGAAGGGTTTAGGACATCTAGATTTTTGTTGTTCTTGCATGGGTTCTACTTTTGTAGTTGGTGTCAATGTGTTTAAATGGTTAGCTTTGTTTTTATCAATGTTCAAACAAATGTTTGTTTCAGGGTCAGCTTTAAGTGTCTACACTTTGTTGATGTAGATATATTTCATTTGACGATGAAGAGTAGAAGGAACCCAATTCATTGCATGAATCTATGCCTACCTAAAATAAGATTATATGAAAGATCATATGGCATAACATGGATCAGTGTTTCTAATGTGACCTTTCCAACTATAATAGGAAAAGTGATCACAATGAGTGCTTTCTTTCCTACACTATAAAATCTACTAATAGATAAAGAGGTAGGTTGAATGTTAGATTTATCGATGCCAAGCCTATCCAAAAGGGTCACACTACACACATTAGGGCCTGAGCCATTGTCAACAAGGGTTCACTTTATCCCTTTTCTTTTGTATTGAGATATTATTATGAAGGCTTCATTTTTTTTTTGAAAGTTTCCAAATGGGGGAGTTCACTTTGGTGGAAAACAATGTTAATGTTTATTCCTTGAATCATGGTTTCTATGTCATTCAGGTTTTCACTAGTTGGAAACACAACTTGTTGCAAGGATGTTTGAAGCATAGTGTGGTAATTAGGTCAATTCTAAATTAAATCCCATAGGGATATCATTGCAGGAGTAATATTAAGTTGTTCAACAAGATCATACTTCTTCCCACTATGTGAAGTTAAACAAGGAGCACTAGACAAAATGGGATTAGGAAAATGAATGGATGTTGAAGTTGTTTGTGTTGGTTTTAGATTGTTTCTAGTTTTATATGTATGAGCAACAATATATGACTCAACTACTGTGATACATTATTCTGAGGTGGGTAAAGGATAAGTTTGGGTTGGGTTTGTTCTTAGTTTGAGGTTTGTGTGATGGTGGGTAAAGAATTAGATGATTCTTAGGATGTCCCATGGGGTATGTAGAAGGTCCATTAATCAAAGGGGATCTAATGGAAACTTTCACATCCATAACCTCGATGATCTTGGTTTGATGTATTTCTAATAAAGGGAAATATAGAATTGCCTTTTTATCATCACCTAAGGAAGCTACCTTATTATTATTGCCATTTTCTTGCACCATGATATTCTCCCTAGGAGGAGAGGTTTTAGGAGATCTAAAAACCAAATTTTCTTGACATTCAAGGATTGGTTCCTCCAAAATGACTTCATCACAAGTAGGGGAATGATTAATAGTTGAATTTTCTTGTTTATGAATAGTGAGGATATTAGGAGAAGGCTCTATTTTTTTTCCATTTTTCTCTATGGTATCATTCTTTTGTGCCATATTATCTACCCTAGTAGGATATCTTGTAAGATATTCATTACATTCCATGGTTAGATTTTGTAAGGTAGCTTCGTCACAAGTAGGGAAGGCTTCATGAGAAGGAAAACTATGCTTTTCATGATTATAAATGGTTAAATTCTTTTGTTCAAATAGGTATTTCCAAATGTTAGGGATATTAGGAGGGAGAGAGATAAGGTTATCACTTTCAATCCACATTTCCTCTTGACAAATGTTATTTTAATGATTGTTCACGCTTGTATCCTCTTTTACTAAAGCTTTCTTACAAGTAGGGAAGGTGTTGAGAGATGGATTTGGGATAATCCAAGTGGTGGAAATGATCTCATCTTCTTTTTTTCTAATGTATTCCAAAGAGGGAGAAGGAGAGGGGCAATCAAGACTCTAAATGCTTGTATCTTCTTGCACCAAGATACCTTCATCACTAAGAGTATATGTATTAGAAGAAGACAAAGTATGATTGGTATGATTGTCTACACTATGATCCTCACCAATGGGGAGTGCAATATTAAGGATTGTGTCAATGGTTTGGTCTGTTTTCTCTAGGAAATTCTCATAATTATGAAAGTTGGTAGAAGGATGATTAACATGTTTCTTAATGAACTCATAATTGGGGATATTGTAATTATGCAATCCATTTTTAACCATATCAATGCCACATCTCTTGAAAGAAGACATGCTCTCATGAAAAAGTAAATAAAGTGCAATGAAATGACTTAAAGTGAAATTCTTAAATGCAAATTTTTAGATTTGAAACAAGGTAATTTATTGATTCCACTATGCAATAATCTGAAAATGGAGTGTTGTGAATGAAAATTTGAAATGAAACAATGCATGTAACAAAATTTCAACCCATTGAAAAAACTAACCAATGGAAACAAACATAATCTTAAAAACAAGGTTTTTAGTGTTGTTAAAGCTGGTTTCAAGGGTGCACTGGGACTAATTCACCCAGGATGGCAAATGAGTCCCAATAGGTATTTTATTTTATATTTTAAGAAATTTTCAATTGATTTTGTCAATTTTTATGTTGTATGACCTATATACTACATGAAAATGGAGTCTTTAGATGATTTGAGATTATTTGAGATGCAAAAATGCAACATATATGCACTTTCACTAATGAAAAAAATTGAAACCCTTGAATTTCAATTAACTAATGCAAATCATAATGCAAAGTTAATGCAAGCTAGATCTAGGATGATGATGGAATCCAAATAAGAAAATAAGGTATTCTAAATGCAGGTTCACCAAAATGAAATGAATAAAATGTTGTATTCTCTTTTGCTTCTAGGGTTTTGAACCTAAAAGGACACATCTCGTTTACTACCTTTTAATCAAGAGAAAACCCTTGATGTTTCAATGTAAAGGATATTGGAATCTTGCAAAGGGAGTGTTCTAGTGATTGAATGATGTATAATGAGGGGTTCACCACCAAGTGTAAACTTGCAAAAGACAATGAATTGAAAAACACATTGTGATATGCATAACATAGAAATATGGATCTTTGGACATTTTCATTCTCATTTGGGCCTTTTTTGTGGATTTTTTATTAGTTTTTCCTCAATTTAGTGTTGTAATGTGGTTAAGACATTCACATTAGGTCTCGGGCCCTTGTGAACTAATAAAATTTTTATGATGCCTTGCAAAAGTGTTGTGAAGTGTTGTAACACACTTTCACACTTTTCTAGGATCTTGTTAATATATTTCACCTAAATAACCTCTTTTTATCATTTACCAAGCCTTATTTCAAAGTGTTGTAAAGTGTTGTAACAAACTTTCACACTTTCCTAGGCTTTTCATTAATAATTGGACCTTTCTTACACTTTAATTGGCCTCATTTTACATTTATCGGCCTTAACTGTATTTTGGAAAATAATCCCGATAAACATCATTGAAAATATTTCAATTTTTATTCCCACTATAAATGCCTTAGGTGGGACCCATTTGCCATTAGGGGTGAATGAGTCCCCTTCGACACAAAATTCAAAATCAATTCAAATTTCTAGCGGGGTTTTATTCTCTAAGATCTATTGTCGGCCTGTGATGTTGTATTTTTGGGAACTATTGTATAATCAAGTATAAATATAATGGTTTTCTACTCATTCCCCCCTACAAAATCAACTAGTCAATCTATCAAGCATTCTAAGCATTCCAAGTATTTTCAAGTCTACATCCATTGGAGCTATCACTTGCATGTCTACAAAATTATACTTCAAGGGTTTGGTGAGTTGTAGAATTGTATTTTTTTCATTCATTATCCTCTTTCCATATTTCTATTTCATTTTCAAGGGTTTAATTACCAATCTAGGGTTTGACCAAGGAAAACCCCTATTCACTAACCCTACAACAATTTTTCCCTCTCTTTGCATGTGATTTGCAGGTCTATGTTGCAAAATTTTCAAAGAGAAAGATACGAAAAGTTTCCATTAAGTTGATATTGTAATTCAAAGTTTTCAAAACCCTAATAGAAGCTTGGAGAACATCTAGAGGTAAAATTTGGCAGTTTCAAATCCAGATCGAAACCAAGAGTAGAAGAGCAGACTTAAGGCTATAGTTACCTTTTTTGAATTTCCAAAAATATAGAGGTGGATTTATTAAACATTAGTGGTAAATGAGTCCTACTACCCAGGCTTAAATAAGAATGTTTTAGATTTGAGTACCCTTTTTTTGAAACCTGTTTCGGTATAGTCTTCCTAAAGAAGGACTAAGTTGTCCATCTTGGCATATGTGTCCCAATTAGCATGAAAAGTAATTTTTTTAGGATTCTAGAACTCCTTTCCATCTCTTTCTAGTCTTGAGGTGCACAATTTCAATTTCATAAATTGTTGTTATAGTTTACTTACATTTCTTGGTCTTTTTACATATCACATTGTGTTTTGAAACATCTTGCATTTTCTAGGTTTATATTTGGTAGTTAATCTCTTTTATAAATTTTAAATCTTTAGGAGAATCCCCTTTGATATATTGCAATCTTCTTTGCATTGGAATCTCAAGGGTTTTTTCTTGAGTGAGCCATATATATTTTTGTACCTCCTTTTAGGTTTGAAACCATAGAAGTGCAAGAGACATGCCCAAACAAAAATATTTGGTTCATTTTTGTGAACCTACATTTAGAACATCATATTTCTTATTTAGAGTGCATTTACATCCTAGGAATAGCTTATATTAACATTGAATTACATTTTGGATTATTTAATTTGCATTTTAGGGTTTCCAAATTTGCACTAGTGAAAATTTCATTTAGCTTGCATTATTGCACTCAATTGCATTAAAAAAATAGTAAAATTCTACATTTTCATATCATATTTTCATCAAAAAATATAAAAAGCATAAAAACTAATTCAAAAATTTTGATCTTTTTTTTAAATCACTACCTGGACTCATTCACCACCTTGGGCGAATTAGTCTAATTGCATATTTTGCACTACATTTTCTGGCATTTAATCTTCACTATCTGATTTTATATTTTTTGTTGTTACCTTTTTGTTTCTATTTCTAGATTTTTTTTTCATTCAATTTATTGCATTTAGTTTAATTTCATTCATCTTGTGCCATAAAAAAATTGCATCATGGATATCTATTATAATAAGTTTTGGATGTCATTCAAGTCCTTAGTGGATGTGTCAAGTTGTTCCTTTGGAACGAATCCTAATGGTATTGAAATCACTCATGCTCCTTCAACTCCTCATGAATGTCCTCATGATGTTGAAATCATTGGGGAAGATGTTGAAAACATGAATAAGTTCCTAAACGATTGCCTTGAAAACCTTGAAACTAATGCATCCTTTTATCCATCCATGAACCAACCAACTCCACCTACAATACCAGCTCCTGAGATGTTTGGTTACTTACATCCTAAAAAAAAAGTCAAACCCAAGTTCCCTATGATAGGTGAATTTAGTTCCTCTAGACAAGCAAACACTCAACCATTTTATGGTAATAAAGTAACCAACACTCCCATCAACCTTGAATAGACATATGGAAAAGGTTTCACAATATTGAGAAAACAAGGATGCAACACAAGTGGACATGAAATTCATCAACTTCTAAAACAAATACCAAACGATGAAAACACAAGGGGGATAGGCTATCAAGATCTCCCTCATAACAGTAAGCCTCCTAGAGAATATCTACGACTTCATGATGATGGTATGGTGATCTTTGATTCTCCCACCGATCTAAATGTCCTTCTTGCTAGAGAACAAACCTTGACTAATGACAATGACAAGGATGATAGGATCACTTTGGGTCCTTCTCCTTCAATTAGAGAAAAGGGTGAATCTAGTAAACAAAAGAGACCTTACAAGTTACAAAAACTAAATTTTCCTCTCCACCCACCATATGAAAGTGAAAGGAAATTATAAATACTTTTAAACAAAGAATTCATAATATTACCACTTGTGAATAGGTTGGTGATATATCCTAAAGATGCCAAAGTTTCACATTGTGCATATCATCGTGTTCTTGGACATAGTAGTGATGAGTGCCATACATTGAAAAAAACACTGAGCGAGTATCACTTTGATGGCAATAATTGTTATCCAGTGATGCTATGACATACTCTCCTACTCATTGTCATGTAATAGTTGTAGAACATTCTCTTCTCACTATTACATGAACTTTACCATCACCTATCTTGGCTCATTCTTGTCTCACACTCAGTGGGGCAAAATAATTGTAACTCTTGTTCTAGTAATTCATTTTTCATTGTCCCTTCAATTTTTCATCTACCTTCCACTTATACAAACATAGATTGGGAGGAAAATGAATTTCTCATAAGTTGACTCGCATTTCCTTACTAATCTTTTTCATTTTATTTTTCTTTGCATTTTCTTTTGTGTGATTGCATGTGCATAATTTGATCCCTCGTAATGTTATGTTTGATGTTCTCTCTCTTTTTGGCATTCCTCTATTTGTACCTTCATTCTTCTCTATGTTGTACATCTATTTTTTCTTGTCTTTTGGGGATGACGCAAGGCATTGAGACATTCATGTCTCTTTCATGTTGACCCAAAAGGAATTTTTCTTTTCCTTCACGTTTTTTTCTTGTATTTTCTCTTTGGCTTGTGTTTTCCTTTTGGGGATGATGCAAGGCAGAAAGACATTCATGGTCATTCATGTTGACCCAAAATGTTTTTATTTTTCTTTAGCTTTTCATTTTACCATTGAATTTCACTTTTGGTTTCCTTTTGGGGATGACGCAAGGCATTGAGACATTCATGTCTCCTTCATGTTGACCAAAGAGCTTCTCCTTTTTCTTTTTCCTTTTCTTTTTCATTTATCTTGTGTTTTCCTTTTGGGAATGACACAAGGCATTGACACCCTATGTCTATTCCATGTTGACCCAAAAGGTTTTTCTTTGTTTTTGCTCTCTTTTTTCATTCTTCAAGTTCTATGTATTTGGGGGATCATGATAGTTCCAAGCTCTTTACAAAACATTGCAGCAATGAACATACTAACCCCAAACCCATATATCCCTTATGTGTTTGGTGTTTTCATTTTGGGGCAAACCCTCCCTTTTCTTTTTCTCTTGTATGATGTAGCTTTACTCAAAAACATATGACTTGGCATAGGGCTTTCCAAGTTGGTTCTCATGTCTTCTCTATATGCATTTTTCTTTGCTACGTTAAAGTAATTGCTCATAGTATCGTGTTTGGAAATTCATTTAAAGTGGGGACATACATTGGCATTATTCTTCTACATTTTTTTAATTTTTCCTAGTTCTTAGTGCAACCTTCTTACTTCATACGATGCATTTGTCTCTTTGTGGAAGACATTAGTTATAGTTTCCTTCATGACCGTGATCTATCTTAGCATATTACATTCCTCTTAGTGGCTTGATGCAACACACTACATCCCCTAAGTTGTGAATTTTCTATTATTTGATCAGTCCTCTCTTGGACACATTAGGCACAATGTTCCCTAAGTTAAATAATTTGCATGAACTAAGAAAGACTCCTTTGAAAATTCTTTGCATGTTGCATTTTTTATATGGCCACCTTAGATAACACAACTTGCATGCCTGTGGTGCCATCATTTTTGTTCATGAGCTCCAAGCATATGAAGTTTTGCTTGTCTCGTGAAGCTCAAAAATCCATTTTATTTTGTGGCACCTTATTAAAGTTATCAGGAGGTATAACTTTGGTATGGTTGAGTGGGAAGCCCATTATGAGGCATGACTTTCCCCATAGCCACCTACGTGTGTGTGAGTGCATACTAGCCATGAGTGTATGTTTCTCACCCTCTAGGACTTCTCACCCAAGGGACAGCCATGAGTTTTGTCACCTCAAAGTGAGTATGTGTTTTCTAGATAAACAACCTAGATCTGATCCAATTCTCTCTTTTCTTTTCCTTTCTTTCCTTTTCTCCATTTTCGTCTTTGGCAGTTTATGATTAGCCTTGTCACTACTCTTTACATCATTTTTATGTGTGGAACTTTGTTCTTATGTTTGGTTTTCCATGAGATCTTGATCCTAGGGGCTTGATCACCCCTCTTGATTGTTTTTGTCTCATTTTGCTAAGAATTGGTTCATTGGAACCCCTCTTGATGTGTTTTTGTCTACTTTAGTGTGAGTTTGAAGCAGGTTCCTCCTCTCACTAAAGTGGGGGCTAAATGTAACATAGAAAAATGGATCTTTGGAAATTTTCATGCCCATTTGGGTCTTTCTTGTGGATGTTGGCTTATTTTTTCCTTGATTTAGTGTTGTAATGTGGTTAACACATTCACATTAGGTCTTGGGCCCTTGTGAACTACTAAGAATTTTATGATTCCTTGTAAAAGTGTTGTGAAGTGTTGTAACACACTTTCACAGTTTTCTAGGATCTTACTAATATATTTCACCTAAATAACATCTTTTTATCATTTACCAAGCCTTATTTAAAAGTGTTGTAAAGTTTTGTAACAAACTTTCACACTTTTATAAGCTTGTCATTAATAATTGGACCTTTCTTATGATTTAATCCTCTCCATTTTACATTTACAATCCTTAAGTGTATTTTCAAAAATAATCCTAATAAATGTCATTGAAAATATCTAAATTCCAAAGCACACTTTAAATGCCTTAGGTGGAACCCATTCGCCATTAGAGGTGAATGAGTCCACTTTGGCATAAAATTCAAAATCAATTCAAATTTTTGGTGGGTTTTTATCTTCTAAGATCTAAGGTCAGCTTGTGATGTATTTTTGGGAATTATTATATAATCAAGTATAAATATATGATTTTTTCTACTTATTCCCCCTAACAAATAAACTAATCAATCTATCAAGCATTCTAAGCATTCTAATCATTTTCAAGTCTACATCCATTTGAGCTATCACTTGCATGTCTACAAAGTTCTACTTCAAGGGTTTGGTGAGTTGTAGCAGTGTCTTTGTTCATTCATCATCCTCTTTCCATATTTCTATTTCATTTTTAAGGGTTTAATTACCAGCTTGGGGTTTGACCAAGGCAAACCACTATTCACTAACCCTACAACAATTTTTCCCTCTCTTTGCACGTCATTTGCAACTCTATGTTGCAGATTTGTCAAAGAAAAAGACTGGAAAAGTTTCTATTAAGTTTTTAAAGTCATTCAATGTTGTTAGAACCATAAGAGAAGCTTGAATAACACCTACAAGTCAAATTTGACAGTTTCAAACCCAAATCTGAACTAGGAGCAGAAGAGCAAACTAAAGGCTACAATTTCCCATTTTGAATTTCTAGAAATCAAGAGTTGTACTGATTCACCAATAATGGAGAATGAGTCCCATTGCCCATGCTTATATAGTAATTTTGTAGATCTAAGTACCCATTTCTCCAAAACCTATTTTGACATAGTCTTCTCGAAGGAGGACTAAGTTGCCTAGCTTTGTGTATGAGTCCTAGTTAGCATCAATAGTGATTTTTTTAGGATTCTAGAGTTCCTTTCCATCTCTTTCCAATATCTAGGCACACACTTTCAATTTCATAAATTTATGTTATAGTTTACTTACATTTCTAGGTCTTTTTGCATCACATTATGTTTTCAAACATCTTACATTTTCTAAGTTTACATTTGGTAGTTAATCTCTTTTATTAGTTTTAAATCTTTAGGAATATCACCTTTCATAGATTTAAATCTCCTTTGCATTGGAATCTCAAGGGTTTTTTCTTAAGTGAGCCATTAAAATTTTTGTACCTCTCTCCTTTTAGGTTCAAAACCCTAGAGGTGCAAGAGAGACCCCCAAACAAAAATCTTTGGTTCAATATGCAAAATGACCTAGAAATGATAATGAAACAAAATAGAAAGCTACAAAACTGAAAGTGTGCACCTGGAATCTAGAGAGAGATGGAATGGAGCTCTGAAATCTTGAAATTACTACTTTTAGGCCCAATGGGACTCATTTTCCATTCTGGATGAATCAATCCTAATTCTAGAAGATTATACCATAACAAGCTTCAACCAAATGGGTATCCAAATCTAGAAAGATCTCCAAAAAAACACCTAGATTGGGAATCATTCTTCAAATGTGGTGAATGATTCTAGTTTGTATTTTTTGGAAATTCAAAGTCTAGATTTTCTCATCTCGGTCTACTCAATCTATACCCCCAAGTGTCTGAATCTGAAACCCTAATTTTTAGGACTATAAGTGATTTTTTGTTAATATCTTGACCTTGCAATTAGGGAGATTATCCAACAAGTTTGAAACCCATTCTTCAATTATCTCCAAGCCTTCAAAGCACCTAGATCTACAATCACACAAAGAAAGAGAACAAAAGTATTTAATTTTAGGGAATAAGGGTTAGCCTTGGTCAAACCCATTTTAGGTAATTAAACCAAATGATGAAATAAGATGATGAACCATGAAAATGAATTAATGTAATTAGAACCTTTCCATGATAATGGATCTTGATTTGTTATAGCAATTGATGAAGAATATGCCCTTGAATGTCTTAGAATTGATCTTCAAAGCTATATTGATGACCTTGTGAAGACTTGAAGTGCTTAACTCTTGCTTGCTTGACTTGATAGAATGGATGTATGATGCTTGGATGAAATGAGGATTTGAAGGCTCTCTTATATAGGCAATCTACTCATGTGACCGTTAATTTGATCCCCAAGGCTGACATTGAAGAAATTTAAACTTAAAACATAATTTTTCTTGCTCAAACCTAAAAAATAACTCAAATGGGACTTATTCTCCATCTTGGGAGAATGAGTCCCATCTGGTTGGGACTCATTCGCTAAAGGTGGCATATGGCTCCCATAGGGGCTATTTTTTCTGTTGTG
The DNA here is from genome assembly GCA_007258455.2 of Sequoia sempervirens. Taxonomy (NCBI): domain Eukaryota; kingdom Viridiplantae; phylum Streptophyta; class Pinopsida; order Cupressales; family Cupressaceae; genus Sequoia; species Sequoia sempervirens. Next base: position 59,502 of record VDFB02323509.1, read on the forward strand.
ATGTTGGGGAGTGAAGAAATCAAGTTTATATGTTGATTTTGTTAGGTCTTTAATCAAATATGCCTTGGAATGCACAATATGGGGTCATAGGGGCCTTTAAATGATGATATAAAGGTCATAAATGTAATAGGGTCCAAAATCCAATGTGAAAGTGTAAATAAATACACTTTACAACACTAAATTAAGGAAAATTTGAGTCTAATTAGCTTAGAATGGCCCTAAATCCCATGTGAATGTCTAAAACACATTACAACACTAGATTAGGTCCAGTTAATTTACAAGCCTCCTAAATTTAATGTGAAGATGTAAATACATTTTACTACATTAAATTAAGGTAGAGGTAAGTTAATTTAGCTTAAAAAGGGCTCAAGGCCTAATGTGGATGTGTAAAATACCTCACAACACTAGATCAAGGTGACATTAAGTCCAACTTATCATTAATTATTACCATATTGAGAAAGGTACATGTTTTTTTACACTACAAATAACAATTTGTATTAGGTGAAAAATTACTTCAGTTTCAAATAAGGTGATATAAATATGCAATGGACTACAACTGCCAATAGCAATATTAATGGTTGTTTCTAATTTTGGAATATATATCATACATAATTTTCTACCGTTGTTTTAGATCTGGAAATGATATCATGCTAATTATATAGTGTCTGATGTGAATAATTCTTGGATTCACACACTTGATATTGGGCCTTCGGCCATGCTCACACGAGCTCTTCCAAGCTGGTGTTCATATCGTACATAAAATAGTAAGAGAAAAAAAATGTAAAAGGAAAAATAAAATCTTATGTAAAGAGAGCTCCATAAACTAGGAAAGAAGTATAAAAAATTCTAACCTATATGGATTAGAGCATGAGCATAAGGTGAAGTGAAAGGATTGGAAGCACCCATTGTTGGATAGATGAAAATGGCTCCATAAACAGTGGCTTGAATCCATGAGCTACAAGCATGCCACTATATAGTTCCTTTATGTGATGTAATGGTGAATCTATATGTGTAACTACCACTTGTTGGAATGGGACACTAATTAATATACTTTGGTCCATCAGCCCATGGTGCATGCATTTGTTGAAGGCCATGCCTATAAACCAAATGAACATTTATATCTCAATATAATTTATATATAAAGCTATTTTTCAATTAAAAAAAACACATAAAATGATATGAATCATTCTACATACCAATGTATGGTGGCATTATATTGTGTCCTATTATGAACACATACAATAACAAAATATTGCTAGTTAACAAAAAATGTTAGGCATGGTGATTTCTCATTTATTGTGATTACGTTTTGTCTATGAAACAACTTGGTAATCATCATCGATTCAATCTGCTAGATAAAAAAAAAAAAATTGGTTAAATGTACTCAAATCCTATCTTGGGTAGAGCTACACGAATTTCTAAAAATATACAAACTACAAAGAATGGGATTACAATGAATGTGTGATTGATTATCTTTGCATAATTTTATGAAGAAATCATCAATATCACCAACAAGAGAAAAATTTAAATATTCCATCTCCTTGAAGATGAATTTCTAGAAAATTGCATGTTTAAAAGCTCTGTATTTCACACATGTACTTTATACTTTAATCTCCCTTTGTGGCATATAATTATTATACTCTCATTGAATTTGACTAATGCCAAGTCAAATAAACCATCGAGGTTCAAATCCACTTCACTTAATCTTAAGCACATCCTCATTCAAAGCATCTATGTTACCCAGTGATGCAATTGCCTCACCCAACTCTTTCCATGATATGAATATTACTTTATGTTCAGAGGAAAACCTTGCAATTTTGGTCACCCCAATGTTGATGGTATCTTTCATTATGTATTATATACACATTGATATCCATTTTTACTAGTGAAATACGATAGAGTAATTGTTTCTCAATTCTATATAGCTATAATATTTTCAATATCCATGATTTGCATATGTAGATAACTCTCATATAGCCTTTGTCCACTATTAATTAATATGAGTTTGTTATATTAATCCATTCCTGTGCTTAGGTGATAGAATTCCTATGAAAATAGATCTATCCTTCTGCTATTGGTATTGTCATACTGTACACGAAATGTGTGGATTATTCCCCCCTCCCGATGCTTGATAATAAAGGCCTAATACCTGGAATGTAGATCCCTCTAGAGAAATATTAGTATTGTTTCCACACAGTATTGACAATTCCCAATCAACATGAATAGGATATCCTGAACATACACAGGGAGAGGAAACTCTGATATTCCCTTGAGTAATATTAATACGTATGCACTCAATATTATATTCATCTTCTATTGACCCTATTATGAATTTATGTATATATTCTTTATTACTTTTACTCTTAACTATTCAATCTTTGTTATCAAGGTTGCCACCCTTGATCAATCATCTATTCGTTCTGAGTTTCTTCCCTAAGTTACTCATGGGGACATCACAATACATCTCAATTAGAAATCAATTATAATGTTAAAAGTATATATAAGTTATTTTTTGATAGTTTATATACATATAAATTAAAAATCATTTTCAATTAAACTACTACAAGTAAGGATAATGAGTTCAATAAGCTGAAAAATCCACTCCATGTGTGCTTACCTGAAAGAGAATATAAATATCATAAATAGTATCTTCCAAGTCTACAATATAGGGATCATAAAAAAAATCTATAATTCCTATCAAGAACCCATCTCAAGTAGTTGTATCTAGAGAACAATGAATGTCCTACTACATTGAATCAATAAGAGCCATGGATATAGTAATTAGCAGAACAATCCAATCCATGATTGTGATAATTAGACTGACCATCTTATAGCAATTAGCTGAATAGTTTGAGACTGGTCAGAGAGATATTTTTTCTTTGCTCAACTCATTTCAAAATATATTTGTTTGATTTCACATACTGGCTAGAAATAGGGCATATTGTGCTTTGAGGTTCCTACAATGAATTAAAATCCATTCCACCTATAGTGAAGGATGTATCTCAATGGAATGGGTGTGTAATAAATATTTTTGGAGGTTATTTCATGAGTTGGGTGTGAAGCCCTAGTATGTAGTTTTTTATTTTCCATGAGGAAAAATGTGATTTTATGATGTCAAAATAGGAGAATGATTGCGGTAGTGGGTTTTATTGGTTTTTTGAGGTTATTTAATGGTTTTTCATGAGTGGTATGTTATTTTTTCAATAGAACCCTAGTTTTGTGGCTATAAATGAGGGTTTCATGAATTGGCCATTAGATGATTGTATATCTGCCAAATAATTTTGGATTCCTGAGTTTGGAGATATGTGATTTTCTTCCCATAGGGTTTTAGAAGTTTTGGATAAGTCTCAAGAGTAGTTTCTTTGTAAAAAGAGGCTAATTAGAAGCCTAAAATAGTGAAATTTTGAGTTTTGAGTGTTCTAGTCTGAAGTGACCATAGGTGAGTTTTGGATATGTTAATTTTTTTCCAAATGGGTTCCTTATAATTTTCCAAATGGGTTCCTTATAAGGTTCATTTCATCATATGGTGAGGTGTCATTGTGGAATTACACCCGATTGAGTGAGGTTGGGGTGCTACAAGGAAATAGTGAAGAATGGTTGAGATTGAAAAAGTTTGAACATTTGGTGATATAATACTTGATTGGTTGATAAAATTGTGATAAGTTGTGTTGCAGAACCTCCCCTTGCTGCATCAAAGTGGTATCAGAGGAAAGGTACCAGATTCTTGTAGAAGAGAGTTGAAGATTGTGAGAAGGAAAGCTTGGAAGGTGAAGAGACAAGATTGCAAAAAAGCCTCCAAAAGAAAATAACACAACAAAGGAGACAAATGAATTTAAAAACCATTACATTAAAGAGATTAGATAACTAAAAGAGAGATTGGAAGCATTAAAAACCAATAAGAGAAGAGAAATAGTTGAGAGCAATGAGTCAGAAGAAGAGCTTGATCCAAAAGACCAGAGAATAGCCAAGTTGATAAAGGTTGTCAAAGGTGATAAATACAAGGTAAAAATAGATGTGAAAATTTTTGATGATAATTTGGATGAAAAGGAATTGTTAGAATGGATAGCTTGTTTGGATAACTATTTTGAATGTGAAGAGATTCCTGAAGAATACAGAGTGAAGATTGTGAAAACAAAGCTTAAGGGCCATGCACTTGTACGGTGGGATTATCTACAGTAAGAGAGAAGGAAAAAAGGCAAGTCTAAGATTTTGGATTGGGACAAGATGGTGGCTAAGTTAAAAGGTAAGTTTCTCCCTTCAGATTATCAAGTTCAAATGTGTAAGAAGTTACAAAATTTGAGACAAAAGGAAATGGATGTAAAGGCATACACTAAATAATTTTATAGATTAATTATGAGGTCTAATCACAATGAAAATGAAGATGAGAAAATTGCTAGGTACTTGGGTGGCTTAAGAATGAATATTCAGGATGAGTTGGCTTTGACTAACCCTAGGAATGTAGAAGAATGTTACAAAATGGCATTGAAGGTTGAAGAGAAGGTAAAGAGGAGACAAGAGAAAAGAGTAAGAGGAAGGGGCAACACCATGTGAGGAAGATGAAATTTTTCTACTCCAAGTTAATCAACTTAAAATCAAGGAGAAGAATCAAGAAAGAGAGATGAACAAGTTGCTTATTTTATAGGTGGATATATAGGAACAAGAGGAAGATTTAAGGTGGAAGAAACTGTTAGAAAACCAAGATCTGATTGCAAACCAGAATAGACCTTCCACATAAGAGAAAAATGAAAAAGCAGAAGCTTTGCATAAAAACATGCAATTGATATATTCAAAAAGACAATTAATTACAAGAGATAATTTTCTTTATAAAAGAAAAGATGCAACAACCTAATCTTATCTTGAGCAAACAGATAGCTCGATAAGATAAAGATAAGATCCTATAACCTAGGAATTAAATAATGCCTAAGTAAACTTATGCAAGCGTAATTAAATATTAATTACACTAACACTATAAGTGCAACTTAGGAGAAGGAAATTATTATGCAATTATGAGTCCCGAACAAGGCCTGATGAGGTACTCATGTAAAATGCAAAGAGAGAGAAAACCCAATGGGAAACCCCTTCAGAGAGATGAACTACTACAAGAAGCACTGGAAGAACTCTGATGAAGCAACATGGAACCCCAAATCCGGCAAGCAAGGAAATATAGTTCTATTTGCAAAATACCAATCGGAATCACAAATGCAACAGCAGACCCGATGCCAAGGAACACTGGAAACTCACATAATGGATCAACTCTGGAATCTGTAAGCAACAGTAGATGAAAAGATGAATGGACCCATAATGATGACAAATCTGGAAGTTGTGTCTCATGAAGCCAATGCCAAACTGAAACTAAAACTACCCATAGGATGAGTACCATCAAGATTCTGGAACATTAACCATAAAACCATGGCCCTCAAATGAGAAAGATCTGAACCAATGCGGATCAAGAACTATAAAATCCCAATGTGAAGTGTGAACCGAAGCAAACCAACAATGTGTCCAGTTAAGCAAGAAAGAAGCTAGAAGGAGACAACAGGAAACCAGACAAACTCATGCGAGTTGTCACCAAAATGAAATATGGATGCAAGAACCCCCCTTAATGGAACTTTATATCAGTTCTTTATTACAATACCCAATGATTGCATAAGGAGATGATGCAAAATTACAGAAACATAATGTGAAAATGCAAACCTAGCACATGAAACAAAAATGAATGCATGCCTAAAATAAGTTACACATTTTCTGGAAATGACCTTAGATCTATATAGAGGTTGAAACCAGCTTTCCAACATTGCAAAAATCATGAAAAATGGATAAGCGAGTCAAAAGATATGTCTCCCAGAGTGAAAAAGGAAACATCTGACTTCAAGGCAGAAAAAATCATCAAAAAGAAAAACCAAAAAATTAGACCTACACCAATGCATAGAGCTTGAAATAGCTTTCGATATCTGTTTGCAAAAAAATGGCCGTATGTGAAATTTATGGCGTTTCTGAACTACTCCAAAAATGACAAGGGCTAAAAAAATAAGGCCTCCGTGCATGGGCGAACTAGGGGCTATCGCCCTGGTCACTGCGTGACCAGGGGCCTTAAGATCCTAGTAGGGAGGGATGATATCGGAGGGCTACCGAATGGGCCTTGGTGGTGGCGGGGAAAAGGTGGAGCCACGCGGCGGTGGCTCGTGGGTGGTCCCAATGGCTGCTGGGTCACTAGATCCATTTGTGCTAGGCCGCAAACCTGGACAAAAACTTGATTTTTTAATATTTTTAAATTTTTCTCAAAATGATGCCTCGGATCGTCCCTAGGGGCCGACCTCGAGTAAAAAAATTTTGCCTCCTCGGACGACTGTGTCCAAATCAAACAAAAATTATATGAAAATGGGGGTTTTTGGGTGCTTCGAATCCAACGGAAAGGTCCGTTTGGGCCCAAAGTGCTCTAAAAATTAGGCGACCCACAGATCTATCAGATAAATCACCGAGCTTGAAACCCTTCCAGATCTGGCAAACGATGATGAAAATCAATGAAATAAAAGTCATTTCTTACTTTTTCCAGTGCTCTGAATCCAACGAAAAACCTCGATCTGATCCAAGATTCTCTAGAAATATGCTCAAGGATTGAAACCCTCGAGGGACTTCGAATGAGCTCTGCAACGAAATCCTCCAAAAAAACTGAGAAGAGGCTACGAATCAATGCTCTGATACCATGTTAGAAAGCCAAGATCTGATTGCAAACCAGAATAGACCTTCCACATAAGAGAAAAATGAAAAAGCAGAAGCTTTGCAAAAAAACATGCAATTGATATATTTGAAAAGACAATTAATTACAAGAGATAATTTTCTTTATAAAAGCAAAGATGCAACAACCTAATCTTATCTTGAGCAACAAGATAGCTCGATAAGATAAAGATAAGATCCTATAACCTAGGAATTAAATAATGCCTAAGTAAACTTATGCAAGTGTAATTAAATATTAATTACACTAACAAAAACTCTAACACTTTTGTAGGTAGGTGTTATCATTGTCAATAATTTGTACATCCTGCTTGGAAGTTCCCTAAGAAGGCTAGTTCATCAACAAGTGGAGGATAAAGAAAACTAGATAGAAGAGCACAAATAGCCCATTAAGATGAGGCCGATAGTTCAAATTTTGATTCACTTTGTGCTTCTCCTGAAGTTGGTGAAATATTGATGATGAATACTCTATTCTTGAAGACCACAAAGGAGAGAGAGTTGCTTCAATGAAGAGCCTTATTCAAGATAGCTTGTAGATGCAAGGATAAGGTATGAAAAGTCATTATTGATTAAGGTTGCATAGATAATATTGTATCAAATGAGATGGAAAAAAAGTTGCATTTGCAAAGAGTGCCTAGGGAGAGGCCATATAAGGTATCATGGGTTAGTGATAAGCAAACTTGGGTGGTGAATGAACAAGCAAAAGTGGAGTTCCAAATAGGCCAGTATAGAGATGAATTCCTTTGTGACATTCTACCAATGACTTGTTGCCACGTGTTGCTAGGTAGGCCCTGGTAGTTTGAAAGGTCGGCTATATACCTAGGTAGGAAAAACACATACACTATAGAGAAGAGTGGTAAAACATTCTTGTTGACTCCATTGAATGAAGGATTAAATGAATATGGTGAGATAATCATGCTTGGGAGAAAGGAGTTCATTATTGTTGGTAAAGGTAAAGGAAAGAGTGTAGATTTAGAAGTTCATGCAAACCAAGTCAAGGTGAAGACAATGAGTAGGAAAAGTGAAAGAGATTTGTAGATAATGACAAAGAAGAATGGCTATAGGTGGAAGGAAAAAGTGAATGATGATGTGTCTTGGACTGAGACAGAATAGTACAAGGATGGAGAGCCTTTGAAAAGGAAAGAAAAAAGTGAAAATGTAGTTGTAGGGATAGTCAAGTGCCTTGTGGTGTTGAATTAGATAAAAAGACATGTCATAAATGATATGATAGAGGATGATGATGTTGGTAAGATAGTGGGTCAAGGTACAGTGAATTACCAATATGTGATAGTGAATAAGGAGACAAGGAAGTGTGATGATGATGCGATAGTAAAGTGAAAAGTTGTTGGTACAGAAAAGGGGCAGTCAAAGGATATTAATATAGAGGTATATGGGTTTGGAAAAGTAGAGGACAAAGAGATAAAGAAGGGTAATGATGCTAGGATAGTAAATAGAACAAGTATTGGTCTAACAAAGGTGGCAAGGAGTGATGAAAAGTTGAAAATGGAAAAGTGGCAGACAAGAGGACACTTGGAAAGTGGATGATGCATGAAGGACAAAGTAAAGTAAAGGCAGTAAATGGAGGTGAGAGTATAGGTATGGAGAAAGGTAAAACATAAATGTTTGAAGTTGGAAATGAAGTGAAACACCCCACAATGTTGTGTGACAGTGAGAAGCATGAAGAGAGTAAAGAAATTCATAAGGATGATAAGGGCAGGGCAAGGAAAAAGAAACATGAATCTGATGGAAAATGCAAAGAGGTCAAAATACATGAATAATAAAAAGTATTCAATGTTACATTCATCTTTCCAAGGGACTTGGAAAAGCTCAAAGTTGGGGTGTATGGTGCAGGAGCACCATTAAGTAGGTTTTGTTCATCAAGGAAAATAATGAGTAGATTATAAGATTTAATGAATTTTGTGTTAGAATAAGGTCATGCGACCATTTTTTTCATGTATATGATCATATTTGAGCCATACTAGGTGTCTAAGGTGGACAAATTATTTGACATTGCAAAAATTGCATTTTTTGGTAAGTTGTCAAACAATTAAGCTGTAAAAGTTGCTTTTGTGGAAGACAATTGGTCTTAAGCTTTAAAAAGGTGGTTAGGAAAATTTATAAGGTTAGTTGGCTTGGAAAAAGCATAAATATCTTTTATTCCATTGCTGTAATGATTTCTTTGAAGATTTTGAAGAAGAAACATCTAGTTGTGCACTATTTTTTGTGATTTTTCTAGATTTTTAGTATTTTCCAGCCTGGATAGAGGTCGTACAACACCTTCTTGATTCAAACCATTGGATAATTTAATACATTATTTTCACTTCTATTTTCATTCAATTTGAAGGTTCTTTCATAAGTTTTAGTGAATTTATTTGTCTGATTTCACAGACCGTCTAGAAATAGGGCATATTGTGTTTTGAGGTTCCTACAATGAATTCAAACCCATTCCACCTATTGTGAAGGATGTATCTTGGTGGAATGGGTGTGTAATAACTATATTTCATGTGTAAGAGGTTTGATAAAGTTGGGGGGTCATTTCATGAGTTGGGTGTGAAGCCCTAGTATGTAGTTTTGTGGTTTCCATGAGGAAAAATGTGATTTTATGATGTCAAAATAAGAGAATGATTAGGGCAGCAGGTTTTCTTGGTATTTTGAGCATGTGTAGGCCTAGATAAACCTGTTTGAGGTTATTTCATGGTTGTTCATGAGTGGTATGTTAGCTTTTCAATAGAACCCTAGTTTTGTGGCTATAAATGAGGGTTTCATGAATGGGCCATAAGATGATTGTATTTCTGCCAAATAATTGTGGATTTCTAAGTTTGGAGATATGTGATTTTCTTGAAATAGGGTTTTAGAATTTTTGGGTAAGTATCAAGAGTAGTTTCTTTGTAAAAAGAGGATAATTAGAACCCTAAAATAGTGAAATTTTTAGTTTTGAGTGTTCTAGTTTGAAGTGACCATTGGTGATTTTTGGATATGCTAATTTTTTTCCAAATGGGTTATTGATAAGGTTCATGTCATGGTCTGGTGAGGTTTCATTGTGGAGTTACACCTGATTGAGTGCGGTTGGAGTGCTACAAGGAAATAATGAAGAATGCTTGAGATTGAAAGAGTTTGAACATTTGGTGATCTAATACTTGATTGGTTGATAAAATTGTGATAAGTTGTGTTGTAGGACCTCCCCTTACTACATCAAATTATAGTAAAAAATGCAATGATTCTTTCCTTACTATATATCAATTGGTTATTTTGTATATTTATTATCATTTAAAAGTTTGAGTATAGTTTCATTTTAGAAGATGAAAATGCAAACCCTAACCCTATATTAGATTAAAATGTAGTTTTAGATGACAGTAAACCTAAATCTAAACCTCAACATTATTATTACTAATCCCTAAACCTAAATCTCAACATTATTAAACCCTAAGGCTAACCAACTAAAGGTGGCATGTAAAACATTAAAAAATAGAAATGTTTCTTTACAAAATAAAATGTGTTTTTAAAAATAGAATGTTTCTTTACAAAACAGATTATTTTTTCAAAATAGAATTTTTTTACAAAATAGAAAGTTTGTTAAAAAAAAAATTCTTTACATAATAGAATGTTTTTGTGGAAAGTAGATTTTTTTTCAAAAATAAAATGTTTGTTTACAAAATAGAAAGTTATTTATAAATTGATTTTTTCTTTGCAACATAGGACATCTTTTAAAAATAGGAATGTTTGTTAAAAAAAGAAAACCCTAACCCTAAAAATGAATGTCAATAAACTCTAACTATAAATATCATCTATCTTGATATGCATTGAAATAGAAATAGAAATAAATAGTAAACATGATCCTAATTCAGACCCTAATTGAAAAATTAAATCCAAATTCAACCCTAACCCAAACAACATCTTTAAACCTAAAAAAGCATGAAACATTATAAACATAACCATCAACCTTATCTAGCTTAATGTGTAGACCATTTGGCATAAGGATAAAGTTGACCATTATCAAACTTATCTACTCTACCGTTTTGATTATTTGGCTTCCCAAAATGTACTACTACATTGAATAATTGTAGGCAATTTCAATCTGTATTCAAAATAAATCAAAATTATAGAAACAAGACTTTTGCATTTTTTTATGTACCTATTTTATACCATAGATATGGTTAATCCAAGGAAACACTTTTTCAAAATAGAAGAACAAAGAAAGCAACACATACGAGAATATCACCAAGAATATTGTAGATGTTGTATTGAATAAATGTCAAATGTTGAAAGGGAGGAGAAATGAAGACAAAGGAATGAGGCTGATAGAGAAAGAAATGTAAAATGAAGAGAAAATATCACAACTGAATAGTTACAATGTCAAAAAATTTAGAAGAGACTATTAACAAAAGTAGAGATCAAAGAAATATCGAACACCAGTCACATTCCCAAGGACAAGAAAGGAAATAGGACAACCCACAATTCTAAGATGCACATAGAAATACATGTCAACACACATCTAAAGTAGCGCTTTTAGAAAAATAAATAATAGAACAAGATGTACAAAATATTCCAAATGTGGATCACTCAAAAGAAATAAGATAGATGCAAATGTTGAAACTAATGTGAATGAAGAAGTTGGCCTATGGAACATAGAAGAAGAAGAAGACTCTAGCCCAGTAGATCTTGTTATAGAAACACCTGAGAATTGAAATCAAAATGATGAAATGAATGTAAATGGATCTTTGGAGAAGGATTTTATGAGATTTCAAATGGTGTTCTATAATAGATTAGATAGGTTGGCATCACCAAGCATGTGTTATATTTTCCAAGAAAGTTACATTGAAATAAATTTCCATCGCACTCCTTAAGGTCCTATTTGTAATAGGTGTAGACTAAAAAAAGGAAACCAAAAATTTTCACTTGAAAATAACATGGATCCTAGTCCATAACAAATAGAACTAGCAAACCTTACTCAAGCTGAAGAAATGTTAATTGCATGTGTGACCCCAATTTTGCAAGCCACACATGCAACTGGTGGCCAGTTCAAATATAGAGGGAACACAATAACCTTTCCTCAAAATATTGAAAATGTTGTGAAGGAATTGCCACATTTACTTAAAAATATTTCACTAATTATAGTTCGAAGAAAGGATCAATGCAGAAAAAACTATAATTTTATAGTAAAAAAGGCTCATGTGTATAGAGCACTATGATACAAAATAGAGCATGAAAATTTTTACTCCAATGTCATTATCGATGAGAATTCTCTTGACAATGCAGAAGTGAATTCAGATCACAATACATTTAATGATTTGAGAACTATCCATATGGAGTTTAACTTTGATAGAAATGAATTTTTTTTTTTGGGCCCCCTTATGGAGACAAATGAAGGAAACATAATTGAGCACACAACATCAATGAAATCTAAACTACAAAATGCACATAAAGAAATGGAGTTGATTTATGCATGGGTAAACAATCCTCATATATACCCAAAAATGATGTTTGATTGGCCGAAAATTGGTGTGTATCCCATAACTGAATATACTACACCAGGTTTGCTTGACATGGAATTCCAATATTTATTTGTTGATGGAAAATGTGATTGGTTGGAACCACATTTAAGAAGGGTTCATCTACATGCGTTTGTGAAGCATCTCTTTTGGTATAAAGACAATAGATTTGGAAAACATCCAAGGTTTCACTATTATATGATGAATATGATCATGAGGCATCGGGCACATACCTCAACAAAAAAATGTGTTAAAATAAGTCTACTTGAAATCCCAATGACCATACATGAATTATGTGAACATACGGAGAATATGACACAATCCAACCTAGCATATAGATTAATGTGATTTAATACCACTTTAAGGGGAAAAAAGATCCTATTGGACGGACTGTCGAGTAGAACTAATAGACATGCTTCACCAAATTGTAACACCTACAATCTGCTTCACCTTGAGCGTAGCTAACTTGTATTGGCCAGATTTGCATGCATTGATGCCTGAGACATAGCCAACCAATCCAAAAGAAGTATAACTTTGGTGGAAAAAAAATGTAATTGATGACCCACACATCGTTTCCTAGTACATCCACTTATGCCACACTATTTTTAGAAAAGAGTTCTTCCAGAAGGGTATGAATGTTAAGGACTATTGGTGCAAATATGAGTGGCAACATAGAGGATCCACACATGTACATGGTTTTATATGGTTACATGGAGCACCAAATATGGATACAATCGATTGTAATAATGAATATCAAATGAGAAAATTTATAGAATATCTCCATGATTTAGTTCATGCCTACAACCTGCATGAAGATGCACACCACTGTAATATTCTAGTATAATTATGGATTTTTACCAAAACAAATATTCTCTCAAATATATACAATTTATCAAATTTGAAAAAAGAGATTAACTAAAATGACCTTACCAAGTAGGTATAACAAAATTTCTCTCTACACCCATGTTTGCAAAAAACAAGACAATTGGCGGAAACTAATTTTTGGGAAGACTACAAAGAAATTTTGAACACTATACAGAGACACACAATGTGTAAAGAGGGTGCATGTCTATGGAAAAAAAGGAAAATTAGTTTGTAGGTAAATTATTGATTATAGTTTTCTTCCAATTTCTATGTAAATATTTTCTTCCTTTAATATATTGCTCAATTTAATAGAAAAATACCTTTGCAAAACATATAGGGATAATGCATTGTGTCCTCCAAATCAAGAATCTAGAATATATAAAGATTTAGAGAGTGGTGAGATGAAATTTGATGCATTCAAAAATGATGATAGAGTTAATTCATACAATCATTGCATACTACAGTTATGGAGAGCAAATATTGATTGGCAACCTATTATGTCAAAGCATGTTGTAGTAAAATATATTGCAAATTATGCAACGAAGGTAGAAAGAAGCTCTATAACCTACTAGAAAATGTTATTGCAGCTTGTAAATCTACAATATCCTGATGATTTAGTAGCAAAATATTACAAAAGGCTTCTCATTAAAACATTGATAGAAAGAGATATTGGAGCCCAAGAAACAAGCCACATGCTATTGGAACTCCCATTCATAGAGAGTAGTAGAAGGTTTGTGAATTTAAATGTTTCAAAGGAAGTGTTCAAACATGTCAAATTAAATACAGATGATGAGAATGAGAAACATAGCATATGGGTATGTGCATGATCATCATGGAAAAACAGGCCCTTAAGTGGCAAAAAATTCAGAAAAAAAAGAGTTAGGTAACTTGACATAAAAATTTGAATAAGTTTTCTATATTATTTCAAAATTATGTAAGAATAGAATCTATAGAAAAATGAATGTAGTTTCTAAACTACTAGGTTTATTTATAAAACAAGAAAATATATTTGGTGAAAATTTGAAATTTCAATGCAATAGTATTTAAATTGCAAGGAAAAAATAAGAAGTAGGTGTCTATCTAACCACCCTAACTACAATAAAATGATGATATTTTTTTATAATATTTTAGATATAAGTAGAGAACTCATGTTCGGATGTGATGCACATTTTTTTGTAATTTTTTTCTAAGTGAATAATTAATTATGGTTTTTTTATTACAACTTTTAAAAAATATAAAAAACTCGTATGTCTAACCACCTTAACTTGGTCAAAACTTAATGAAATTCAATTTTATTTTATTTTTAATCCTATAGTATGCAAAGCATAGAATGTGACACATGTTTTAGATTCAAAAAATGTGATACCGTTTGAAAGCTATAGATGTTTTTCAATCAGCCTATTAATCAGGACTTTAGTCGTAATTCAAATAGAAAATGAATAATAATAATTTACTAAATTCAAAGTAAAGAATAATTTATATTGGTTGAAATTTGAGAATCTCCTTAAAAAACCCTTTTCGTTTCATCAATTTTGGGTAAAAATAAGTTGTCAACTACATACCCTACACATACCCATCATATCGCCACTTTTTGGCCCATCATGATCTTGCACATACTCATATCATTCATCAATACTTATAGGAATAGGCCCTTATTTAGGGAATCTATTTACCTTATCGATGATACAAAATCATGGTTTTATAACCACAAAAGAAAAGGTCAGAACTTATGGAGTTCAAGGAAAGAAGGAGCTATTGTAAGAGTATTTCCTATGTTTCTAAGAATTCTTGCATGTGACTCAGACAAGTGGATCATTTTTTGCACTTCAAAACTATTGTTGTATAAGCATTTTCGTGAAATACAAAAAAATATTGGTGAAAATGATGAATGAATAATCACAACATTGGATACCTTTAATTACATTCCATGGCACCTAGAAAGAAGAGGGGTTGCTAAGAAATACAAAAAATGATATGAATTCTGAATCTAAAGACAACAACAATGCTCTAAGTACTACCAAAAATTATGAATCAAAAATTCTATCTAGGCTTCATCATCAATAGAGTTTCCAATTTTTAAAAAATAGATATATTGGGAAGAAGAGATTTAGATCAACAAATAGATTGTTGTCATTAATTTCAAGGAGAAAAATACAAAAATTTAGCTACAAATTTCATTACCACTATGAGAAATACAAGTTTCTTGATTTATGATGACATACCTTAATGTGTGGATTATAGAAACCCTAATGAAAAACAAAACAAAGCAAAAAATATTATAATCTCCCACTATCATACATATCATAATGCATCCCCCTTGTATATGATAATACAAGGCACACCAAGAATAGGTAAGTTGTATTTAATTGGTGCTATCAATTAGGCATTGAAAAATGCAACATCTCCAGAACGCTCTCCTTTACTTCTACTTGCACCAATCGAAGTTGTGGAATTCAACATTGGAGTGTTGACAATTCATTCTAAGCTAAGAATACCTATAAAGGATTTCAATGAATTATAGGGAACAAGACTCACAAGTTTTCAAGAGCAGATCTCTCACATTAAATATATATTTATAGATGAAATGAGCTTTCTAGGAGAGAGGTTACTAGAAAATATAGACTCTCGTCTCCGATAAGCATTTCCCACAAGAAGCCTTGAAATTTTCAGAGGTATGCTTAGTGTTTCAATTCTATAATTTATGAATATTCTAGGATCGGTCACACTTTCATCATAATTAAAATACTAATATTATTAGATGTTTCTTTCAAATAGGTTTCCCTATGATATTGGTTGGAGATTTGGGACAATTTCCCCTAGTAAATGATAAACCCCCATACAACAATGCAAGGCATGCAAAGCTACTTTGGAACAACTTCAAAAAATAGTCACTCTAGATCATATTTTCAGACAAGATGAACAAGACATTGAGAAATAAAGGTTTTTTCTCTTCATTCAAACATAAGATATGACAACCCTACAATAGAATACTGGATTTTACTTATGTCTAGATACAATACCAAGATGAGTAGTATAGAAAATGAAGAGTTCAAAGATAGTGATGGAACCCTTTAGAAAATTTATTTGGTTCCATATATACACTTGCAAATACTTAGCTTTGACACTCTTTTAGGTTTAGGTTTATGTTCCTCATCATTGTTTAAGGGTTTTTGTTGCCAAAACCCTTCAAAATTGACTTTTGAGTCTAAACCCTCTTTGGTGTTCTATTTCTACATTGACCTAATACTCTCGATCTTCAGCTGTCTAAGTCTACATTACAATCATTATTTTCATTGGCCCCTTGGGTTTAGGTTTGTTTGTCACCAAATTCCCTTTTCAATGCTTAATTTTTTATATGGTTTAGCTTGAATTTCATATTTAACGCCTTCAATTTTAAGTTTTCTTTCCTAAGGCTCAAATTCCCATTGACCTAGTAGTGGCCCACTTTTATAAGGTAACATTTATGACATGTGCAGATTTTTGTTTTAAAGATGACCTTTCGATTATCACAAGAGAATCTCGACCATTCCCTATGTGCTTTTTTGGCTTTATTATTCAATAAAATAAATAAATGAGCTGGTGAGTGATTGCCATGTTTCATGTCAAATGGTGGGACCAATGCTTCTACAAATTCAGTAGGAGAAGCTTGGAGAAATATCAATGATGGATGTTTCAATATGTGTCTTCATCTAGGTCGTTCCCCATGCACCTGTATATTCTACGCATTAAGGATGATTAGTCACATGGGCTGACAAGCACTGGGCATGTGTAGCCTTTATGTGGTGGGCCTGATATCTTCTTGTGATAAAAAAAAGGAATCTGAAGGAAATGTATAGTGGTTATTGGGTAACGTGGTCAAATATCCATTGTTCCCTGCCACCCTACTGGGTTTTATTTAATATTTATAAAATACCATGGGCTAACAGGAAAGGTGACACCTATTACTTCTTGGAGGGAACTGTCAGGCTTTAGAGATGGCATATGATTTATAAGGATGGGGATCAATGGTTGATGATGGGTGATGTCATTCAATCCTGACCACTCCTTACCATCCCATGAGGGGCCCACTTGCATCCATACTTTCTCAGTGAGCAAGCAGGAAAATGCCACATGGAACATTTCAAGGGCTTTGATGAACTCCAGTGGAGATGGAATGCTACTAAATTTTTCCAAGATTGCACTATTATAAAACTGGATCCATATTAGAATTTATTCTTTTGGCACGTGTTTGGGATTTTGGCCATCAAATCTGTTAGATGTTGGTATATGTGGGAAGGTGAAAATAAAGTGAGGAAAGGTACATGTCGATATTATGATATTGAATCAAAATCACTTTGCGTTGTCCTACTGTGATGAGGTGCAAGTATATTAATTACCACGGGAAAGTGGGTAAATGTGACATGATCAACTTCATTTAAAACTAAGTAGATGATTAAATGTGCTGATAGAGTGGGTGTCTATCTACTTGGGATTTTCTTATTAGGAAAAGGAATTAATCACATACATTTTAAGATTTTTCATAATTCGTTGATTTATCTTGATGTGTAATCAATGATTGAGGTTGGCATGCTTGCATGGCAACCTATTGTCATCTTGCTCACACAATATTTTTCTTGAGAATTAATGGTTGGCACGCTTGGATGGCTCAATATAATGAGGAATCGATGGCCATAATTTTCATTTAGATTTTGCATTCAGAGGTTGAAAATTAAATTAAGTCTGAGAGTAGGTTGGTGAGGAATTTCAAAGATATTGTGACAAACCTTTTCCTAGGTAAGTAGCTACTTCTACTTTCTCTTCTAAGTAATTGTTATAATAGTTTGTGGGGTGGTGAGGGTTTTCTGTAAATTAGCAACCTTCTTGTTCTTGTTCTAGATATTGTGAAAATGAGTAAGTCAGGTGAGTTTGTTAAGCCAACTTGAAGATCCAGGAGATTGAATTTTCTTGAATCCAAGGACAATGCTCCTAAAGATGAAGTTGAATCTAGTGTAGGGGCACCAAGGGTATTGAGCAAGTTTGGATCTTAGAAGTCTTAGATTAGTTTGGTGTTTTGAATAATGTAAAAATGGACCAATTTGTAATGCAATGAGTCATGTGAGTTTGTTTTGGTGTCATTGTGTTAAAGTTGTTAAGTGTAAAGATGAATACCAATGGTTAGTTATAAGTTAGGAGGTAGTTGGTCAGCCTAGGTAGTTGATACATGTGTTTTGAAGATTAAAATATCTCTCTCAAGTTAGGTAGGGGTTGGTGATATTGTATTTGGTAGAAAAGCAATAAAATTTCTTGTTAAGCCTATAATTTCTAAGTTTTCATAAAAAAATCATTGTTTCTTTGATTTGTACAAGGCCGTATAGGTTCTTGTTGCTTCAGAAGTGGTAAAATCTTGTGGAAGAATGTGATAGCTTTAATTTGAATCTATTTTGGAGGTTTCTCAATTAATTTAAGGAGTTATATTGCAAAATTTCTGAGGACGGGTTTGTAAGTGTTGTATTAAGGGTTTTGAGGGTATAAAATGGTTGATTGACTCATTCCACCAACTATATTAGGTTGTAACTTAGTGGAATGAGTCTTATATGGGATGAGTAGGTGTTTCCAAGAGATTTAGGGGAAAGTGAGGCCTAGATAATGGTTTTGTTTGATGCCCCAAATGATATTTTTGAGTGTTTTCAAATGAAAATGAGTGGTTAGAGTGGGTAACTTGTAGAAAAATATGAGGGAAGAAATTTTTTATGATATTTTTAGTTTCTATAGACACTTTTAAGGTTGATTGAGGCTTTGGTTGGCTATGGGAAAGTCTGGGTTATGGTTTTTTCAATAAACCCTTGTGAAATTTGGGAAAATTGAGGGTTTTGGGGTTAGTGGTGTTACAAGGATTATCACACAATAAAAGTGGTGGATTTTATGGTTTGGAAGTCTATTTAATGCTTTCCAATGGTTTTTTTCATGTGGAGGGAAGAATAAAGAGGGGTTTCTTTGGAAAATAGGCCTAATTGGCCAAGTTGAATGGTGTAGTTTGCTTGATTTGAGAGGGTTGGTCCAAAAGAGTATTATGGAGTTTTGATTTATGTTAAAGAATTCTTAAATGGGTGTTTGAAATGGTCAAAATTTGGGAAGGTTGTTAAGAAAATATAAAAGTTATGGCTAACAAATTAGGTATGCTGACCTACCAAAGAGACTAGGTGAAATTTTGGATACAAGAAAAGATTGAGTTTAGGGTAAGAAAAGTGGTTGAAATATCATTGAATTGAGTAAGTGAGTTTATTTTATCCTTTTTTGACATGAGAAACATAGGGAGCTCTTGAAACACAAAATGGTAGAAGCACGCACAATAAATTTAAGAAATATGGTGTAAGGAGTAATTACCACCTTAGAAGCTGAACTATTTCAGAAGAATTCATCAAGTTTAAGGGGAAGAAGTTGGTTGAGTATGAAAAGAAGGAAAATAAAAGATGCAAGTACCGTAAATATTACCTACGGAGACATAACTCTCTTGTTGAGGTTTTTGATAGCCCTTCAGATAGTGGAGGTGACACTGATCCAGAGTGTGGCCATTACCCCCTTTCCCTGGTGCCTTCTAAAGATTTTGATGAGGAAGCGGTGATGGTTCCTCCATTTTCATCACAAACAGGGTGTTGGCAAGCATACTCTGATGATGATGAGTCAAAGGAGTGTCTTTGCCCCATTTTTTTTTATGACACCATAGCAACTACATCAGGATCATCCTCTTCAACATGTTTGTGTTTTCTTGTTGTTAGTGTTGAGGTGGAAATATTTTGGGCTAGTGTGTTGGAGAAGTGCTAGACTTCCTAACTTTGTTGGCAGGTATGCGTTTTCTAGGTGGTATACAAAATTTTTGTGCTAGCTATGAATGGAGAATCTTCTTTCGTCAACAAGGACAAGATGATTCATTGCTACTGTAGTAAAAAAGTATGCCTTTTGGAAGGCTGGCTAGTCTTCATTCAACTGATGTGGAGTTTTGTCTTTTATTCTTCCATACTCTGCAATGATTACATATAACTAACTAGGAATGTCTCAAAATCTGGTGTAAATGATCTTCAAATGAAATGAAATGTAACTGTAATTCAACCTAATGCTTGTTGCTCCCTTGTTCTATAAAAGGGATTTTAGGGCTCATTACGAAGAAGTCAAATTTTGGGTCTCAAAATGGTCTAGGTGAAAAGATAAATTCAGGAAGGAGCATACTGTAGAAAATTTCAATGAATAGAACAATAAATTGTCATTTTTATGTGTCATTTATGTAAGAATCTTAAATTAGTTTTATAGAAGCTACAGATATAAAGGAAAATTTAACTCTCCTATGTAATTCCTTGCAAATTATAAATGAAAATGATCAATGATCTCTTTGTTTGTTTCTAGTTTTTTTATTTGAATGCGTGGATTTCTTTTGGCTTTAATTCAAAGAATTTATTAAATGCTTAAATAAAGTCACAATTTTGTGAGTAATTAGTACTAGATTTGGTAAGAAGTAGTCTTCTAGATATAGTGACTTGAATACTACAAAGTAGTATAACAATAGTCCATCAATGTATGAATGAAATGGTTGATATATTACTGGTTGTTGCATATTCAACTCCATTATCCCAATTGATGAATCACTATTCTATTTTATAGGAAATATTGGAAGTAAATGAACTAGTGATACACCTATCTATGGATTTAAAATGAGAACAAAATTCATTAAAAATATTTCAATTGTGAAGTATGAGTTTGAAGTATTCCTTGATTTCTAGCAAATAAGTAATAATTTACCCAAAGGTCTGCCAAATCTTCAGTGAATTGCGTATATCTACAATTAATAGGAATAGATCTATGTATAAATGTGTTATCAATAGAAAAACATCACCTAAGCACAATAAGAAAAACCCTCCTAGGTTTCATAGAACCTAAATAGTAGGAGTGAAGGTCTAAGAATCCTTTACTTGTTTGTTGGCCACTAGATTTGAAGGTTCTTAAGCATAAGGGTTGGCTACCCTTTAGTGAACTTTGAGCTTCTGCTGGAAAAAACACTAGCAAAATGGCAACTTTGCTAAGTAAGAATTTGAGAAAATTTTGGTAGATCATCTTTCCTTAAAGAGTCATTGAAGTTTCAAATCAATTTGTAATTGTAGATTGCCAATTGTGAAATCTTAGTTTCCCATCCGAGTCACCATCAGAATGGCGACTCTGTTGGGGAACATTAGAAGAGTATCCATTTGCATAGAGTCAAGGATTTGGTAAATTTGAACATTGGTTCAAACATTGAGAATTTTTTAAACCTGGAAGTGGTTTTGTTGTAGAAATTTCAAAGGATTTATGTGTAGTTGTGCTGGTGAAAAGAAATCAAAAGGAAAATAATATTTGAAGGAGCTTCATATTGCTTGAATTTTAGTCCTCTATAAAGAGAGGTGGTGGCACTCTCTAAGGAACCTATTGAAGATATGAAGAATGTTTCAGATCTACAATATTTACAGTTAGGAAGAAAAATTTGTATCAACTACAACATATCTAGGTATTTTTCATTTTTGGTTTACACGAAAGATAAATCTATGTATAAAAACCATAGTTGAAAGTCTTGAATTTTTTTTCCCTATTGAATTATTTAGCACTAAGGAAGGGAGATAGTAGTGACAGGCTTGCATACTTATGTATTACTGGATTGAAGCATCTATTATGAAGTGAGGTATGAAATATCCTTGAAGAAACTCATCTAGAGGGTCCTAACCAAGTTGAGATAGAAATATGCATTGTAAAAGCTTAAGATTATGTTGTAAGAGAAGGTTGGAGTACCCTATGTAACTACAATGTTGATATGAAAAAGATTTACAGAGGTGTAAGAAAATGTATCATCAATATATGCATCCTTGTATGGTTCATAGTGAAACAATGATTTGTGATCATCACCAGCTAGGTTTTAAAAGAAGTTTCAACACTAAAAGGAACAAAGCCATCAATTTTAGTGGAATTAATGGTTACCCAAATATTATTCCACCCGACATCATAGATAAGATACCAAAATTTAGGGGAATGAAGAGTGAGTCAACTAATAGGCATCTGCAAGAATTCAATAATCTAATGGATGATTATGATGTTGAACATAAGGATGTGATCATGAGGTTGTTTGTTCAGTTTTTGAAAGGAGATTCAAGAGATTGGTTCTCTGATTTACCAACATGCTCTATCCATTCTTGGAGTTAGTTTAAAGTAGTGATCACGGAGCAATTTGTTGAAAGAATCAATGCTAGTTCTTTGCTCAATAAATTTATGAGCATTGAGAAAGAAAAGGATGAGCCGGATCTAGTATTTAACTAGGTATTTGCTAAAATGTTTAGGGATATTCCTAAGGTTTTGAGATTAAGTGATGTAGTTTGTTTGGTTGTTTATTTGAGATATTTTGATAATGAGATGAGCTATCTATTGAGAGATAAGGATCCTAAGACCTTGCATTGGGCTTATGGGATAGCTATGAATATTGAAAAAAACTAGAAATATGGAATACAAAGTAATTATTTTTCTACAAGTGTTTGCTACCATGAGACACCAAATGTTGATGAAAGGTGTAAGTCAGAAGTTGAAAATGAATGTCAAAGAACTTACACCCCTATTGTCCTAGCTTACACATCATTCCATAATGTTGATCACATAGAGCCCCAAACAAATTTTCAAGAAGCTGCATGCATTTGTGATCTAATGGTCTCTGTTCAAGCCCTCTCTCGCATAAGGAAACACGAAGGAGAATCATCATATGATCTCTATGCAATATTTATGGATAATCTCACTGCAATTCCTGAGTGTGACATACCTAAAGATTCAATATGCATTTATTTATTTTATGAGTCTTATGAACTAGGTTTGAGTGCTCTACCAAAGGAACTGAAGCCTGTTAGGCTTGACCAAGTGTGTGAATGCATTTCTTGTTTTAAAAAAATTAGAGATGATCATCAAAAGGGTATTATGTTTTCAATCTACAATGATAATAATGTTGCTGCCCCATATGAATCAAGCAATGAGGTATCATATGAGGAAGAAGGGAGTGAAGCAAAGGTTAAAAATGAATAATTCAATGGAGGAAATGAAATTTGTTGTTTCAACTCCTTTGAAGAGTCCACTACCTATGCTGCTATGGAAGATATAACACTATACAACCAATTTGAATATTCTAAACATAGTGTTAGTCTTGATGAGTCCTCTCATTGTAGTAATGATGATGGCATTGAATATGATCATTCCTCTATTGATCATGATTATCCTCATAAATATGAGATAGCATATTTTGCTACAAATGAGAAATATGTTGATAATGATGGGAACATATTTTTTTAAAGAAGGAACAACTTTCTTCCTATGAAGAGTTTTCAGAATGTGAGTCGAAGATGTTAACCATTGATGATGTGAATGAAATTGAAAATCTATCTCTAAGCTCTTCTAGTGATTGTAATGATTTTGAATACAGTGATGATATGGAACATTTAGATCTTCATGTTATGGAGGTGGAAGATTTTATGACCACAATGAATGTAATGGAAAATTCTTTATTCAATGAGCCTCCATCTTCACTAGAAATGAGAAATGATGATCCTTATTAGTGTAGAGATAATCAACTCATTGTTGAGAACTTTGATTATGCATTTGATACAAGGTTAGAATATGGCCTTGAGAAAACATAGCAACATATTGGTAAGATCCATGAGGGAAATTCCTATGAATATTTTACTTTGATATAGATGTTGTAGATAAGGTTGAGTATCATGATTCTAGCTACTTGGAAGAGTATGAACACTTTCAGTTTCTAGTACACATGGAAGGTATTTGATGGAGAATTACAATAAGGTGAAGATCATGGAATGTTATTTTCAATATGGACATGTTTCATGTGATGAATATAACACACATGTGTCCTGTGATGATGAGAATTTTCTATTTATGTTTGATTATATAATACAAAATGACAAAGATTACACTAGAAACAACATGCTTAGAAAATTTGTGGAAGATGTTAGTGGCAATGTTTGTAATTAGGTAGTTTTTAGTGGTGAGAATATATTTTTGCTTTCTAGAGGAAGGCTATACTCATTGTCGTGGCATGGAAAAGGTAAATGTGGGTTGAGGGAGATCATTTCCTTCAACAAATTATTTTTTGATAGGGGTAACAATTAGCCCTAAGTTTAGTGGCCTGGGGCCACTAAATAAAATTGAAGTTGACTAAAATTGTAGGGTAAATATTGAAAACTTGCACCTCATGGGAGGGCTTTATAAAAGATGGAGATTGAATCTCCTAGTTTAGGCCTTTGTGGCCTATGTAAAAAACTATGCATATGTTGGTTGATTTGGTTTGGTCTTCTTACCCAGTCTAGGTAGGTCCTAGTTTTGTTTTCTTTGCTTGGTCTACTTCACCTGAAATTCTTGGATCTCACAATTCCTACAAGAGGCATGTGTCCCCAATAGAAGCCATTGATAGAACCCTTTAGAAAATTTCTTTGATTCCATGTATACACTTGTAAATACTTGAATTTGACCCTCTTTTAGGTTTAGGGTTATGTTCCTCATCATTTTTTTAGGGTTTGTGTTTCCAAAACCCTTCAAAATTAACTTTCGAGTCTAAACACCCTTGGGCATTCTATTTCTCCATTGACTTGATACTCTCAATCTCTAATTTTCTAAGTCACCACTTATGCCATTTGAAGATTCATTATGTTCACCAGCCCCCTGGGTTTAGGTTTGTTGTCACCAAATTCCCTTTTTAGCACGTACCTTTTCTTATGGTTAGTCTTGAATTTAATATTTAATGCCTTTAGTTTTATGATATTTCACCTAAAGGTCAAATACCCATTTACCTAGTAGTGGCCCCCTTTTATAAGGTAATATTGGCGGCATGTGCAAATTTTGGTTTTAAAGATGACCGTTAGATCATCGCAAGAGAATCTTGACCATTCCCTGCACGCTCGTTTGGTTTTATTATTCATTAAAATAAGTGAATAGTATAGCATCTAGTTGCCATTTGAAATTTCAAATGGTGGGTCCAATGGTTCCACAAGGTCAGTAGGTGAAGCTTGGAGAGAGATCAGCGATAGATTTTTTGACATGTATATTCATCTGGGTTGTTCCTTGTGCACCCGTTCATTATACACATTAAGGATGATTAGTCATAGGGTCTGGCAAGAACTTGACACATGTATCCTTTGTGGTGGGCTGGATATCATCTTGTGATTGACAAAAGGAATCTAAAGGAGATCTATGGTCGTTGTTGGGTGATGTGGTCAAATCTCCACTATTCCTCGCCAGCCCGCTGGGTTTTATTTAATATTTATAAAATGTCATGGGTTGGAGGGAAATTTGACATCTGTTACTTCTTGGAGGGACCTCTAGGCTTTGGAGACAACATATGATTTATAAGGATGGAGATCAATAATCGATCACGGGTGATGTGGGTCAATCTTGAGCACTCCTCGTCATCCTGTGAGGGGCCCACTTGTATCCTTAGTTTCTCAATGAGCAAGTGGTCGACTACCACACAAAACATTTCAAGGGCTCTGATGAACTCTAGTGGAGATGGAATGCTACTAAATTTGGCCAATATGGAACTATGATAAAATGGTGCCATATTAAAAATTATTCTTTTGGCACGTGTTGGGGATTTCAGCCATCAAATTTGTTAGATGTTGGTATATTCGGGAAGGAACAAATAAAGTGAGTTAGGGTATGGGCTGATATTCTGAGATTGAATCAAAATCATGCCCCACTGTCCTACTATGATGAGGTGCAAGTATATTAATTGCCACGAGTGACCAGATAAATGTGACACAACCAACTTCATTTAAAACTAAGTATATGATTAAATGTGCTAATAGAGTGGGTGTCTATCCACTTTGGCATTTCTGATTAGGAAAAATTATTAATCACATAAATTTTAAGCTTTTTCATAATTAGTTGATTTATCTTGATTTGTGATCAATGGCCGAGGTTCAAAAATCAAGCAACCTATTATCAACTTGCTCACACAAGTTTTTCCTTAAGAATCAATGGTTAACACACTTGCATGGCTTAATATATTGAGGAATCAATGGCCATATTTTTCATTTATATTTTGCATTCAAAGGTTGAAAATTAAGTTAAGTCTAAGAGTAGTTTGGTGAGGAATTTTAGAAATATTTTGACAAACCTTTTCTTGGGTAAGTAGCTACTTGTACTTGTTCTTATCATTTATTTTTATAAGAGTTTGTTGGGTGGATAGGGGTTTCTGCAAATTAGGAATCTTCTTTTTCTTGTTCTAGTTATTTTGAAAATGAGTAAGTCAAGCGAGTTTGTTAAGCTAGTTCAATGGTCCAAGAGACTGAATTTTCTTGACTCCAAGGACAATGCTCCTAAAGATGAACTTGAAACATAGGGAGCTCCTAAGGCACCAAAGGGTAGAAGGACACATAGGAAATTTAAGAAATATGGTGTGAGAAGAAATTACCCCTTGAGAAGCAAGTATCGTAAAGCTTACCTAGGGAGACATAATTCTCTTGTTGAGGTTTTTGATAGCCCTCCATATAGTGGAGGTGACACTGATCCAAAGTGTGGCCATTATCCCTTTTCATGGTGCCTTTTAAGGATTCTAATGAGGAAGCGGTGATGGTTCCTCCATTTTCATCATGAACAGGCCATTGGCGAGCATACTTTGATGACGATGACTAAGAGTAGTGTCTTTGCCCCATTTTTTTTTTATCACACCAAAGCCACCACATCAGGATCATCCTCTTCAACATGTTTTTGGTTTCTTTCTTTTAGTTTTGATGTGGATATCTTTTGGGCTAGTGTGTTGGAGAAGTTCCAGACTTCCTAACTTTGATGATAGGTATGCTTTTTCCAGGTGGTATACAATTTTTTTTGTTGGCTATGAATGGAGAATATTCTTTGGTCAACAAGGACAAGGTGATTCAATGCTACTGTATAGTAACAAAATATGCCTTTTGGAAGGCTAGTTGGTCTTCATTCAATTAATTTGGAGTTTTCTCTTTTATTCTTCCATACTCTGCAATGATTGCATATAACTAACTAGGGAATGTCTCAAACTCTGGTGTAAATGATCTTCAAATGAAATGAAATGTAACTATAATTGAGCCTGATGATTGTTGCTCCCTTTTTCTATTAAAGAAATTTCAAGGCTCATTATAAAGAAGTCAAATTTTAGGTCTCAAAATGGTCTAGGTGAAAAGCTAAGTTCAAGAAGGAGCATACTGTAGAAAATTTCAATGAATAGAATAGTAAATTTTCTTGGTTATTAGTCATGTATGTATGAATCTTAAATTATTTTTATAGAAGCTACAAATATAAAGGAAATTTTTAACTCTTGAGCATGTACTCTCTTATGTAATTCCTTGCAAATTATAAATGAAAATGATCAATGATATTTTTTTCTCTGCAATTTTTTTAATTAGATGTGTGGATTTGTTTCGGCTTCAATTCAAAGAATTGATTAAATGCTTAAGTAAATTCACAAGTCTATGAATGACAAGTACAATATTTGTAATTAATGTTCTAGATATATAGTGAGTTGAATACTACAAAGTAGTATAACAATAGTCCATCAATGTCTGAATTAAATTGTTGATATATTACTAGTTGTTGCAAAATCAACTCTATTATCCCAATTGATGAAGTTTTGGTCTATTTTTTAGGAAATCTTGCAAGTAAATGAACTAGTGATATGCATAGCTATGGATTTAAAATGAGAGAAAAATTCATTAAAAATATTTCAATTGTGAAGTATTAGTTTGAAGCATTCCCTAATTTCTAGCAAATAAGTAATAACTTACCCAAAGTTCTGCCAAATCTTTAGTGAAATACGTTTATTTGGAACTAATAGGAATCACCTAAGCACAATAAGGAACAACCTCCTAGGTTTCACTAAACCTAAAGAGTAGGAGTGAAAGTATCATAATCCTTTACTTGTTTGTTGGCCACTAGCTTTGAAGGTTCTTAAGCATAAGGGTTGGCTACCCTTTAATGAACTTCAAGGTTCTACTAGAAAAAGCACCAACAAATAGTGTTCATTTATTTTTTACAAATGATAATGTGCATAGCCATAACAAGAGAAAACTGTATTTGAACTATCAAATCCTATTGCACAAAGCATTTTTGTAAAAACATCACTTACTTCTATAGAAAGGGATCGAAATGATGAGTTGGAGATAGAATTATTACCCAGCAACAATGAAAGGGTGATGCTAACTTCAAACTTATGGATAGAATCAACTCTTTTCATTGAAGCCCTAGAATATATTCAAAGTGTTGTCTACCCCTGGAAGTGCACAACCTCAACCACCATCGTATGTACTTGTAAATTTTGGTAGTTACTTTGGAATTCCATTTAATGATCACCACCCCCAAATGGTTCCCATTACAACAATTGATTGGGGTACCATGAAACAAATACCTTTGATATTTGCTTGGGATCTAACAATGCACAAATCATAGGGACTAACACTGCAAATGGATACAATTAATATGGGCAACATTGAAAGAAGTGGTCTCGCATTTGTGGAAATATCACATGTCAAAGCTATGAAAGGACTAAGAATTATGCCACCCTTCACATATAATAGATATGAAAAAATGAAAAAAGTAAAATAGGCGCCCAAAAGAAAGGCAGCGGAAAATAGGCTAAAATCCCTAAAAATTATTTGATGTAATAAATATATTGTTAATATAATGATGCAAACATATCCTCTATACACAAGTTCATCTCATTGTCCTTTCTTAACTTTATAGGGAAGTGTATGTGTAATAGGGGAAAATAAACAATATTAAAGAACATAACAAATAGTAAC
This sequence comes from Sequoia sempervirens, assembly GCA_007258455.2. Taxonomy (NCBI): domain Eukaryota; kingdom Viridiplantae; phylum Streptophyta; class Pinopsida; order Cupressales; family Cupressaceae; genus Sequoia; species Sequoia sempervirens. The sequence goes on from VDFB02323509.1 coordinate 88,396, forward strand.
AACCACAAATTTCCAATATTATTCTAAAGATCCCAAATCAATAATGAAGTGCATATGCAATAAAGGAATTCAATAAATATAAAGAATCATATCACCCAAATTCCATACTTTCTTGACTCATCTTTATTATTCTTCTCAACTTTGTTTTAAATCACTTCAATTTCCTTCAGATCATGAGTATGCAATATTCGCTTGTATGTATTTTCACAAAAAAACTTTGAAGGTTGTGGTTATTGAAAACAAAGTTGAAAAGCTTCTTTTATAGAAGTCTGATAGATTTTATGGTTGAGATTGATTTGAATTCAAACAGTCTAGATCATGTTTGAGGACCTGATTGCATGCTTTGATTGAATAGTTAAGTGATTTGATCAATTCATTCAAAGAGGTGTAATTGTGAGAGTCTATGAGTCATGAGGAGGTGACATTTCAATTAGGCGAGTGAATTGAAAGAGTGTTATTTAGAAAGATGTGACAAATCAATTGAATGAGTGAACAAAAAGAGAGAATTATGCATGAGATATTTTCTTGAAGATGTAAGAGACGTGCTCAAATAAAAGAATTAATTATTAAATTAATTCATTTCTTTAGTTGAAAAAAGTGTGTGCACGTGATTAAATAGTTGAGTGAACTATTTAATTTATAAAAGCTCACTTTAGATGAGAGGATATAATTATTTAATTAAACAAATAGTCATTTATTTAATTAAATGTGGGAGAAAATGATTTAATTTGAATGAATTAATCAAATAAATTTATAAAACTTATTTAATTAATTAGAAGAATAGATTAGATTAATTAGATAGTGTGTAATTAAATAAACTTATAAAAATTATTTAATTAACTAAAAGAGAAGATATTAGAATTAAATGATGTAATGAAATAAATTAATGTAACTTATTTAATTAATCAAAAAAATAGATTAGAATTACTTAGTGACATAATTAAAGTAAATTAATGTAATTTACATAATTAATCAATTTTATAAGAATAATAAAATGAATTAATTAAACGGTTAAGACTATTTAATAAATTACATGAATTTGAATGTTAAGTTATAATTAAATGAATAAGATCATTTAATCATCTTATAAGTATATTGAATAAATGATGAAAAATGTAGTCATAGGACAGCCATTTTTCAGTGTCTATAGTTTTCCCGTCTTTGAAATAATTCCATTTCGGCATTTGTGTCAAAGAATTTTGAATAACATGCCCTAAGCATGCCTTGAATTCAAATAGGTAAGGGTATGCCCCTTGGGAAAAATGACAAATTTTTGAAAAACTCAAAAAAATCTAGAAATTGTCCTGATTAGGTAATTGGATAGCGAGAACTTCAACGGTGGTGAACGAAATCAATTTTGGTGAGGTTTCGTAAGTGAAAGGGTCATTGGAAGTGTCCAAATAGTCTGTCCAGTACATTATTCTTCAAATAAAACCCTAAAAACCCCTAGGCATAAATAGGAATTGGGTAAAAATGAATTCATTTTCATCCTTGGAGTTTGAAAGCTTGTGATTTTTGTCTAGAGGTATCCAACAAAATGTCTCCTATTCCCTACACCAAGCATTGCAGATATCATATCTGGACATTCCAATGACTGACTAGCACAGGACCCTGAGTATGTACCCCTTTTATGAATTTTGAATTTTAAATTTTCAGACTTTTCTAGGATGTTGAACTTTAATTTTAACATGCATCACTATTTGTGCACTACAAATGCATTCATATGCAACTCATCGATCTGCGATACAACACATTTGTGGAAACATGTGGGGGATGGTTTGTGTTTTTGTTCAGATCAACACATTTGAATTATTTTCAATTATATTTGTTATAGTGAATCACATATGCTAATGGGTATGATGCATTTGTAATATGTACCACATTTGCAATTATGCACCACATTGTTGGAATAATATGTCACATTTGTAGAATAGTGTGATGCATATGTATTTGTGTGACACATTTTCCAAATAAAATGATGCATTTTCCTATCAAATATTTTTAACTTTTTTTATATAAAAAATGGCTTCATGTTTTTGATGCAAGGTATTTGTTATGCATTTACTGGTTGTTTTGGATCCGATATACACTCGGGAGTCAAGGCCAACCACTTATGAGTTGTAGGACCAATTGAATAGTGCAGAGAGATGTTTGATATGGTTTCCTAGATTACGCCATGATACATTCATTCCCAGCATTCGGGAAAACTGAGGGATGCTTACTACACTGGCTCAGTGATGGCACTCAAAGACTTCATCTTTCCACTTGCCCACAGGAGAGGTGATAGTTACATTAAAGGATGTTTACAAGATACTTAGATTGTTGATTAGGGGTTAGAGGGTTAAGTATGATACCGAGAGGGGTTCTAGTAATATCACCCGTTATTATGTGTATGATGATGTTAGACATCTTGCTATTGAGCACTATGAGATCATATGGCATGTACTTGAGGATATATATGAGTTGATTGATTTTTTTTGTGTACTCTGATTGTTGGATTTGTACTACTAGACCATCAAGAGCATGGGTTTCCTATGGGTTGGGGCAAGATGTTAGTGGGGCTATTTGAGAGGTAGGTTTTTTATGCATGGGGCCCATATCTACTCGCGATGTTTTACTTCCATTTGCATGATATAGCTTGCAGGGAGGTGTAGTCCATGAGCTATGGGACTATACTATTGATGATTTTGGCATTGGAGAACACTATTTTTTTCCATCTGATAGTTTTTGAATGAGATACATGATTGATCTTTGTATGTATTTTGGTATGCTAGGACTATTACATAGATGCATGTGGGAGAAACTGGATATTGGAGGCATGCAATTAATACACATGTATAGTTTATTTGGAGGCCATGATACATGGAATATGCACAGTGGTCAGATGAGGATACACACTTTCCTTTTTGTTGACAGATAGAATATCTAATTAGGAGGATTGTTGCCACTATTCACATCATTGAGAGACACCTACCTAGTAGAGTTCTATGACAATTTGGTGAGGTTCAAGATGAGTTTCGTGGGGGAGCTGAGTTGACTAGATCTTCCAAGGAGGTTCCTATATGGGGTCCCTAGATTACTGAAGTGAAAGTGGAGGCATAAGTTGATGCACTACAACTAGTGTAGTGGGGATGGGGAGGTGGTCCCGTAGATGCTAGTATGAGAGTAGCTTATGATACCTGGTGGGACGAGCATAGACCTATGTGATACATAGATACTGATAAGCTAGTGCCTATAGAGTGTTGAGGTATAGGCCCATGGGGTCGATGTGGTGGTAGGGGAGCTGGTTGTGGTGGTCGAGGTGGTAGAGGTGGCAGTGATAATGGGAGAGGAGGAGGTGGGAGGGTGGTCAATGAGGTAGAAGAGGTCATAGATTTTTCACCCATCCGTGAGGGTGACAGGGAGGGAGAGGACATAGCCATGGTCAAGACAAGTGGAGAGGAGGAGGTCATTATAGAGGAGGTAGTTGGGGAGGGGGCCATTGTAGAGGAGGCCAAGTTAGATGGACTTCATCTATTATGGGTAGGATACCAGGATGTCAATTATTTCCCAGAGGAGGAGATGGGAGATCATGAGAGAGAGCTTTGAGATTGGATTTTTGAGTTGTGGGATGTACATGATGGGGAGAGGCCACAATGGGAGGAGAGTCCCATAGATTAGTGGATGGCTAATTTGTAGGCGAGGGTAGAGTCCTTGGAGGAGTAGGTTAGAGTTGTTTCTATGGAGAGAGATGAGATGCATCTAGAGATTGAAAATTCCTACCTAGAGAGAGACCAGGGGGTGGCGTGGAGGTAGGAGACAAAGTAGAGATTTGTGAAGTTCACCACTCTTTGCATTGGACTAGTTGTGCCTATGGCTTGATAGTTGGTCACAACTGGCGATCGAGAGTGATACTACAAGAATTTATATGAGCATGAGGTAGCTCCTGAGAGATGGGCTCCCAGTGCTTCTCAAGCACTTAGTAGTAGATCACACAATTGGTTGTCCCACAATAAATCTCAGAGTAGTGGTGGTGTCATAGGCCCTCACAGGTCGGGACCTTATGATAGCCCCCCCTCTGCACAATGATCGTTGGGCCCTCCTTGTTAGTCACCTCCTCATTCCTCGCATCAAAGTAGTGGGAATTCCACATATAGATATGTTTTATATATTTGTAGACACTATATTATGATTATATAGCCTACGAGCTCCATTTTTGATATATACCATGGATATTATTTTGTGACAATTTTTTATATATCTATGAGATGCATTTCTTTTGGTGGCGATTATATGAAGTGATTATTCATGTGATGATGATGATTATTTTATGATTCCTACTTATGTCATGATGATGATGTATTTTTTTAAATATGATTGATGCACTTGATTTATGATGTAGTCAATGCATATGAGTTATGATAAATAGTCATTGTATATGTTGTGTTATCTATATATTGATCATGTTATGAAAATGTTAATGATAATGATTTGATGTTTTAATTTACTTATGAAAAATGGATATGGATGTAAAATTTATGCTACTTTGATATTGTGATGAATGAAGGTGATTTTTGTGTATCATAGTACACTATCCCGATGTGATGGAAGAAGGTGTTAGCAGTAAGATGGTTTATGTTAGTTTGAAAGATAGATATGTCATCACTTTGTTGTCATTATATTAAGCCTTTGCACTTTAATTATCGTTGGGTATTAAAATGATACAAATGGATAACAAACACCATGATATGAGATAAACCAAGGTGTGCAAGGTCATCCACTTGTGAGAAAATATAGTCACAAACAAGAAATGTCCCTACCTCATACTAAAGGTTGAGTTACCCTTGTCTTTTTTCCAAGAAAAATCTGCAAACAATAGTCACGGAAAACAAGTCATGAAATGTTATTTCTCCTCTAAATCCTATTTCCACGATGTCCTTGATGTGGCTAGTGATATGACAACTTTGAAAAGATAAAAAATTCATCATGGTATGTTGTTGGTCCTCTAAATCCTATTGCTAGGACATCCTTGAGGTGGCTAGTGACATGAAAATTTCAAAAAGATAAGATGATCATCATGATATGTCATTGCTCCTATAAATCCCATTTCTAGGACATCCTTGAGGTGGCTAGTAAAATGACAATTTCAAAAAGATAAGATGATCATCATGATATGTCATTGCTCCTATAAATCCTATTTCTAGGACATCCTTGAGGTGGCTAGTAAAATAAAAAATTTCAAAAATATAAGATTATCATCATGATACATCATTGCTCCTCTAAACCCCTTTTCCAGGACATCCTTGAGGTGGCTAGTAACATGAAAATTTCAAAAGAAAGATATGGCTAAGTAACATTGTTGCTTCTCTAAATCCATTATGGGATATCATCGAGATAGCTAGTCACATAGTCATGTCAAAAAGATAAGACAATCAGTCAAAAAGAAAGATATGCCCCAGTAACATTGCTAGTTCTCTAAATATGTGATAGGACATCATTGAGATAGCTAGTCTTGTGGTCATATAAAATTACTGGAAAATAAATGAAAAATGCTTGTCAATAAATGTGCATTAGATCTTTTTTTGTTTTCCAAGGTTGACTTGCTCATGACAAGATTGACTGGTGATTCTTTAGGAAGGACACATCCTAAAGAAGATTGAAATATTGAATTTGATTATTGCCAAGGTTGAGATTCAGGAAGGACACATCCTGAATAGATGACATGATAGGGTCTAACATTGAGGACACATCTTGAAGACCCGTAGTTCACATGAAAGAGTTTGACATCAAGAAGGACACATCTTGAAGACTCTTAAGTGATTTGAATAGATAGATTTGATGTTGATTCAAAAAATACATATATCATGAATAAATTGTTTTACAGAGAAGAGTCTGGTGTCAAGAAGGACACATCTTGAAGACTGTTAAATGATTGATTTAATTGATTTGATGTTGATTTAGGAAAGAAATATCTTGAATGAATTTTTTGATAGAAAAGAGTCTAACGTCAAGAAGGACACATCTTGAAGAATCTTAAATGACTTATTTGATTGATTTGATGTTGATTCAGGAAATACATATCCTAAATGAATTGTTTTACAAAAAAGAGTATGACATCAAGAAGGACACATCTTGAAGACTCTTAAATGAATGATTTGATTGATTTGATGTTGATTTAGGAAAGGAATATCTTGAATGAATTGTTTGAAAAAAAAGAGTTTGACATCAAGGACACATGATGAAGAATCTTAAATGATTGATTTGATTGATTTAGTGTTGGTATGGATTGGTTTTATTATGTTTCATTTTTGACCTTGTGTTCATGTCATTCATTGTATGACCATTTGATATGACCAGCATGACAAAACCCTAAGAGGACTAACATCTAATACCTCAGGGGTTGTTAAGCCTTTCGTACATTGTACACACAAAGGCCATGTAGTTTTACTAGACTCCGACTAACAAGACTGGCTAAAAAAGATTTGTTTATTTTGAAGATATTTGACATGTGTGGTAGTGAATGTGATGATCCCTAATGGACTGACCTAGTGTGGCCTTGAGGGCTCATTGATTGATGGCCTTTCCTATGTTATACATGCATAGACCTCATGGTTCGAAATGACCAATGACTTTTTCTTATTAACCAAGGATCAAGAATCATAATTTTATATTGAAAAACCTAGAAGGACTGACTTAATGCCTTAGGGGGGCATCTACATATGGAATTTCCTACTATTGGAAAAACAAGGAAAGAGAACTGAGAGTGGGCGTTGAATTAGTTGTCACAAAATATTTAAACTTTTCAAACTTAACTTAATCTCAGATCTTATGAATGAACAATAAACCACAAACAATTAGCACATTAGAAACAAAAACAACACAAATATTTTTTTATGTGGGAACCCTGTGAGGTGAAAAAACACAATGGATGTCACTCCACAATATTATACCCTATATTAAAATTATAATGAAGAATAATGTGAGTGCACATGGACTTAGGCACACTGCCTAGATCTCACTGCTCAAGTACAAGAGGGCTCATTGCCCAAAGAAGACACACTTTCTTATAGAAATTCAGATTAGATCCATAGGGTATGAATTGAGAAAATAGTTTATACAAAAGCCTGATTATAGTTTCAGTTAAGCACATAAAGACTCCTTCACACTTGGCTCAAACTTCTTCACACTCTGCTTTGTAATTGAATGATTAAATCATTATTCACACACTTTCTCTTCCTCTGGCACTTCTTCTCTCTATAGATTCACACAAACAACCACTCTTATATATCCACAACATCGAATTACATCAACAACTTCTTCATCTAGAATAAAATATAAAACATATACACAATGTCAGCCCAAATTTACAAGTAAAATTTGAATGTGAATCAAACAGCATCAGCCACAACATAATGAAGAATTAAAACAATATCCTTGAAAATTCCAAACATTCAAATTTTAATATCCAAGGATCCATAATACATTACAACCACCATATCGGCCAAGAACATAAAATCCTAAACACACAAGAGAAAAATCACTAACCATAAGCACACTGATCAACACGAATGTGCAACAAAGATTGAGCATGAACTAGAAAAATCCACAAGCATCACGAATCATTAGAGAAGCATCCACAGTAGCTGGAATTACTAGAATCAAATTAACTTCAATCAAGAACACTAACTTAAGCCACAAGAAAACTGTCAGAACACAACTATTCATAACATGATTAAATCTTCACGTAGACCTCTAAAACTTTTGACGGATAAACTAGATACACTCAACAATAAAATCTTTAGTCCACAATGACTAATCATCAATGCATTGAGCTAGACACCTTCATGATCTTCATTGTTCCACTATCAACCTACAACTCTTTCTTTAATATTTTTCTCAATATCCTCGATATATACAACCTATAATACATCAATGCTAATAGTGTCCACATCAATGACAACCACATATCAGAAACACAACTACAACATCCAACAATCTCCCCCTTTGGTGTTGATGGAAACACATGATGTGAAAAACACCATGAATGCAACTCTCAATCAACACTTACTGCCCCTTTGATTCAAACTCTTCTCCTCATTTTGTTTTTCACATTTCTCTTCTTCTCCTTTGACATCAATGACAAAGATAAGCATTATCTTTCCACATAGAAGCTCTGAACCACATATTTGCACATTTGACTACTCCCCCTAAGTAGCATCCATGGAAATATCAATCTAGATCAAAATATATCTATTAAGCACACAAATTGATGCAAGTAAATTCATCTCTAGTTCTTATTAGGAGGGGTAATCACCCATAGCATCCCTCTGAGATACACAAAAGTATCCTTTTCCAATGACTTAGTGCAAATTTCTGCAATCTATATTCTTTGGTAGGAAGATACTCTAGTATGACTTCTTTCTCACTCACTTTATCCCTCAGGAAGTGAAAATTGATTGATATATGCTTGGTCATAGAGTGTGGCACCAAATTATTTGATGTGTTTATTGCACTTGAGTTGTCACTAAATATATAACAATAATATCATCATATACTACTTTGATATCTTTCAACATCCATTTCATCCACAACACTTGAGTATAATTATTTGCAGTAGCAATATACTTTGCCTTAGTAATAGATAGGGAAATGGAATTCTACTTTTTACTCAACCAAGACACCAACTTCTTCCATAGGAAGAAGGAAACACCACTAGTGATTTTCTTGTCATCTATATCTCCTACCCAATCCACATCAATATAGGTAATAAAGGTAAGATCATCTTTTTTAGAATACCAAAGCCCAAAATAAACTGTTCCTTTCAGGTATCCAAAAATTCTCTTTACAACATTCACATGTGATTCTTTTGGATCAACTTGATATCTAGCAACCATACACACAACAATGCTTACAATTTCTCTCCAATAGATGTGAGGAACATTTCCTTCAATCATCATTGTTCTAGAAGCATCCAAAATTGTTATGTTCTTTCTCTCTACAACTCAATTCTATTTAGGGGTTTAGGCATTAGATAACTATCTTTTGATTCCACGCCCTTCATGGAAAGAATTGAACTCATCAGAGGTGAACTCACCACCTCTATCTAACCTTAGGAATTTTATCTTCAAACCCATCTCATTCTCTGCCATAGCTTTGAAACTTTTGAACTTCTCTAATGCTTCACATTTTTCTCTTAAGAAAGCAACCCATATCATCCTAGAGTAATCATCAATAAGCAACATAAAGTACCTTTCTCCTTGTATACTTTTGAGTCTAGAGGGACCACATAGATTAGTATGAACCAACTCTAGTACTCCATTATAATGATGTTTTCTATGAAAAGAAACTATAGTCTATTTTCCCATCTAACATTCCTTACATATTGTGTTAGTAGGCTTCACCAGCTTAGGTATTTCTCTTACTGCTTGAGTGGAGCTTACCCTAACAATGTTATCAAAATTCACATGACATAGCCTCTTATGCCATAAACAACTTTCATCTACTTGAGAAATTAAACAACTTTCATTAGCAACACTCAGGTGAAAGATATTACCTCTTGTCTTTGTACTTGAAGCAATTACCTTTCTAGAGCATCCAAGTATCTTCCATCTTCCATCTTTGAACTAAAGATCATAACATTTTTCCACCATTTTTCCAACACTCAATAGGTTATTCTTCAAGCCTTCAACATAAAGGACATCATAAGTGTTATGTTTACCACCAAGACAAATAAATCCTTTACCACAAATCACACCAACATTATTATCTCCGAATCTTACAACCCCACCATCATATTTCTCTAGACTTACAAATTTTATTTCATCACCAGTCATATGATGTGAGAATTCACTGTCAATAACCCACTCATCCTTTTCTTCAATTTGGTTTGTAAGAGATTTCTTAACTTTAGCAAATTTAGTACCCACCAGACCATTTTCCTTGATAGAAATGGAAACCCATTAATCTTCATTTCCATTTTCTTTAACAGATTCTTCATCAGTCACACCTTCTTCAGCATAATAGCATTTCTTTTGAAATCTAGGTTTGTTAGGCTTAGACCTAGGATCTCTTTCGAGACATCTTGTGTTGGATGTTGTGATTGTGTTGCTAATATGTGGTTGTCATTGATGTCAACACTATTAGCATTTGTTGCATTGAAGGTTGTATATGTCGAGGATATTGAGAAAATTCTTAAAGAGAGTATTATAGGTTCCCAATGGTTCAGTGAAGGTCATGAACCATTGGGAACAACATAATGTAGAATTAAAACAATATCCTTGAGCATGCCAAACATTCAAATTTTAATCTCCAAGGATCCACAATACGTTACAACCACCATGTCAACCAAGAACATAAGAACCTGAACACAGAAGAAAAAAATCATTGACCACGAGCACACCGATCAACCAAAATGTGCAACAAATATAGAGCATGAACTAGAAACATCCAAAAACATCATGAATCATCAAAGAAGCATCCATAACAGTTGAAATTACTAGAATCACATTAAATTTAGTCAAGAGCACTAAAGCCACGGGAAAACTGTCAGAACACAATTGTTCATAACACAATTAAATCTTCACACAAACCTCTAAAAATTTTGATGGATAAACTAGATACACTAAGCAATAAACCCTTTAGTCCACAATGAATGATCATCAATGCACTGAGCAAGAAACCTTCACGATCTTTAATGTTCCACTATCAACCTGCAACTCTTTGTTTAACAATCTTCTAAATATCCTGGATATATACAACATACAGTACATCAATGCTAATAGTGTTCACATCAATGACAACCACAACAACCAACAATTTGCCCCTTTGGAATTGATGGAAACACATGATGTGAAAAACACCATCAACAAACCTCTCAATCAACACTTACTCCCCCTTTTATTCTAACTCTTCTCCTCATGTTTTTTTTCACATTTCTCTTCTCCCCCTTTGACATCAATGAAAAAGATAAGCATTATCTTTCCACATAGAAGCTTTGAAGCACATATCTGCACATATAACTACTCTCCATGAGTAGTGGCCATGGAAACATCAATCTGGATTATAATATAGCTATGAAGCACACAAATTGATGCAAGTAAATTCATCTCCAGTTCTTATTAGGAAGGGTAATCACCCCTAGCATCCCTCTGAGATACAAAAAAGTATCCTTTGGAAATGAATTGGTGAAAATTTCTACAATATATTCTTTGGTAGGTGGATACTTTTGTCTAACTTCTTTCTCACTCACTTTCTCCCTCAAGAAGTGAAACTTGATTGATATATGCTTGGTCTTAGAGTGTAGCACCAAATTCTTCAATATGTTGATTGCACTTGATTTGTCACTAAATATAACAATAGGCTCATCATATACTACTTTGATATCTTTCAACATCTATTTCATCCACAAAAAAATAGTATAAGTATTTATAGTAGCAATATACTTTGCCTCAGTAGCAAATAGAGATCTAGAATTCTACTTTTTACTCAACCAAGAAACCAACTTCTTCCATAGGAAGAAGGCACCACAACTAGTGATTTTCCTATCATCTACATCTTCTACCCAATCCACATCAATATAGGTACTCAAGGTAAGATTTTCATTTTTAGGATACAAAATCTCAAAATGAACTATTCCTTTTAGGTATCTAAAAATTATCTTTACAACAGTCACATGAGATTCTTTTGGATCAGCCTGATATCTAGCAACCATACATACAATAGTTCTTACAAATTCTCTCCAATAGATGTGAGGTACATTTCCTTCAATCATCATTTTTCTAACAACATCCAATTTTTTTTGGTTCTTTCTCTCTACAACTCCATTTTGTTCAGGGGTTCAGGGAGCAAATAACTATCTTGTGATTCCATACTCTTCACAAAAAGAATTAAAATCATCAGAGGTTAACTCACCATGTCTGTCTAACCTTAGGAATTTGATATTCAGACCCCTCACATTCTCTGTCATAGCTTTGAAACATTTGAACTTCTCTAATGCTTCAAATTTTTCTCTTAAGAAAGCAACCCATATCATCCTAGAGTAATCATCAATAAGCAGCATAAAGTACCTTTCTCCTTGTAGAATTTTGATTCTGGAGGGACCACATAGGTTAGTATGCACCAACTTTGGCACTCCATTAGAATGATGCCATTTTCTCTGAAAAGAAAATCTAGTCTATTTTCCCATCTAGCATTCCTTGCATATTGTGTTAGTAGGCTTCACTACCTTAGGTAGATCTCTTACTGCTTGAGTAGAGCTTACCTTGACAATGTTATCAAAATTCACATGACACAACCTCCTATACCATAACCATCTTTCATCTACTTGAGCAATTAAACAAATTTCATTAGCAACACTCAAGTGAAAGATATTACCTCTTGTCTTTGTACTTGAAGCAATTACCTTTCAAGAGTTTCCAAGTATCTTGCATCTTCCATCTTTGAACTAAAGATCATAACCTTTGTCCACCATTTTTCCAACACTCAATAGGTTATGCTTCAAGCCTTCAACATAAAGGACATCATCAGTGTTATGTTTACCACCAAGACAAATAGATCCTCTACTACAAATCACACCAGCATTGTTATCTCTGAATCTTACAATCACACCATCATATTTCTCTAGATTTATAAATTTTCTTTTGTCACTAGTCATATGATGTGGGCATTTTCTGTCAATAACCCACTCATCCTTTTCTTCCATTTGGGTTGCAAGATATTTTCTCAACTTTAGCAGATTTAGTACCCACTAGACCATTTTCGTTGATAGCAATGAAAACTAATTCATCTTCATTTCCATTTTCTTTATCGGATTCTTCATCAGTCACACCTTCCTCAACATAATAGCATTTCTTTTGAAATCTAGGTTTGTCAGGCTTAGACCTAGGAACTCTTTCAGGAAACCTTGTGTTGGATGTTGTGATTGTATTGCTGATATGTGGTTGTCATTGATGTCAACACTATTAGTGTTTGTTGTATTGAAGGCTATATATGTCAAGGATATTGAGAAAATTGTTAAAGAAAATATTATAGGTTCCCAGTGGTTTAGTGAAGGTCATCAAGGTGTCTTGTTCTACATGTTGAAGATCAACTATTGTAGACTAAAGGGTTTATTAATGAGTTTATGTAGTCCATCCTTCAGAAATTTCAGAGGTCCATGTGAAAAATTGTTCGAGTTATGAAGATCTGTGTTTTGATAGTGTTTTTGTTGTCTAAGTCAGTTTTCTTCATTAATGTTGGTATAATTATGGTAATTCTAGTTGTTTATGATGTTTCTCTATTAGTTCTTATTACTCATGGATGTTTGTAGGTCATGCTCTATCTTTGTTGTACGTCTGCATTGATTGGTGTGATTGTGGTTGAATATTTTTGTTGGTATGTTTGGTTTTTGTGTTCTTGGCCAACATGGTGGTTCTAGAATGCTGTGGATCCTTGAAGATTTAATTTTGAATATTTGGCCTACTCGAGGATATTGTTCTGGGTCACATCATGATATTGGCTGGAGGCATTTGATCCACATTGAAAATCTATTTGTAAATTTGGGTTGACACTAAAAATATATTTTATATTTTTGGCCAACTAATTTGTTTATGTAATTTCATGTAACTGTAGATATATAAGAGGGATTATTTAAGAAAAGTTAGTGTGTGCATAAGGGAGAATGTATGCTAGAGAAACTATAGATGTATGAATAGTGTCCAAATCATTCGATTGCATAGCAGAGTGAGAAGAGATTTGAGCGAAGTGTGAAGAAGGTTTTTTGTGCTTGACTGGAACTATAATCAGGCTTGTGAAGAAGCTATTTCCTCAGTTCATATTCAATGGATCTAATCCGTATTTTTGTGTATTGTTGGGTAGTGAGCTCTAGCCAATGTGCCTAAATGCATGTTCATTCCCATTATTTCTCATTATACTTTTAACAGGGTATAGTATTATGGACTAACATCCACCATGGTTTTTCCCTTAATAGGGTTTCCACGTAAAAATATTGGTGTTCTTTGTGCTTCTGATGTGTTGATTGTTTATGGTTTATTATTTGTTCATCAAATCTGAGATTAAGTTAAGTTTGAAAATTTTTAAATATGGGGTGATTTGATATGGCATCATACAAGAAGGAAATTCCTAGATTTTATGGAACAAACTACTCATTTTGGAAAGATAGGATGGAGTGTCATTTGAAGTGTATTGGTGAAACCTTCTGGAAAATTACAAAGAATAGATATTTTCTTCCTTAGAATGGTCCTTCCACTGCTGATGAGATTAAGGAGGCTGAGAATAATGTTCAGGCTGTGGAAGCTTTGTTGAGTTCTCTAATAGATTCATAAATGACAAATGTGTTCGGTCTTAAGACAACTCATGCGATGTGGACATAGCTAGAAAATTTGTGTGAAGGATATGTACATGTGAAGGTGGCTAAGCTACACAGTTTGAAAGGCAAGTATGAAAATTTGAAGATGGGTGAAGAAAAACTATTTTCTTCTTTTCTGCAAAGATTAAATGAACTAATGATGGGTATTAGATGTGTTGGCGGTATCCTAGATGAGGAAGAAATTGTGGCTAAGGTGCTCAGATCATTGCCTCCCTCCTACAAAGTAAAGTCTCATGCTATTGAAGAAACTAGATCATTGACGAATGTGACAAGGGATACACTAATTGGTAAACTTGTTGCCTTTGAGTTGAGAAAATTTGGTGATTCTGTTCCTAGGACTAAAACTGCATTCAAGGCTAATATATCTAGAAGAAATAATCAAAGAAATGATCCAAGAGAAATTTATAGAAAGAAATTCAAGTATGAGGAAGAAATGAAACTACTTGAAGATGAAGAAAGAGAGGTAGAAGAGTTGGAAGCACCGATTGTGAAGAAAGAAGGTATAGGACAAGGTAAGTATAAAGGAAAGCTTCCTATCAAATGTTTTTCTTGCAGTAAAATAGGTTATTTTGCATCAAGGTGTCCTAAAAGAGTCCCTAGATCTAAGCCTTACAAATCTAGATTCCAAAAGAAATGCTACTTTCCTAAAGAAGGGGTGACTGATGATGAGTCTAATAAAGAAAATGAAAATGAAGATGATTGGGTTTTCATTGCTATCAATGAAAATAGTCCCGTGGTTACTAAATCTGCTAAAGTTGAGAAAGCTCTTGTAGCCCAAATTGAAGAAAAGGATGAGTGGGTCATTGGCAGTGGATGGTCACATCATATGACTGGTGACAAAATAAAATTTGTAAGTCTAGAGAATTATGATGGTGGAGTTGTAATATTTGGAGATAACAATGCTTGTGTGATTCATGGTAGAGGATCTATTTGTCTTGGTGGTAAGCATAACACTGATGATGTTCTTTATGTTGAAGGCTTGAAACACAACTTGTTAAGTGTTGGATGATGTGATGCAGAGCATCATACCAACAACCTTCAACAACACATTTTACTAGGGATCTCAATCCCATCCTCAATCTGGAGAAGATCAAAGAAGAAAACAACAACTTACATCAAACACAAACTCATTTTTTTCCTGTCTTTACAATCAAAATCAGAATTCAAAATTCATCTTTACCATCACAAAACATCAACACCATCCTGACCAATCCATGCTTCAACATAAACTCCTCACAACCAAGGCAACCAATCATGAACCTCTGCATTACCAGACTTCTAAATCATGACAAACATCATTATTTTGTTAAACCAAGCAAAGTACAGACTTGCATATCACTGCTCTGTCAGAAATATCAGACTTTAGTGCTCAACCATCACCAAAGCATATTGAATGCACATGTTAAAACCTCTATACTGCCATAACCTTTCATAAAGAACCTTATCCAAACACAAATACAACTGTAATTTCATCATAAAACAAGATTCAAGAGTTTATGATCACCCATCTCACTGTTTATCAGATTTTCATTATCTTATGCAACCAAGCACAATTTGCCAAATAGGACTCCATGCCCTAGATCGGGTAAAACACACAAATCAAAATAAGTTTCCAAGAACCAAATGCACCTTTAGACACCCCTTGGCATCCACATCAACAAAACATGAACATGCAAAAGATTTGTTTATAAGAATTCATCAGATCTGTAAACTGTGCATTGAAAAGGCTAGTAGATTAGGCTCTTTTACAAAGGAGACCCCCTTCAAACATTCCCAAAACACTTAAAACCTCAAAACAGTCCTTAGTAATATCTCAAAACTCATGATTTCACCATTTTCAAGGATTATAATCCATAAAAACAAGCTGATCCATAAAACCCTTGTTTGTAGGGTGAAAAAACACCAAAAACAGGGAGGGTTTCATGATTAAGACACTTGCAAACCTCAATTACTCCAGCCACCACTTGAAACATGCTTCAATATGTCTTCCAAAGCCTTTGGAAACATCTCCAAGCCCTTACTCATTCAAATCCTTCAATACCCTACTTGAAACCTCCATTCTTGAAGAGGAAAAACTCAGATTTTAGCCTGGAGCAGCAACTCCACCATGTTATTCTTTCTTTCCCCTGCACATATAATCATAAAAACATATCTAATATCCTATCCCTAACCTACTCCACCAATCTACTTGACCTACATTGGTGGAGTAGTGATGAAATACTCCTTTAGACTCTCAAAACCTAGGTACAGAATTTCAGACCCTCTTTCATTAAAATCAATGTAACTTTCTTAATACTTAACGAAAATGAGTCAAATCACCACCAAAAGAAAGTAGACTCTGCCCTATTTCCAACCATGTCAATTGGGAGTCCGTACAATGAAGTACCAGACCATACCAAACACGGGAACAGTAAAAAATGCTGGAAAAAATAGAAAAAAACTAAAACAGGGAACTTTTATTATTTCTAACTCTTCAAGAATACAATGGAATCCTTTTGCTCGACCTTTGCATGATTTTTATAACTTTTCCCTCCTTGCAACTGACTTACCAACTTCCTCCATCGGTTCAACTACCTTTTAACTCTTAATATGCTTGATTTATGCCTTTTTGTTTGCATAATCACATTTTGACAACAATATTGCATTATTTGCATTTTTTTGCATTTTCACCTCATAGTGACTTTTTTTATGACTTGATTACATTCAAATTAGCCTTTACAAAGCATTCAAACATCATTTTGACTTGAATTATTACAAAATTAACATATTAGCCTCTTGAAGGCATTTAGTGACTTGGGTGCTCCCGCACCAAGATGGTGGAAAAGGGTTATGATCTTTAGTTCAAAGATGGAAGATGCAAGATATTTGGAAGCTTTCGAAATATAATTTCTTCATGTAAATAGACAAAAGGTAATCCTTTTCACCTGAATGCTGCTAGTGAAAGTTGTTTAATTGCTCAAGTAGCTGAAAGTGGGTTATGGCATAGAAGGATGTTTCATGTGAATTTAAATAACATTTTCAAACTAAGCTCCACTCAAGTAGTAAGAGATCTACCTAATCTAGTGAAGCTTGTTAGTACAATTTGCAAGGAGTGTTAAATGGGAAAATAGACTAGAGTCTCTTTTCAGAGAAAATAGCATCATTCAAATGGATTAATGGAGCTTGTGCATACTAGTCTATGTGCTCCTTCTAGAGTCAGAAGTCTCCATGGTGAAAGGTACTTTATGCTATTGATGATTATTCTAGAATGATATGGGTTGCTTTTTTAAGAGAAAAAAGTGAAGCATTAGAAAAGTTCAGAAGTTTCAAAGCTATGGTAGAGAATGAGAAAGGTCTAAAAATCAAATGTTTAAGGTCATACAGAGGTGGTGAATTCACCTCCATGGAGTTTAATTCTTTTTGTGAAGAGCATGGAATCAAAAGATGGTTATCGGCTCCTTGAACCCCTCAACAGAATGGAGTTGTAGAGAGGAAGAACAAAACAAATTTGTATGTTGCTAGAACAATGATGATGGAAGAAAATGTGCATCACATCTATTGGAATGAAGTTGTAAGCACTGTTGTGTACACCTAAAATCATGTAAATGCAAATGGTAATTTTGGTCATACTCCTTTTGAACTATGGTTTGGTTATAAGCCTACTATTAAATACTTCAAGATCTTTGGAAGAAAGTGTTATATCAAGAGAGATAATGATATCAGAGAGTTTGATGCAAGAAGTGATGAAGGAATCTTTCTAGGATACTCTACTAAAAGCAAGGCCTACTGGTGCTATAACAAAAGACTAAGAAAAATGGTTGAGAGTGAAAATGTCAGATTTGATGAATATTTTGCTAAATCATCCAGATATTGTGGATATGATTCAGATGAAGACAATACAAACAAAGGGAAGAATGTTCAAACACAAAGTCAACTTCAAATTGTGCCATATGTTTGGGTAAGATAAATTTCATTTGTTGCAGTAAATCAAGATAGTCAGGAAGCAAAGACAAGTGCAAGTGTAGAAGAAAGAATAGAAGAATCAAAGGTTTGAGAGAATCCTAAAACTTTGAGGCATGTAAAGCTAAACCATTTCAAAAATAAAATTATAGGAGACAAGAATAAAGGTGTGCAAACTAGAAGAAAGATTGCAGAAGAGTATTGCCTAATATCCAAGATTGAATCTAAAGATGTCAATGAAGCTTGAAATGATGAACACTAGATGGAAGTTATGAAGGAAGAATTAATGTAGATTGAAAAGAATAATACATGGATACTTGTTCCTAAATGTAAAGTTAAAAATGTGATTTGTACTAAATGGGTCTTTCAGAATAAGTTGAATGAACAAGGTGAAGTGGTCTAGAATAAAGCAAGACTGGTATGTAAGAGGTATTCTCAAATGGAAGGTATTGATTTTGAAGAAACCTTTGCCCCTATTTCCAGAATTGAAGCTGTAAGGTTATTTCTTGCTTATGTTGCATATAAGAACTATTAAGTCTATCAAATGGACGTGAAGTCAACTTTTCTGAATGGTGAGTTAGAGGAAGAAGTATATATTGAATAGTCGGATGGATTTCAACTGACTAACAAGAAAGACATGGTTTTTTGATTGAAGAAATCTCTATATGGACTCAAGCAAGGCCCTAGAGCCTGGTATGCTAGATTGGACAAATACTTATTAAATTTTGGATTCAATAAAAGTACTATTGACAAAAACTTGTATTTCAAATTAGGTCATGACAAAGAGTTAATTATTGAGGTCTTTGTTCATGAAATTATTTTTAGAGGAGATGATAATCTATGCATGAATTTTGTTGATGAAATGAAGAGTAAATTTGAGATGAGTATGATTAGAGAGATGAACTTCTTTCTGGGATTGCAAGTTACTTAGTTAGACAATGGGATTTTCATATCTCAGTCCAAATATGTAAGAGTTGTTGAAGAATTTTGGTATGGATGACTCAAAACTTGTTGGTACCCCCATGGTAACCGGATGCAAATTAACATAGAATGATGATTCTCCTAAGGTAAATCAAATAATATATAGATCAATGATTGGTGGATTTCTCTATTTAACTCAGACTAGACCAAACATTATGAATGTTGTATGTCTAGTTGCTAGACTTCAAGCTAATCCAAAAGAGTCTCATGTGATTACTGTTAAGACAATCTTCAGATATCTGAAAGGACCAATTGATTTTGGAATTTGGTATCCTAAGGATGATGATCTTACTTTTAATCCATATACTAATGTGGATTGGGTAGGATATATAGATGACGAGAAGAGTACTAGTGGTGGTGCCCTCTTCCTAGGGAAGAAAATGGTGTCTTGGTTGAGAAAAAAATAGAATTCCATTTCTCTATCTATTGCTGAGGCAGAGTATATTGCTACTGCAATCAATTGTACTCAAGTTATGTGGATGAAATAGATGCTGAAAGATATCAAAATAGTATATGATGTACCTATTTCCATATATTGTAACAACTCAAGTACAATAAGAATATCAAAGAATTTGGTGCTACACTCTAAGACCAAGCACATATCAATCAATTTTAACTTCTTGAGGGAAAAAGTGAGTGAGAGAGAAGTTAGGCTAGAGTATGTGCCTACCAAAGAGTAGATTGTAGATATTTTCACTAAGACTTTGCCAAAGGATAATTTTGAGTATCTCAAAGGAATGCTAGGGGTGTTTACCCCTACTAATATAAACTAATTATGCATTGTCTTGCATCAATGCATGTGCTTCATAGATATTCCCTGATTCAGATTGATGTTTCTATTAATGCTAGTTAGGGGGAGTAGTCAGATGTGTAGATATGTGGTTTAGAGCTTGTATGTGGAAAAATAATGCTTATATTTTCCATTGATGTCAAAGGGGGAGAAGAGTAATGTGAAAAACTATTGCTTACCTAGAGTGAAGAGTCATGTGGGGAGCAGATCATGTAGAAGAGGTTAAGGAAGAAGAGTGAGAATCTATGGAGGAGTAAGTGTTGATTGAGAGTTGGGTTGATGGTGTTTTTCACATCATGTGTTTCCATCAATGCTAAAGGGGGAGATTTTTGGATGTTGTGATTGTGTTGCTAATATATGGTTGTCATTGATGTCAACACTATTAGCATTTGTTTTATTGAAGGCTATATATGTCGAGGATATTGAGAAAATTGTTAAAGAAAGTATTACAAGTTCCTAGTGTTTCAGTGAAGATCATGAAGGTGTTATGTTCTGTATGTTGAATATCAATTATTGTGGACTAAAGGGTTTATTGTTGAGTGTACCTAGTCCATCCTACATAAATTTTAGAGGTTTGCATGAAAATTTGTTCGAGTTATGAAGATCTGTGTTATGGCAGTGTTTTTGTGGTCTTTGTTAGTGTTCTTGATTAAAGTTGGTATAATTTTGGTAATTATAGTTGTTGTAGATGTTTCTCTGTTAGTTCTTGTTTCTCATGGATGATTCTAGATCATGCTCTATCTTTGTTGGATGTCCACGTTGATTGGTGTGCTTTTGGTTGAAGATTTTTCTCGGTATGTTTACTTTTTGTGTTCTTGGCTGACATGGTGGTTGTAGAGTGTTGTGTATCCTTGAAGATTTAATTTTGAATATTTTGCATGCTCAAGGATATTTTTTTGGGTCACATCATTATATTGGATGATGGTGTTTGATCCACATTGAAAATCTATTTGTAAATTTGGTCTAATATTGAAAATATGTTTTATATTTTTGGTCAACTAAGTTGTTGATTTAATTTCATGTTGTAGATATATACGAATATTTTTTTAAGGGAAGTTAGTGCGCACATAAGAGTGAATGCATGCTAGAGAAAGTGTAGATATGTGAATAGTGTCCAAATCATTCAATTGTAGAGTAGAGTGAGAATAAGTTTTTGCGAAGTGTGAAGAAGGTTTTTTGTGCTTAACTTGAACTGTAATCAGGCTTGTGAAGAAGCTATTTCCTCAGTTCATATTATGCGGATCCAATACATATTGTTGTGTATTGTTGGATAGTGAGCCCTCTTGTATTTGAGTAGTGAGCTCTAGGAAGTGTGCCTAAATGCATGTGAATTCCCATTATTTCTCATTATACTTTTAATAGGTTATAATATTGTGAACTAACATCCACCATGGTTTTTCCCCTAACAGGGTTTCCACATAAAAATATTTGTGCTCTCTATGCTTCTGATGTGTTGATTGTATATGGTTTATTGTTTGTTCATCAGATTTGAGATTAAGTTAAGTTTGAAAAAGTTTAAATATTTTGTGACAACTGAGTCACCCCCATCCCCCTCTTAGTTGTTTGTTCTTATTTTTCCAACACCTTGAAGCAAAATGAACTATTTTACTACAAGAGAAAGATTTAATAGGAAACTTTCCTTTTTACCTACCTTTTCCTCTACCTTCTTTCTTCACAATAATTGCTTCTAGCTCTTCTACCTCTCTTTCTTCATCTTCAGTTTGTTTCATCTCTTCGTCATACTTGAATGTATTTCTATAACTCTCTCCTAGATCATATCTTTTCTTGTTTCTTCTGAATACAAAGGCCTTAAATGCAATTCAGTCATGGGAGAAGAATCACCAAATTCATTCAACTCAAAGGCAAAAAGTTTACCAATCAACATATCTCTTGTCACATTTGTTACTATTTTGAGCTCTTCAAAAGCATAAGACTTTGATTTGTAAGAGGAAGGAAATGATCTAAGCACTTTAGCTACAATTTCTTGTTCATCTAGGGTACCACTAGCACATCTAATACCCATCACAAGTTCATTTACTCTTTTAATAAAAGGAGAAATATTTTCATCTTCACCCATCTTCAAAGTTTCATACTTGCCTTTAAAACTCTATAGCTTAGCAACCTTCATAAGTGCATCTCCTTCATATAAAGTCTCCATCTTCTTCTAGATCTCATGAGCTATCTTTAGATCCATTACATTTGTCATTTCCAAATCCGCTAGAGCACTCAACAAAGCTTCAATAGCCTTGATGTTAATCTCAACCTCTTTAATCTCATCAGGAGTTGAAGGACCATTCTAAGGAAAAACATATCTATTCTTTGTAATCTTCTAGAAGGGTTCACCAATACACCTCAAATGACACTCCATTTTTTCCTTCCACAGAGAGTAGTTTGTTCCATCAAATCTAGGACTATCCTTCTTGTATGATGCCATCTCAAACCACCTCAAGCTTTTAAACTTCTTTAGAGGAACTAGCTCTGATTCCAATCATTGGAAAAAAAAGGATAGACAACTGAGAGGGGGGGTGAATCAGTTGTAATAGAATATTTAAAATTTTCAAACTTAATTTAACATAATCTCAAATATGATGAATGAACAATAAACCACAAACAATCAACACATCAAAAACACATAGAACACCAATTTTTCTTACATTGAAACCCTATTAGGGGAAAAACCATGGTGGATGTTAGTCGACAATATTATACCCTATTAAAAGTATAATGAAGAATAATGGGAATGCACATGCATTTTGACACACTGCCTAAAGCTCACTACTCAAATACAAGAGGGCTCACTTTCCAAAGAAGGCACACTGTCTTACCAAAATTTGTATTAGATCTGCAAGGTATGAATTGAGAAAATAGCTTCTACAAAAACTTGATTACAATTATGTTTAAGGACAGAAACACTCCTTCACAATTCACTCAAACTTCTTCACACCCTGCTCTGCAATCGAATGATTAAATCACTATTCACACAATTACTCTTTGTTTTGCATTTATTCACTCCATAACTTCACACAAAAAACCACTCTTATATATCCACAACATGGAGTTACATCAACAACTTTGTCAGCCAAAATAAAATATAAAACATACACACAATGTCAACCCAAATTTATAAGTAAATTTTCAATGCGAATCAAACACCTTCAGCCACAACATAATGAAGGCTTAAAAAAATATCCTCAAATGCACCAAATATTCAAATTTTAATCTCCAAGGATCCAAAATATGTTACAATCACTATGTTGGCCAAGAACATAAAAACTCAAACACACAAGAGAAAAATCACTGACCACGAGCACACCGATCAACGTGGATGTGCGGCAACGATAGAGAATGAACTAGAAACATCCACAAGTAGCACAAATCATCAAAGAAGCATTTGCAATAGATGAAATTACTAGAATTACATCAACTTCAATCAGGAACACTAACTGAAGCCACAAAAAAACTGTTAGAATGAAACTATTCATAACATGATTAAATCTTCACGCATACCTTTGAAACTTTCAATGGATAAACTAGATACACTCAACAATAAAATATTTAGTCCAAAATGACGGATCATCAACATACTAAGCAAGACACCTTCATTATATTCACTATTCCACTATCAACTTGCAACTCTTTCTTTAACATTTTTCTTAATATCCTCGACATATATAGCCTACAATACATCAATGCTAATAGTGTTGACATCAATGAAAACCACATATCAACAACACAACCAAAACATCCAACACCTACATATATTCAAAAAGTAAATGTAGTTTGACCATGATAGAGACTGACATGATAGATGTTAACTTTGGCTTTTGTAGTTTTTTGTTTGTCTAGATTTTTCAGAATTTTTAGGATTTTCAAATGGTTTTTGCACTTTTGACATGTTTTATTGATGTTTTTGTATTTTCACAAGTGTGTGAGGTCTTGAAGATATAGAAGTTTATTTCATCAAGCACAGTTGTTAGGTACTTTCCCCCAGTTAGGTACTATGTGGGATGGGATGGTAAGAATGAAATTGTGTGGTATACCACAAGCGTCAACCGATCTCAAGAAATAGGACTAGCAACCACTCTCATTGTGAGTATTGCGAAATGATAGAGGGATGGTCATATTAACATGGGTTTGTTGGAAAAATAAGGGAAGACAACTAAGAGGGGGGGTGAATTTGTTGTCATAGAATATTCAAAATTTTCACACTTAATTTAATCTCAGATCTGATGAATGAGTAATAAACTATAAACAATAAGCACATCAGAAACATAGAGAACACGAATATTTTTATGTGGAAACCCTATTAGGGGAAAAACCATAGTGGATTTCAGTCCACAATATTATACCCTGTTAAAAGTATAAGAAGAATAATGGGAATGCACATGCATTTAGGCACACTTCCTAGAGCTCACTGCTCAAATATAAGAGGGCTCACTACCAAGAGAAGACACACTATCTTACGGAGATTTGGATTAAATCCGTAGGGTATGAACTGAGAAAATAGCTTCCACAAAAGAATGATTATAGTTCCAATTAAGCACATAAACACTCCTTCACACTTTTCTCAAACTTCTTCATGTTTCCAAATTTGAATAAATTTTCAATGTGAATCAAACACCATGGACCAATATTATGTTGTGACCAAAAACATCTTCGAGCATGCCAACATTCAAATTTTAATCTCAAGGATCCACATCACATTACAACCACCATGTTAGCCAAGAACACAAAGTCTCGAACACACAAGAAAACACAAGAGAAAAATCACTGGCCACAAGCACACCAATCAATGCAGATGTGCAACAAAGATAGAGACTGATCTAGAAGAGTCCACGAGCATCAAGAATAAACAAAGAAAAATCTGCAGCAACTAAGATTACTAGAATCACTCCAACTTCAATCAAAAACATATACTGAAACCACAGAAAAACTGTCAGAACATATCTTTTCATAACATGAGCAAATCTTCACATGGACATCTGAAACTTTTGGTTGATAAAATAGATGTACACTCAACAATAAACCCTTTAATCCATAATGACTGATCTTCAACATACTGAGCAAAACACCTTGATGACCTTCACTATTCCACTGGGAACTTGTAACACTTTCTTTAACAATTTTCTCAATATCCTCGACATATATAGCCTTCAATACCTCAATGCTAATAGTGTTGGCATCAATGACAACCACATATTTGTAAGACAACCACAATATCCAACAGGGTGAAGGTGAAAAGACCCTATGAAGTGATAATAGATGATGACACAAAGATTGTCTATGCATGACACCTATTTTCTAAGTTTTCACCATGGTACTTATCCAAAGTGCCATTGAGATGGTTTTCACTATTGGATGGATTATTTCTCTTTACCACTTCTTTGTTTTTCTTCATTTTTCAATTTTTTTTGTATTTAGTGGTTTTTTTAGTGAGCTTTCTGAAGCTATGTGCAAAACTGATACGTTGTGATGATGTATTGATCCTGTTCAAATGACTGTGCTAGATGAAAGGACCTAATTTGGATGTAAAAAGTAAGTGGAAAATATGACAGATGATAAAAGTGGTGGATGGAAGATGCTATGGTATGCTCTATAATGTGCACACTACATGGTCCATCAGGCTTCAAATGAAAAGGATTTTTGGCAACCGATGAGCTAGAGTATGTCAAGGGGTTGTCATGAAAGACACATTGAAAGACATTGCTAATGAAGGTGGTATGATATGATGGATATGTGAACATGGATGAGTGGAAAGGAATATATGGTATGAGTGAGAATGACATGGATAGAGACCCTAGATCAACAAGCTCTTTTCTTGACCTTTTTCCTTGATGGATGCCCCTAGTGATTTTTGATGGAGAGGCATACTTGGAGATGGAATTTTGCTTACTTTCACTTTTGACTTTTATTTATGATTTGTCTGATAGATTTTGATTTTGGCTAGAGGAATTTTCTTGACATTATTTCTCATTCATGACTTGTATTTCTGATTGGTCTAATAAATTTTTATGGTGGCTAGAGGACTTGTCTTGAGCTTCTTTTATTTTCATTGTGTCTCTTGATTATTGATCTTCTTTTAAAGATAGGTCATTCATTGGAGATTTTCCTTTATTCTTTTCTTGATCCATGACTTCTTGAGCCATGTCTTTGATGTGGATAGACATGAGTGAGATGGATGAAATAGGTGACATGATAGGAATGTCTAGTGGAAAAATGGGAGTGGAAATGCCATCAATATAATCTTTAGAACTATCCTTTTCTGTACTGCTAATGTCAAAGGAAGCTTGCACATCATTAACAACATGGCAAGGTGACTTGGTAGAGGTGAAAATTGGAGATACATATCCTAGTCTGGCATAGGTGGGATAGAAGGATGGTGATTAGATATCCTCAAGATGGTATCTTGATCAAGGAGTAATTTATCATGGACATGGGAGGATAAAGTGGAAGAGAATAGGAAAAAGGTAGATATATTATCAAGATTCCAAAAGGTTTCAATCTAAGCATGACCATATTTTTGTGTTCCCTCTACACCTGTCTTGATGACCTTGGAAAAATAATATTTTCATTTTATGGTAAATTATTAATGCGGTATTCTCCACATCCCTTATCTTGGATCTAGATCTCAGGGTGTATGGACTTGGTAGTGGAAGAAAAGGATGTGGAGGTAGATGACTAAGGGACATTAGATGTCCTAGTGAGTATTGAGGGATCAATGTACTTAGATTATTTTGAAATCAAGGCTTCACAGTTAAGTGGCACTTGATGTTTAGATATGTCTCGTAGGTTAGTGCAATACTCAAAGGGATCAAGGTCACCCTTGATAGTAATTTCAGTTTTGTGGTAGGGAAATTTTAGGAATTGATGATACATTGAGAAAACCACCTTGATGGCATGAATCCATGGTTCACTGAGGAGAACATTATAAGGGATTTCTAGATCCAATACTTGGAAAGTAGTATCCAACATCATGGGTCCCACTCAGAGTGGAAGTGTTATTGTGCCTTGGGAGGATAATTCATCATCATCATAACCTTTTATGACTATGCTTGTAACACCAGCGGTAAACCCCAAAGAACAACCACATAAAAAGCACATTTTTTTAAAAATAAATAAATAATCAATATACAAATATTAAATAATCATATACATGATCATATACTTCATTTCCTTACAATACAATAACATAACCAACTTTGTTCTTTGGGGCACGCGAGGTCACATCGAATTAAACATTACAAAGCATCAACACATAAGATACCATTCTAACAACAAAGGAACTATTAATGACAACATTAGATATATACATAGATTCCATCATAAGGTAAAACCATGAGGAATCACATAGCCAAATAAAGATACAAAGTTGATAACTACATTACAACATCTTTCAAATTATACATCATATCCATATAGTTTACATCATGGTTCCCAATCATGTGGGATGAATACAATATACAAGATTTATCAACAGAGTATAAAGATCTTCTGGTACAAAACTTCAACAGGATGAGACTGGGCCAACGAACACTGATGGGGAACCAAACGGTGTGCGAAGCACGTTCCACCCGACCACCCCCGTGCTAAGAGGTGATAGAGAAGTAACCCCGACCAAGATTGTCAACTGACAAGAACCGAGGTACAAACATAACAAGAAGTACCAAACATAGAGCCATAACACAATATTGCAATAAAGACAATACAATAACATCATATCACAGTATCATAAGAGTACAAGATCATAAGTCAAATATCAATGAGATCACACAAGACCACAAAGCACACCAAAGATGTATCAAGGCAATATTCCATAAATCAATATAAGTCCATTCAACAACAATCTAAACCAACTCCCATAACATACTTCCAGAGGAACACAATAAAGTAAAACACTTGGGCAACTAGGGGAGAGTGTCATCGCATAGTCCTACATGGGCTATCCTGTGCTCTTCCTCCCAATTGAAGGCGCCGGTCCCATCTATGGCTATCTTATGTCCTTCCTCCCAACTGAAGGAGCCGGTCCATAGGGTGACTCATGTGGAGCTGTAAACCTCTCGTGAAGACAAGGTTACAACCATGCTAACCACGGCCTTCTCAGCCTTCCATTAGTCTGCGGAAGCACTAATGAAGACGAGGCATCCATATTTTAAATCTTATAATGATATTACTACCCAACCCTCCTAAATTAATTATTAGGTTCTCACTTGATTACTAACTTACTCGTGGGTTATCCTGTGCCCTTCCCCTTAAATGGGGCACCAGCCCCCACGAGGAGCCACTCTCCCTAGAGACCCAACTAAAACCAAAAAGTAACAGAACAGGGGTTGTACCATTCCAATCATGAACATCAAAATGCAACAATAAAAATAATACGTGAGGCATAACCCATCTCGCAAATAAATACCATAACAAAATACCACAACTTAGTACACCCCATTTGTAAAATATAACATAACAAAAACTCAAGATGAAAAGATATAAATTCAGCAAAAATCACAATCCTCTAGAAGACATCAGTTTTTAACACAAATGGGGTTCCCACATCAATGAACTAACAATGTCCCGAACCCAACAAGTCTACAAGACTCAACTTCATAAAAATAAAAATAAAAAGATAACTTATTTAATTCCATAGTAAATTCCATTTCCAAAATATACACATTAAAAACAGGAATTAAATAATCAATGCTGACAAATATTCAAAAATTGCCTTTTCACTATATTATCATATTGAAGTTCATAATTTAACGAATTTAATAAAATTTCCTTTCTATTTTCATATTTTCATTGCTATAATAAAATTTTGTTTTATTCAGACCAGAAAAAGAAACAATCTATTTCCAGACAGAATTAATTGATTAATTTAAC